>JARHVA010005470.1:275000-875000 GCA_037957365.1 Torreya grandis | reverse complement strand
TATATATATATATATATATATATATATATATATATATATATATATATATATATATATATATAATTGTGATTTTTCTTAGTCATTTTTGTTGCAATGATAATTTTAAGAATATTTTAATATGTAAGATATATTAGATTTATTTATAACATATGATAATTTTTGACAAATTTTTTAATTTGTCTTGTTTGTTGAATTCAAGATATTTAGTGTTATTAGTATTGTTAATCGTTTATGAAAATTTATTTTATTTTTTGATCAATAATTTATTGATAAATGAAAATTTAAAATGGACATTAATTTTATTATTAAAATATAACATAATTTTCATTCAATTTTTTAATTAAAATATAATTTAATTTTTTCAAATGAATGGTTTAAGAGTTTAAGTTCAAGTGTTTATAAAGATTGACATTAATATTTTAATTAAAATTTTATTTAAAGCATTTAGATCTGTCAAAAAGACTTTGTGAGAATTTATAACTCGAGTGTTCATAGATATTAACTTTACTTTTTTTATTAAAATGTTATTTAATATATTTAGGTTTTCTAAATAGATTTTATGAGAATTTAAATTCAAGTATCTATAGATATTAATATTAGTTATTTTACTTAAATATTAATTATGTATTTGTTTTTAATGAACTTTCTTTTAATAATCTACATAAAATAATTTTATAAGTTGTATTATTTTTAATGACTACTAAATATTTTGTATTGAATATATTCTAGTGTTGAATGATTTATATATATATATATATATGCATTTTGTGTAACATTATTTTTATATAATAATGAATTCTAATAATTTAAGACAGTTTTATATATTATTTTTCAATATATAATATAATTTTATTTAATTTAGGATATTGAATTATTATAATAAAATTATTCGCTTAATCACAATATTTAAAGAATACAATTTTAGATAATTTGTATAAATAAATCAAGATAAAAAATATTTTTTAATATTTAAAAATTAAATGTCGGTATTATATTTCAATTAAATATTGTTAATAACTTTTCATATTATACTTAATGTACTTGATGGCCACTTCTAATGTTGTCTTGATGTCAAACTTGTTTTAAACTCCTCTTCCTCCTCTTACTCACAAATGTAAGTTTTCTAACAACTTCAATATTTGAGTGATTTTATGTCTTCTCCCACAAAGTACATCACTTAAAAATTGAGTTTACTATAAAATTTAATTCCAAGATTATGAAGTTGAATTTTTTTTTCAAAAGTTTTATATCTCAATAATATTAGAAGAGGCCATTATGTACATTAATCATATGTAAGCATAAGTGGAGATTCTTAAAAAAAAAATATAGTGTGTTATTACGAATGCCACTAACCTAAGGAAGTTGGCATAAGACACACACCTTTCCCAAAATATCATTTAATCTCATATTTTGGCTTGTGTTCACATTAAAAATAGTAATTCAAGTACATACAATTCATTATAGGATCCTAACCTAATTATTGACCCCTATGTGTTGATTAATTTAATATAATTTGTCATCCAAACATGTATTGAAGTATCAAAGATTCACAATGCTAATACGGCATTTATATCATATAGTACAATATTGATTTGAAGGGGAATATATCTAAGAACATAGTCAAGGCCAAAAACAATATATCATTTCAAAGCATAGTTAACACACAACTAAAATATCATTATTCTCTATGTAACTTTGTCATCCAATTTATATAAGTTCATAATCTATTATGAATTTATCAACATTCACCCGTAAATTCAATTCCCAAAATTAAATCAATATTACAAGGGTCAAAATATAAATTATCATTTCACTTAAAACCCTTAAAGTATCCTAATACGTTAGTGATAATATATTTTGTCAAAATACTTATATCAATTATAATATATTGTATCATAAATTAATGGACAAATATTAGCATCACAATTTAAATAGGATCTTAAAGATTTAGATAATAAACCAAACCTCGAATCATCTAATAAGAATAATTTATGCACCTATATCTTCTCAAAAAGAACAAGTGCAACAAATTTACATTAAAAATCCTTTAAAAGTTTTCCACAAGCATAACACTAATTCTCATTCATTTTGTAAATGTAAGAAAAAGAAGATTATATTAAAACAATAAAGAGTAATTACCTTTAGATTTAGGTTACACATTCTAATAATCATACTAAATTAAAAAATGTTCAACAATTTAAATCTCACATCAAATCTCACATGTTTATAATCTCTTGATAATTAAACATAAACCCAAGTTTCATTAAAAATAATTATTATATAATATATAACTATTAAGAATAAAAATAAATCAAAATATCAATATCAATGATAAGCTTTTGGAAATGTAATTACCAAATTATCTCAAGATAAATATCCATCTTAAAAATAATTTACCTTCTATATATGTTAACATTCAACTTTTAATTTTTTTAAGGTGATATGGCCACACTTACCCTTAAAATAGGAGGTTAAAGATGATGATATCCGGTTCATATCTTTTCAAAACCTTTCACTATGTGCCTTGACACCATACATATTTGTATTTCTTTTACTTGGTCAAAGTATTATAGTTCCAAGACATTTTTTTTATTCTTTTTCGAATATGTGCAATCCATGGTGTAGTTTTACCAGTATGATATAATTGAACTTGGAAATCATGTGAAATAATTTGACAAATATGAAGTGAATCAGATGATTTAATCAAGTTGATCAAATAGATATAAATCGATTTAATTAAGAGTAAGATTAATTAAAACAAAATTAATTAAAATAAATTATTAAGATAAATTATAAATAATGTGAAAATTTTATTTGAATTAGATTAAGAAATTGATTTATTTAAATTTAATAAAATATTGTAAAATAACTTGAGATATTTATTAAGTTTAATTAAAATTAGAATTAAATTAAATATTTTGATATTTATGTTATTATGTCTAATTTAAGATAATTTAAATTTATAAAATTAATTTGAGTACTAATAAAACTCATAAAGTTAATTAGACTTATTAATTATATTAAATTAAATTTTGAAATTTAAATAAAATAAAGATTTGAATATAAACGAAAATATCAAATAAAAATTTTAAAATATAAAATAAGAATTAAATTATAAATGTTAAAAGATGTTAGATAAATTAGATCGTATTGCGTAGTGGTGTGTATATATTCAAACATATACGTATGTCCCAACTTGAGCTGTTAGTTTAGGCAATATAATCTTGTGATTGTTGCTATAATCCTTAAGTTTGTGATGGCTACTTATAAAACCTTTTAAACTTTAATTAACACCTTGACATATGTAATTAAAGGACGTTTTGATTGGTTTTAATTCTTAAGCTTGCATTATGTCATTGTGCAAGTTTATAAATTATGGAATGCATTGGCATATGTATATAAAGGAATTTTGATTATTTTAAAAAGCTTGGTGAGTTGGTGGAAAAAGGGGCTTATTACTAGGCTCGTGAACTTCATGGAGTAAAGATAACTTGGACCCCGATGGGTCATGGACTTATTTTGGCATTGGGATTTAATATTGAGACAAGGCATTTGATTTAGGGTTTTTGTTTGGATGGCGTTTGAATTGGCTATCATTTTGGGCATTGACTACAAAGGAGAAAAGAAGGGCAAGGAGAGTATGGAGAAAATGGGGTTTCAAGCCTACATTTTGGCCACTGCCATGATGGGTAAAGGAGAAGATGAAAGATGAGCGACAATTGATGGGAGCCATGATGATAGGGAGAGAAAGAATAAGAAAGAAAGGAAAAGAGAGTAGAGAGGTCGCAGAGAGTTAGGCAGTTTGGGTCGACGGTAAAAGGAGATGGATGAAGGGGTCTGCAAGGGGTGCAAATGAGTTAATGTACTTAGATATGACACTATTTTTGAAGTAAAAACAAAAGAAAACCTTTCTCATATTAAATCAAGCATGTTTTTTTTCCCTTTTCTAGTTTAAATTCTAAAATTTAAACCTTATGATAATGATTTCAAGTTCTGTTGATAACCCTACTAGGTATATACTCATGTGGGCATATTTGGTTATACCCACATGGGCCTATACTTCGGCCTAGGCAGTTGTAAGATTTATGTATGAAGTTTTATGTGAAATTCTTGTTATTGTGTTGTAATGGAAATAATTAGGTTATAATCCTAGATCATGTTTTTGTTTCATGGATTGATCCAGTTGTTTATTTTTAGTTTAGATTATATCATAGTATTTGCTTAGTATTTGGTTAAAATGGATTAGATCTATAAGATTTTGGGGATCAGCGTAATTGCTACAAACTTCATGCTGAGTGTTTTGATATGCATTTGTATGTATTTTTTTATTTTATGCTGGAAATTGGAGAAATTTTATCTAAATTAGAAAATGTCTTCTTGGAATGGAAGCTATTACCATTAATTAGAAATTTTATTACCCTAATTTTATGGTAATTTTGGGTTGTTGGTTGATAGACTATTCTATGTATTAAAATTTTTCAAATTGAAAATAAAAATTTATTTTGTGGAATTCAACTGCGTCCAACCTGAAACCTGTATGTTGACATGAATTGTTTTTATTGATTGATAAATGAAATCACTTGTATGTTTACTTTATTGATTAGGTTACTAAGATGTGCAAAATGTACTTGTTTAGTTTAGCCAGTTGCTTATGCAATATTGATGGTAATTAAGCTTTACAAGAAAGGAAAAGAGCTGCTCTTTATATATTGTTTTTCACTTGATTTATTTAACCTCAAACTTAGGACAAAAACCCATGTTTGTTCTTGGAAATAGCTTTGAACTATTATCTTTCTTGTTGGAGATGTGGATGTATTCCCAAAACTATTTTGAAAATAAAATTCAAAACAAATTGTTTTGATCACCCTATTGTGGAAGATAAATTTGATCTACTGGTTGCCTTTTTGCATATGACATTTGATCATTATCGGTTAATGAAGGTTTTTGGAAATGAATAAACCATTTCTTTGTACGATTGATTGGTTATCTGAAAATTTTACTATTACCTTGTTGTTCATACACCTAACTTGTTGAGTGAGAGTAAGTTGACTTTTGTTATGTTGTGAACTTACTGATATGAGATATTATTCTTAGCAAACAAGATTTTATATGTTTACAATGCATTTATTTGCAAGGGTTAATCAGTTGTTATATGTATTTAACTAATTTTATTTTGCCTTAGATGTTTGCACTCATTAGAAAGAATCCAAAATGATTGAAAGTAAAAAATGGTTATGATCAGATGAGAGTTAGAATACTTTTGCCTATTGTAGACCATCTTATGCTTGTTGAGTGCATTTTTGATGTTATTTTACAAGATCTATATTCAGTATACATTACCATGCTTGTTTTGGGGGTTTATACAATAGTTTCATTGATGTTTTACCCTTGTGAAAAAGAAAAGTTACAGTTGTATGAATTATGAGGCTACATAACTTTATTTTATGTGGATCTAAGTTAGTTTGTATTGATTTACTCTTGTTGAACTTGATTTATTAAAATAGGATATAATTCTCAGAATATTGACTAGGAAGGAAATTCACATTGTCAACTTTATGATGACACATTTGTTGCATCCTTTCCAGTGCAGGGATTATAATACAGTTGGTTTTTCCTTTGTAAAATTGATTGTATAATTATCTTTGTTGCTGGTTCAAGTGTTGTGTTCACCAATGATAACCCAAGATGGAATTCAAATTGATTAAATCAAATTTGTTGATTTTATTATAATTCATTAATTATTGCAGTTTGATATATTTCTGAGATGTTGCCCTATTCTAAATTTAGTACCTATATGGTAGTATAAATTATTTCTTGAGCATATAGCCACTAGCATATATATGTGATAGAACTATCAGTCAATAGAAGAATTTTCAATTACTTGCATCAATCTCAATAAATTATTATTGAGACTTGGAGGTGTGGACTCTTGTATGCAAATAATATTTATGCATGTCTTATAGTATTTTATATTGTACTCATAATAAACAATTTTTTTGATAACTCTTTTCAAGATGTGAACTGGTAATGAAACTTCCTTGCTTTAAAGGAAGGAGACCCTGGTTAGCTAGAAAAATATAGATTATACTAAACCATGGTTGTAGGTATATATGTGTTTATGATATTTAGCTAGTCTCAGGCTATTAAATCATGTTGTGAGAGATGATTATGTTATTCTCTTTACTATTGGTTTAGTTGTGAGGTGCTTGAGATATTCTTTTTATATATTGATGATCTTAATCTTGTGTATACTTATTGCTTAAACAATCAAGTGTAGAGAGATGATTTTATATATATATATATATATATGAGTGTTGGCTATGCCAAGATATTCTAGCAAGGGTTGGAAATGTTATTATAGCTGCATTACATTTTGATATTATATAAAACTTCTTAATTAATATTGTATTACATCTGTTCACATTTCCATATTGATTGATGGACCATGCATGAAATGTTGTTTTTGTCACTCGCTACTACCTCTTAATAATAATGGATGTTGATTTAATCGTATTCCTTTGGTAGTACAACATAGAATATTTTAGGCAAAATGATAAGTTAGTCAATGGTTTATTCCTGACTGGTGATTTTATGAAATCAACCAAGATCAAGTGGTTGTTAGCAGGTCTTATGGTTTGAAGCTTCTAAGCTCAATATGTTATCTAATTCTGGTAAATTACTATTTTGGATACATGATTGATCATATTGAGAACATGTGTAATCAATATGTGATGTGGCAACTGGTTATTCATAAATACAAACCATAGCAAATCTATTTTATGATGTTGTTAATCACCTAATAGCTAAGTTGTCATTTTATAAGTTATTGTTCATAATGGTTAGATATTATACTTGTTCTTAATTTAAAAAGTTGAAAAGAACCATTAGTGAAAGGACCATATGGTCAAGGATTTATTTATATAATCCCAACCTGGTAGCACTATTATTAGTGGTTCATTATAATAACTAGTATTCATTTTATATTGGGTGATGGCCCCAAATGGATGAGTTATTGCTGGTATGATGAGATTGTTAAGGATATTATGTTCATTTTTAGCATGTGCATTACTACTTGGTGAACATTAAATGTTTATATTGGAAAATAGGAATATGCTTATCTAATTTCCATGATAATCATTTTCCATATGATGGACCTATATGTGTTATAGTGGCATACACCAAGTGAAGGACTATGGTGCAGTGACCCTTAAAATTATAGATCATGGTACAATGATCTAATGGGGGTAGAACTATAACTGATCTTCCCTTGCATGATCTTAAGGGTTATATTTTTTAAATTATTATATTACATCACCTTGGTAGCGGTTGAATGATAGCTACTTATTGATCTTAAAATATTGTAAGGCTTGCATAAACAAAGACTTGGTATGATGATCATGTTGTTCTTCTTTAATGACCTGTCATACTTATTGTGTCACTCCTTTATTATTAGATTTTTATTTTTATTAAATGGATAGTAAGATAATTATACACTATGCTAAATCTTATCCTTTAGGTCTTTAATCTTTCCTACTAGACTAAAACTAGACACTGACTATGACATTAAGGATACTTAAGGCATGAGTGAAACCTTCTAGCCTAATGAGTTGTAAAGTCATAACTATATAAGATAATTGGATACTTAAATTGGGCTGAGGATCCATAGATGATTTTATGGGGAAACAAGTGCCTTCTATAAGGTTTTAAGGTTATTAGTGTGAACCCACATATTAATACCCCTCAAATGGTATATCATATGTTTGGTAATGTTTTCTCTATGGAATATTTTAGTGATATTCAACTTTATATAAGTGTCTCTATAACCCAATCCATTTATGGGTTGTCTACTCATCTTTTGCAGACCCATGATGATGCATCATGCATTGTAAAGTTATGTAGTGGGCTCTACACGCGGTTATGTTGCATATTATGTATAGCAATTCCCAAAAGTTTTATTTTTTATTTTTTGGGGTTATTTCATTTGGTATAATAGCCTATATTATAAATATTATCGAGAACAATCTTTATTTCTCCCACTCCCTAGAAGTCAAGATCAATGTTAATTCATTTTAAAACTAAATCAAGTTGTGCAAACTATTGGGTTCCTACCAATTATTGTTCCAAGAGATGTTTAAAAATGGCAATATGCCTGAAATGTTATCCTATGATTCTCAAATCAAGGATAGAGTCAAATCTAGTGGTGCTCATGTTGATAAAATCCAAGGCATGGGTAGCCTAATAAGCGAGAAGAAGTCCTCATTAGGGACGTAATAACTTGAGAAGCCATTCAAGGCATGATTAGAAAACCAAAACATATGTTAAATAATCTTGAGAATGTTTTCCTTGAGATTTCCCCCAATCTAAAATTGGTTAAGTAGATGGAGCTGAACTACAAGAAAGGGTGTTGATTATGGTTGACCTAAGTGTCAAAAAGCTCAAGAAGTTCCCACTGCCTACTTATATGGGTAAAAATGATGATGATACAACTTATGCATGATTGCGTATACATGTAAGTGTATCAACCTATAAGGTAGGATAGAAGATGTAAATAAGACAGTGTTATTATATAACACTAGGTTGAGGGAAGTCTATTTTTTTGTAATGACCATTGATCTCTACCTTGGCCTTGATTGGGTTAACCCTTCCTGATTATGATTGTGTCTAAGCAAGCCTCACTTCTTGACCATTGAATTGTATGGGCGAGTCAATGGGAGATAGGTGGTGAAGGCTTCGCTCTTAGAATTAATGAAAATAATGTCCAGTATCTATTGATGGGTTGTATAGCCACATCATCGCTAGGTGCTTGGAAAATTATGACCCATGGAAAACTAATGGTTTAACTCAAACTTGGAAGGTTGAATTGGTCACATGGAACTAATCTACTTGGGTAAGCCAGTTGGGCTTGAGCTCTCTACTTGTAGAGGGAGTGCCTTGAGCCATTGAGAACTGTGAAGCATGTATGGTTGTGATAACTATTACTAGTCTTATAGATAAGACTATTGTAATTTATTGTTCAGTAAACTAAATACCTAGTTTAAATCATTGTAAAGATCTCAAATGCTAAATTTATAGAACTAACATGCCACTTTATAAGATGAATGATTGTAAGTGGAGTAATAATGTCTCCATGGGTTCAAGTTGCCCATGGTTGAGCAAGCCTATTCTGAGATAAATCTACCTTTGAGAGATGTAGACCTTGGTAAAGGTAATGTTGATCTATTGTGTGTATGTAACTATTTTGTTTTTATCTATGTATATCAGTTTGATTGACTGAATTGTTCCATATTGAGTTTTGAAGCAAAAATACATGCTTGTGAGGCATTGTTATATCCTCTATAGTTAGATAGAAATATCAAGGAGTTGTTCCTTACTTCTTTTACTAGTTTTGATAGAACTTGTTATGGATAAACTGATAATTTCATATAGCTATAATTTAGTGATAGTTTGGGTAAGTAATTGTAGTTTATTTCTTGGCTTATGTGTCACTATACATGGCTGGTTGCAGTAATGCAAAATATTTAAGTAATGTGTCTAATGCTTGAGCAACACTATTTTGTCCCAAAGTAGTAGACTTATAAACTAAGATTGGGTAGATTTTTTGGGTTAAAAACTATGATATGGTTGGCTGATTGTAACCATTGTAACTTAAAAGTGAATAAATATTATGTATCATAATACTGAGGTATTGGAAAATATATGTATTTCAGCTAAATTAGGGCTTGATTTTGTTATGAGCAATTAGCCTCCTTCGAGTTGAATTAAGAAGCATGTGGATCTGTAACTCTAAAAAGCTAGAGTCTATTAAGTGTGTGGATATATTTTGATTCCATAATGTTTTTTATTTTGATCATGGGTGTGTCTTAATCCCATAAGGAGGATATGATTTTCTTGGATATGTTTTACGTATTTGAGGATGTTTAATTGGTCTTGGATTGAGTTTTGGCATCCGCTAGGATGTTATGATAATCATGGATATATTTTACATTCATGAGGATATCTTTTGTGAATTTTAGTTTAATTTAATGGTTATTGAAAATTATAATTACCATGGTGATAATATGATATTCACCTTGATCCTTGGCTAAGTTCATCATTTCCTAATTTTATGTTACATCGATGCAAGCATCTCTAGTCAACCTTTGACTTGTTGAAACAAGTTAATTGGCAGGATAGTGATAGAATTTTATTGTTTGAATCAAGAGACCATGCTTGGTTATCATTGATTATTTGCATGGTCAGTCCATCTTATGATGATGAGGTATAATGTCCAAGGATGTAACTATTGACCAATGTTAAATTTTAGGTCAAATTAGGGCACCCCTAGTAAAAAAATTATTTTTAGGCATATAGGGGGGCATAATATATTGTAATATGGTGCTTCATAGGTCAATTAATTTCAATTTATGCTATATTAACTTTCATCAAGTATTTTCTAGGTCTATTTATCATTGTAAGTCATTGCAGGGGGTCAAATAAGTGCATTTAATGCTCTATATGGGTTTTTTGGGAAATGTGCAAGTGTAAAAGGGTGATTTTATGCCCCATGTATTCTAGGAGGTTTTTAATAAGTATCATTAACTATAATTCATAGATTTAATTAGAAGAAACTTAGTTTTCTTAAAGAAGAGGAAGAAAATGACACATGTATAGCTCTTTGGGAAGTGTGCCACTTGAAAAACATGTAAATGTGACTCTCCAGCTCCCAAAAACTCAAATACATATTTTTTTATCTTAAAATGACATTTCTAGCTCAAAACTGTTATATCTCTTTTTCACCCATTTTGACATAAAGAAGTGACTTACAAGTTCTTACTTGGTATGGTGAGCACAGGTAGTTTCAAGAAAAATTCTCCTAGGAACATATTCTACTCTCATATACCTTTAAATACATATAATAATTTTGAATAATGGTGTTCCGTGCTTCATTAACTATTCATTTGAAGTTGACCTTCTAAAACTGCCTATCAATCTATGCACTCTTCAGTTTTGGGTCTTGTTTGAGAAATTCCATAGAGTTCAAATGCTAAGATTGATTTCAAGGATTTCCGTCTAATTATATAACACTTACCATGTTTGGTTTCATAATTTGAGTTGTTTTAAGGGTCAAGTACATCAAGGTTACAAGAGGAGCAGTTTTCAAATTTATTGGCATTTTTTCCTCCATTTTTAGGAATTCCATGTTTTTCATGAATCTACATGATTTTTATAGGTTCATTATATTGTTTCCCAGGTGATCCTAACCTCTTGTCACTTTCCAACTTCAATATCCAAGTAGATGTCTCATGATTTACATTCACAAAGCACTTTCACCCAGTTTAACTTATGACTGTCATATACAGTCAACTAGTTGTCATGAAGGAAAGGTCAATCACATTGAAAGGGATATTTTGAGATTATAAGTGTCTTGGTAATGAAACTATATATTTGAGGTCATTGTAAGAGATCAATATTCTCATAAGTCATGTTTTCTACTCACTATCTTGCACTACTACCTACAGGGTTGTAAATAATCACCTATAGGTGTTAACAGGGATCTAAATATCCATTTAAGAGGGTTGAGGAATGATATTTAGAGATTATTGATCTATTATTATGATTTTTGGACCTTGACAGTCCCTTTTGAGAAGATAGCTTGATTAGATGAGGTTGACAATTACCATCTAAAGGTCTTGACTAAGTTTGGGAGTCAATTCCCTAAATTGTTAAAATAGAGGTCTAGAGGGTTTTCATAGACCTCTTCCAACATGATTTAATGGAATTCCAAGGCATCAAACTAGGTTAATTTGATAGCCCCTAGCACAAAAAACAACCATGCCAAATATGGGGTTTTGAAATTTTAGGGAAGTGAGAGTTTTTTACATTCATATATACCTTAAAGCACACTAAAAAGACTCAGTGATATCTATAAGTCTGAAGGAGATAATGGCCCAATTTTTGCTTTGAGGAATAATATGGAGCATTCAGACTTGACTAGGTGTCTAGGTGAGTTGAGTGACATATAAATAACCTAAAGGATTAACCATGAAGTTTCATGGCCTCCTTTACACATTCCATATCCATACATGTGGCCTAAAAGTGAACCTACAATAAGGTATACAAACATGGCATTGGAGTTTAATGGTATTTGATCTCATCTAGGTGGATCCAAGGTGAATGTAAGTACTATTTGACCACCAAGCTTAAAGTGAATACTCCCTATATCTAACACAAGATCCAAATGAGCTCATGGTAACCTACAAGCAGGTTCTTAAGGATAAAGTACCTCAGTCAGCTAGGTATGGAGATAGAGTTGTTTGCTTGGTGTTTGAGTGGCGCTTAGTTCCTAAAAGGAAGATACAAATGTTAAGAAAACACAAAAAGGATTTAAAACTATATGAATAATCTTAAAACAACTTCATCAATCTCAATTACATTTCATTGGCACCTACCATGCACACCTACAGTTGTGTTGATCATGACAAATAATAAGATCAGAAAGGGGTCTTAAGTGAGGGTCTAGGTCATTGAAATTGAACTCATGAATTTGAAACATAAATTCAAGGAAATATATTTTATTAGTGACTCTTATACATCACCTAAAAATTATATGCAAACATTACACCTACAAGTAGAGCTTAGCAAATAGTGTCTCGGTCATTAGAGGAAGAGACACAGTCATGAAACTAAAGGGTATTAGGGAAGAAGATAGAAGTTGAAGTGAGATTTAAAATTCAAAAATTATTCATCATGACCATAGGTATCTCATGATGCTATCATAGTATTCCATAAATCAAAAAAATAATCTTTTAAACAAACATACACATTCTCCTTGTGAAACCCTGCACAGTGCATCTTGTTAAGGAACCAAATTTGAATTTTGTGTTTTTGATGGGGAAAATAATAGTTTTAGAAGATAAAAATTGGAATTTATCACATATAATACTTATAAAAACAAATAAAATAGTCATATTTGTTAATTAAATAGGGTAAATACCCCATGTTCTATCTCAGAATAGGGGTATTCTCCTTGTGCATAGACTGGTAGTTTTTTATGGAAACGGATAAAATATGGAACCAAAAGGTAAAGAGAGACTTAAGGATGATTTTTAAGGTTTAATTACACCTAAATAATAATGAAAAAAACATCACAAATTAATTTAACCCAACATGATGCTTTAGACACCTTAAGTTGTAGTCAAACCTAAAGGGAAAGTTGAGGCTTTCCAAAGAGGGGGTCATCTTCTCTTCTATATTTGGATATGATTTGTAAATTTTTGGATCAGGTTTTTTGGATGAAATATGGTGTTTTTTATCCATTTTAGGATATTTAATGTCACTAAAGGTCAATCTAATCCCTAAAGTGCAGTTAAGCCTATTAGACAAGGGCATGCCTAAAAGCTCAAACAATAAGTCACTTTCAATTGTGGACCTAAATGAACTTTATAATGTACCAAATAATGAATATGGGATCATGTTAAATTTTTTTTTATCTTTTGGATCTTATTTAGTCTCAATGGAATGGTCTAACCCACTAAGGTTGCAATCAAACTCATGAAGCAAGGTTATGCCTAGGGCCCAAATGAGGAGTATTTTTCATTTCCACCATGAAAAATGCTTTGAAACCTATTGGAGTATGTCCATAGGACCATTATAGAGGTTTTAAAACTCTCATAGTGCAAATTAAGTCAAAGGAAAATCATTTTTAGTCCAAAACTAACTCAGACTTGTGAAAAAATAGAGAAACAAGCATGATAGGCTAGTTTCAAGGTTCACACCTTTCATGAGACATTACATGGGTGCCAAATAAGTTTAGGGATGTTATCAGGATCCCTTAAGACCACATTTTTGGAATTATTTGGCACCTTGGAAGTCATGATTTTATGAACCATCTTTAAGACCCAAAACTATTATAAAACCCTTGCAAACCCTCAGCCAAGACTAGTCTTGAGAAATGGAGTTGGCTAGCTGATCAAATGGATTAGTTTTATCATGTAAAATATTGTAATTTTAAGATGACTCACCCAATATCCTTCCCATATAGTTATCTATAAGGACTTGTACGAACAAGCGAAAAAACAAGTTTTTTCTCACTATTTTATGTGTTGTGCAGGCTACAGGATGAATTAGGAGATGAAAAAACGTTTGGGTTATATATTTACACTTAATATAACTCTAAATATTAATTTAATTTCTTGAATCAAATTATAAGTGCCCCAACCAGACTATTACTTTTATCCAGTCGAATCTAGCCTAATGCACAAGCTAAAGAGAAGGGAGAAAATCTTCAAGTAAATTGATTTTAAGGTTCCCCTGATGTTTCCAAGGACATGGAGGGTTTTTAAAATTTTCATTAACCCCCTCCCATGGATTTTAATGGAAAAATGATGCTAATTTGGAAGCCAAATGTGCAAGGTGCATGAAAGGGCAGTTTTCAGAACAACAGATGATGATGGCTCTCTTACAAATGATTCTAGACAACCAAGCATGCAACCAATACATGTAAATGCATATTTTAGATCCTCCCCTTCCATTCCAATCATTTTACCTAACTTGAATTAGTTACAAGATGTTCAAATAGGCTTAATTATGAAGGCAGTGTTTCTATGCACAAGAAGGAGTTTTGTGCCACTTCGCATAACTTTGATGAATTGTATGGACACTTAAACTTATATACCTTACATGGTTCATCCCATTTCCTTATCACATACACAATTAACTCCTTGTATCAGCTTGATAGGTGTCCTTGTGACCATTGAAAATTTATTTCTCTCTCTCTCAAACTCTATAAGAGTTGGCCATTTTAGCATTGTATTGGATGTTCCACCTGAGTATGGTGAAGCCCTATTAAATTTTACACCTTTTAATCAATAAAATAACTAAATTTTACCTCTTTCATGATTTTAATTAGTGTTTTTACTTGAATGTGTGATCTTGCATAAGTGAAAACTAAGGATTCCTTAGCATGTTGCTCATTTTCTTCACCTATTTGCATCTTCTTCTTGTAGGGCATGTGATGTGTTCCAGGAGATGTCAAGGTTTAAGAGAGTTATTATTTTCATTAGTTCCCTCATATTCCTCTTGTATATTACTCCTAGCCTTGTGCATTCATCTATAACCCCACAATGTAACATTGATGCAAGAAGACATTGATTGGAGAGTGTATGTTTTAGTTGTCCTTTGATTTCAAATTTGAGATACACATGGTTGGATGTCATCAGCGTATCTATTGTATCACCTCCATTATAGTAGTTTTATTTCATTTATCCTTCTCCCTTTTCATCCTCAAAGTATTAGTAATAGTCAAGTGGTACATCAAAGGAGCTATCCCTATTTAGAGACTTACCTCATTCCTTAGGCTACCCACAAGCCTAGAGGTGATTCTATTGTGCCACTTGGATGAGGAGAGCTTTTCATCTCCTCAAAGGGCAAAAATACAAATGAAAATATTTTTTGGCATGCCCAATAGGACTCTTGTTTCAAGAGTTGGATGATTTTTGGTGTTGTCCTTCAACACATTAGCCTTTAGAGACATCTTTTCAAGCATCAATGATGACTCCAAAGACATATCAACTGGTCAAGCAACCCAAGTTGTCTTTAGAATATTGATGATAACATATTTATTTGTGTTCTTATTTTCATGAAGATTCATGGTTGACCTTAGATTTGAGTTTTGTCATCTACAAGTTGGTGAGACATATCCATCTTTTCCCATTCCCTCTCAATATGAACAATTCCTTGGCCAATATTTTCATGATCCTTATAAATCCTAATATTATCATATTCATCTCTGCCATGATTCCTATTAGTCCTATAGTCAGCCTTCCCAATGCCTTGTTTCTCCTACTCAACCTAATCCTTTCTCCAATCAACCCATTTCCACCTTCAAATAGGCACTTTTGGGTTATGAAAGGTATATGTTGGAGATTGATACTTGAAGGGGATGTGGTCAAAGTATTCCTAATCATTCCATCCATCAAGTGATAAATGCATCAGAGTTAGTTGAGAGGGAGTGGGCACCTATTGAGAGAGCTAATTGGCAAAGGCTCACAAGTGATATGCTTGATGTGAGTGGCTTAGTGTCTTCCTTGGAGGATAAGCTAGGAGTTCATGAAAGGCAATATTACCAAACTTATTAGACTTTGTATTCACTTTCCTAAGTGTATTATCAGCCATACATGAGCCCTACTTATGAGCCAAACCAATCCTATCAAAGTCACTCTTTTCCCAATCATTTGGAGGAGAGAGTTGAGAAGAGAAACCTTGTGTTTGAAGCTAATCTTGATAGGCAGATTGAGTTGGAAAATTTGCATATGCAACAGTCCATGTTGTTAGCAAAGGAAGTGGATTCCAAACCCTCATTGCCCTCTCATATTGCATCTACATCACCCCAAAAGCAAACCTCTAATACTAGAATCATGAGCTTGAGTAAGGTAGTTGAGTCATGGGAAAAGAAAGAGGAGAAAAGTCTTGTCAAAGAGTATGAAATTGAAGAGAAGCTTGATCCTATACAAACCTCTCCTACCTTTCCTCAAGAAGAGAGTTCCAATCCTAAGACCATGAGCTGGAGAAAAATAGTGGAGTCATGGGGCAGGAAAGAAGATAAGAACATTGTCAAAGAGTTTGAAGTGAAGAATGTAGTTGACCCTTTGCAAGTCCCTCTCACCCTTCCTCAAGAAGCTCCCTCTATTCCATGGCAGCCTTCAATCAATCCTTATTCCCATGATGATTCCTATCAACTTCAAGATAAGATTTTACAAGATAACCTAGCCAATAAAATAGAGGAATTAAAAGTAAAGATGAAATTGTTAATTCAAGGTGACATGGAAGGTTTAGACCCAAGAGAAGATCCTATGCCTAAACACACCCTATCTCCCCTCCCTCAAGAGCTTCCTAAAGAGCCTCCTATCTTGCACTCTTAATCTGATTTTGAACTCTATATCCCATCTCCACCAACTAGTTCCTTTTGTACTCATCCCATTACCCTTTGCCTTGATGGACCTGTGGTATGGGAACCAAAAGAGGAAAAACTAGTTGACAAGGAAAGAGATCTCTTACTTGAAATAAACATACCTCTTTGGTAGCCTCATTGGGATAAGTCACATGATTTAAAAATTCTTAGTCTTGGCATCACCATGAAGGAGGTTGAAGATCTTTCAGACCTTGACCAAATAAATATTATGATAGCTGAAGTTCAATTTTAAATCCCTCAAGAGGTATTGGGTGATGAAGAAGAGGTAAGTCCTTATGTTGAATCTCCTTGCCTGGTTGATGAAAAATGTTTTCTTTGTGTTGAAGATCCTATCTTGAGAGAGGCAAATGAAGAATAATATGCTCAATTCATGGCTGATAAAGAAGACTTCATGAGTGTTTATGAGGATGATATCAATATAGGCACTCCCCTTGGTGAACAGAAGGACAATTCACAAGCTTTTGAAGAAAGATGTTTCCTTTTTTCCAAAGAAGAAGAAATGATCATTAACTCCTTCCTCACTTTGCAAGACACCATAGATGAACATGGAAAAGTTCATAATCATTATTTAGATGACTTATTTTAATTCATTGGGGAAGGCTATATTCCTCTACAAGGAGGCTATTAGCTGGTCAAAGGTAGAGAAGGTAACATTGGTACACAAGTAAGTATGCAAAGGGAAAGCATTCTTTCAAATCTATCCTTTCAAGAAGCATATGCATTTTATGATGACATGTTTGAAGTTATCAAGATGGGATATCATCCTTTCAATTATTTGGGGGAAACATATCAGTTCTTGAAGTATGAGACAAGTTCCTATTGGCCTCATTCTTCTAGGGAATAAGAAATCAATCCTCTTGGAGACATGCCTACTAAGGAGATACATGTTGATCATGAAATGAAGAGTGGGAAGAAACATGAGGTATGTGAATATGATCAAGAATAATAATTTTTAATTGGAGATATATTTAAATATGATCTACTTGAGATCAGATCAAGTAAAGTGCCAAAGAAGAGGTCTGATCCACAAAACACTCAATCCAAAGAGAATCATGCTTGTCACTTTGTCTCATCTCACCATGAAGATGATTCAAGAGGTTTTCATTTTGATCCTATAAAATTGGTTTATTTAGTTTTTATTTTTGCATAATATATTGTTTCATTATTCCCCTAAGTGCTTATGCACATGTGTGTGTCTTGTTGTGTGTTTGTTTTCCTTATGTGTGTGTGTCTTTCCCTTGTGTGGTTGAGGTAGTCACTAGTCATTTTGTGTTGATCAAATTTGAGTCAATGGTCAAAGCCTATTATTTGTCTCAATCCTTAGATGAATCCATAATCACAATAGACTAATAAGGCTACTGGTCAAATTAGTATAGCAAGCATACTAGCCCTATGAGTCACTAATTTGTTGACCAATTTTGACTTTTAGGTCAAAATAGGGTACCCCTAGATTAAAAACTTCATTTTTACACATATAAGGTGGCATAATATATTGTAATAAAGTTTTTCATATGTTAATTAATGTCAATGTATGTTATATTTACTTTGGTCAAGTAGTTTCTAGGTATATTTAACATTCTAAGTCATTTTAGGGGGAAAATAAGTGCATTTAATGCTTTGTGTGGGTTTTTGGGAAATTTGAAAGTGTAAAAGGGTTATTTAATGCCCCATGTGTCCTAGGAGGTCTATATTGACTATCATTAACTATAATTCATAGGTTCAATCAGAATAAAGTTAATTTTCCTAAAGAAGAGGGGGAAAATGACACATGTATGGCTCTTTGGGAAGTGTGCCACTTGGAAAACATGTAAATGTGACTCTAAATATCCAAAAAACTCAAATACATGTTTGTTTTTATCTAAAATTTACATTTATAGATCAGAACCATTCTATCTCATTTTCACCCTTCTTGGCATAGAGAAGTGACTTGCAGGTTATTGCTTGGTACGATCAGCATAGGTAGTTTTAGGAAAAAATATCCTAGGGGAATATTATAAAATAAGGTACCTTAAAATAAATATACTAATTTTGAGTAATGGTGGCCTATGATTCATAAATCATTAACTTTAAATTAACCTTCCAAAACTGCCTATCAATCATGTACCCTTCAGTTTTGGGTCTTATTTGAGAAATTATATATGGTTTAGACGCTGAGATTGATTACAAAGGATTTTAACCTCATTATATAACGCTTCCCATTAATTTTTTTCACAATTGGAGTTTTTTTATGGGTTAATTACATCAAGGTTGCAAGAGGAGCAATTTTCTAAGTTATTGGCATTTTTCCCTCCATTTTCAAGAATTTCATGTTTATCATGACTTTAAATGGTTATTATAGGTTCATTATATTATTTAACAAGTTAAATTAACCTATTTTCACTTTCCAACTTCAATCTCCAAGTATATGTCTCATGAGTTACATTCACAAAGCACTTTCAGCCAGTTTGTCTTATGACTGTCATATACAGTCAACTAGTTGTCATGAAGGAAAGGTCAATCACATTGAAAGGGATATTTTTAGATTAAAAATGTCTTGGTAATGAAAAAATATATTTTAGGTCATTTAAATATATCAATATTCTCATAATTAATTTTTCCTACTCACTATCTTGTACTACTCCTTGCAAACCTACAAACAATCACCTACAGGTGTTAACAAGGATCCAAGTATCCATTTAGGAGGGTTGAAGCATGATATGGAGAGATTTTTGATATATTATTATGATTTATGGACCTTTAAAATCCATTTTGAGAATATATATTGATTATATGAGGTTGAAAATTACCATCTAAAGGTCTTGACTGAGTTGGGGACTCAATTCCTTAAACTGTTAAAATAGCAGTCCAGAGGGTTTTCATAGACCTCTTACAACATGATTGAAGGGAATTCCAAGGCATAAAACTAGGTGAAGTTTATATCCCCTATCACATAAAACAACCATGCCAAATATGGGGTTTTGAAATTTCGGGGAAGTGAGAGTTTTGTACATTCATATATGCCTCAAAACACATTGAAAAGACTTGGTGATATCTACATGTCTAAATGAGATAATGGCCCATTTGTTGATTTGAGGAATAATATGGAGAATTCATACTTGAATAGGTTGCTAGGTGAGTTTAGTGACATGAAAATAACATAAATTATTATCCATGAGGTTTCATGACCTCCTTTACACACTCCTTGTCCGTATAGGTGGCCTAAAAGTGCTCCTACAGTAAGGTATATAAACAGTGGGTTGGCATTGGATTTTGATAGTATTTGAGCTCATCTAGGTGGATCCAAGGTGAATTAAATTAATATTTGACCAAAAATATTAAATTTAATACTCCATATATCTAACACAAGATCCAAATGAACTCATGGTAACCTACAAGCAGGTTCTTAAGGACAAAGTACCTCAGTCAACTAGGTATGGAGATAGAGTTGTTTTCTTGGTGTTTGAGTGGTGCTTAGTTCCTACAAGGAAGATCCAGATGTTAAGATAAAACCAAATGGATTTAAAAATTTAGGAATAATCTTAAAACATATTCATCAAGCTTAATTATGTTTCATTGGCACCTACCATGCACACCTACAACTATGTTGATCATGACAAACAATAAGATGAGAAAGGGGTCTTAGGTGAGGTTCTAGGTCACTAAAATTTAACTCATAAATCTCAAAAATTAATTAAAGGATATATAGGTTATTATTTAATATTATACATCACCTAAAAATTATATTCAAACATTACACCTCTAGGTAGAGCTTAGCAAATATTGTCTCGATCATAGGAGGAAGAGACACAGTCATGAAACCAAAGGGTATTGGGGAAGAAGATAGAAGTTGAAATGAGATTCAAAAGTAAAAAATTATTAATAATTACCATATTTATCTCATGATATTATCACATTATTCCATAAATCAAACAATTAATCTTTCAAACAAACATACGCAATCTCCTTGTGAAACCCTGCACAGTCCATCTTGTTAAGGAATCAGTTTTGAATTTTGTGTTTTTGAAGGGGAAAATCATAGTTTTAGAAGATAAAAACTTGTATGTATAACCTATAATACTTATAAAAACACCTAAAGTACTCATTTTTCTTAATTAAATAGGTTAAATATCCAATGTTCTATCTTAGAATAGGGGTACTCTCCTTGTGCATAAACTGGCATTTTTTTATGGAAATGGATAAAATATGGAACCAGAAGGTAAAGAGTGACTTAAGGATGAGTTTTAAGGTTTAAATACACATAATTAATCATTAAAAACACATCAAAAATTAATGGAACCCAACAGGATGATTTAGACACCTCGTGTTGTAATCAAACCTAAAGGGAAAGTTGAGGCTTAATGTCCAAAGAGGGGGTCATCTTATCTTCTATATTTGGATATGATTTTAAAAATTTTGGATCATATTTTTAGGATGTAATATGGTTTTTTTGATCCATTTTAGGATAGGTAATTTCATCAAAGGTCAATCTAAGCCTTAAAGTGTATTTAAGCCTATTAGATAAGGGCATGCCTAGAAGCTCAAACAAGAAGTCACTTTAAATTTTGGACCTAAATGAACTTTATAATGGACCAAATCATGAATATGGGATCATTTTAAATGTTTTTTATATTTTGGAGCTCAATTAATCTCAAGTGAATGGTCTAACCCACCAAGGTTGCAATCAGACTCATGAAGCAAGGCTATGCTTAGGGCCCAAATAAGGAGTCTTTTTCATTTCCACCATGAAAAATGCTTTGAAACATATTGGATTATGTCCATAGTAAAATTATATAGGTGTTTCAATTCTCATAGTGAAAAGGAAGTCAAAGGAAAACCATTTTTAGTCCAAAATAAACTCAGACTTGTGAAAAAAGAGAGAAACAAGCGTGATAGGCCAGTTTCAAAGTTCACACCTTTCATGAGAAATTGAATGGGTGAAAAAGAAGTTAAAGGATGTTATAAGGATCACCTATACCATATTTTAGGAATTACTTTGTATCTTGGATTTCAATATTTTATGAACCATCTTTAAGACCTTAAACTACTCTAAAACCCTTACAAACCCTCTGCTAGGACCAGTATTAAGAAATGGAGTTGGCTAGCTGATCAAATGGAATATTTTTCTAATTTAACATATTTTAATTTGAATATTACTCACCCAATCTCCTTCCCATGCCATCTATCTATATGGAATTGTATGGACAAAGGTAGAAACAAGTTTTTTATCACTATTTTATGTGTTGTGTAGGATATCAGATGAATTAAGAGATGAAAAAAAGTTTGGGTCAAATATTTAAACTTAATATATATCAAAATATTCAATTTATTTCATTATTAAACCTATAATTTCCCCAACTAGGCCATTACTTTCAGCCAGTCAAATCTGGCCTAATGCACAAGCTAGAGAGAAGGGAGAAAATCTTCAAGTAAAGTGATTTTACGATGCCCCTAATGCTTATAATCCCATGGAGGGTATTTAAAATTTTAATTAACCCCATAAAATTTATTTTCATGGAAAACTAATGCCAATTTGGAATCCAAATGTGTAAGGTGCATGAAAGGGCAGTTTTTAAAACAACAGATGATGATGGCTCTCTTTCAAATGATTCTAGATGACCAAGCATGAAAATAATGAATGGAGAGGCATGTATGAGATCCTCCCATTCCATTCCAATAATTTTACCTACCTTTAATTAGTTACAAGATGTTCAAATAGGCTTAATCATGAAGGCAATTTTTCTATGCACAAGGAGTTTTGTGCCACTTTGCATAAATTTGATGACTTATATGGACAATTGGACTTCCAAAACTTGTATGGTTCATCCCATTTCCTTCTCATATGCAAAATTAACTCCATTTATCAGCTTGATAGGTGTACTTGTGACCATTGAACTTCTCTTTCTCTATCTCTCTCTCTCAAACTCTATAAGAGTTGGCCATTTTAGCATTATATTGGATGCTCCACCTAAGTATGGCAAAGCCCTGATTAATTTTACACCTTTTGATTAATTAAATTATTAAATTTTACCTCTTCCATGACTATACTTATAGTGTTTACTTGAATGTGTGATCTTGCATAAGTGAAGACTAAGGATTTCTTAGCATGTTGCTCATTTTCTTCACCTATTTGCATCTTCTTCTTGCAAGGCATGTGATGTGTTCTAGGAGATGTAAAGGTTTAAGTGAGTTATTATTTTCATTATTTCCCTCATATGCCTCTTTTCTAGTCCTCCTATCCTTGTGTATTCATCTATAACCCCATAATGTAACGTTGATGCAAGAAGACATTGATTGGAGAGTGTATGTTTTAGTTGTCCTTTGATTTCAAGTGCGAGATACATATGGTTGGATGTCATCAACATATCTAGTGTATCACATCCATTAGAGTATTTTTATTTCAATTATCCTTATCCCTTTTCATCCCCAAAGTAGTAGTAGTAGTTAAGTGGTACATCAAGGGAGTTAACCCTATATAGAGACTCACCTCATTTCTTAGGCTACACACAAGCCTAGAGGTGATTTTATTATGTCACTTGGATGAGGAGAGCTTTACATCTCCTCAAATGGTGAAAATGCAGGTGATAACATTAAATTAAGCCTAGAGGACCTAGTGAGGTGAGTGTGACTTTCTTGCCTTGGCAAGTGAGAAAGTTTTGGAGATGTCTCATTATTAATAGGTATCGTAAGCCATCTAGTCCATTAGGCATAAACATTGGTTGTAACTTCTTGAGACTCATGGATATGGATTTAAGGGCTTTGTTGGAACACACCTTTCTTTATAAGAAGGTGTTGGTGAACTTTATATCCTTGAAATTGAGCATGATGTTATAATATAGATATTTTATGTCATCTAGGATGACATTTAGACATTGGGTAGATCAATGAGAATCATGGACCCTCTTGCTTCACTTACCAGTGTGTTTAATTGATGTGATGTGAAAATACCTTGGCATAAAACATCAAACCCTTAGATCAACATGTGTGTCATATTATATTGGTTCCTTTAGTGCATGTAAAAATATTTTGTGTTGTGTAAACCTTTTGCATTTTGTTGATTATGTTAAATCATGCAAACTTGTGACTCTCTATTCTGTGTGAATGTAATTAAATTGTGAACTTCCACATTTTCTCCCTGATATTAGCATTGTTATGTATAATTGATGATGTAATTTTTAGACATGTCATCATAAACCACTTTGTGATGTAGTTTCCCTTTTTGAAATTAGCCTCTATTAACTAAAATATACCAAGGTATAGTGAATGTATTATGTGATGTGACCCTACATCACTACTCTAGCAATGAACATTGATGCAAGTATGAGGTTTAGGGTGAATAAACACTATATCCATGATGAGTAGACCGGGTACGAGATAGGGAGTGGAGTCTCACCTAGGTTGAAAACCCACTCCTTCCCCTTGTACAAAGTAGCCACCTAATTAATTCAGGTTGTCCACCATGAGCACCACAAGTTGGCCATGGGATCTTCATGCATAATGGTCACCTTGTGGACTAAGTGTTCTTTTAATCTCCTCTTGAAGGTTATTGTAAAAACAACCTTGTGAAATTCATTGATGTATCCTTGTGAAGCACTAATTGGTCTTAAAAATTAGACTTTTATGTAAAAATAATAAGACTAAACTTGCTAAAATATAGGCACATATTGGCTTGTAAAATTAAGTGTGCTAGGAATGAGGTAATGACTGATTTACTTGAAAATAACATTCTAGAATGAATATTATGATTTAAAGGCATGTGTTTATTGGTAAGTGAGACCATGTGGTGAACAAGGCATTTTTGTGTATACCTAAAATTAATATTCTAAAATTAATATTTTTGATTTGTTAAAGGATGACTGAAATGCATGCTAATTTTAAGCTTAGAAGGGGCAATGTAAATCTTGATTAGGTAGATTTTTGAATTTTATGTACTTTTAATGTTACCAAGAAGTAAGTGAAGTAAAATGATATGATTTTAATCCCTGAAACCATCATGTGAGATCACAAATTTATGGAGAGCATGTTGAAAACCTTGGGCTTACATGTGAATGTCTGGTATGGCTTCTTTGATATCCGGTGTGGTTGGTGTAGGATGTTGCACTAACCCATGAATTATTAATGGTGAAAAAAAATTAACCATAGAATGATGGATCTATATCCTTGTTGACATTGTATAATGAATGTTACCAAAAAGATACAAACATAATGCATGTTGTAGAAACCATAGTGGTATGGTTGTTTTTGTTGTTGGTTTCATTCTAGAATGAATGATAGAAGTTATGTGCAAATCATACTTAAAGGTGGTAGAAATACTATCTACCTGTATGAATTTTGTATTATTTAGCATTTTGTGGAAATGATATAAAGTTATGAGTTATAGATAACTCGAAATGTTGTGGGAAGATAAAATCTTGAATCCAAAAAAATTGTGAAAATCAGTTTAGACTTTTGGCAACTGTTGTGATGAAATTGTAGATTGTTGTGATAATATTTCCTCATAATAAGAGGAAGGATTGTCTAAAAAATATTTTAATATAAAAACTTGTTTATGATTTCATGATTAAGATGAAATTTTTTGAATACTTCTATTTGATATGAGCTAACAGTTATAAAATGTATGGTTTGAAGAGTATTGAAAGCTCTTTTATTGATAAATATTGAAGTATATTTGATATCCGCAACCTATAATGCATACTTTTGCATGAATTAATTGAATTTTTTAGCTGCATGGATGGTTGGAAATCAAGTGAAATTAGGTGTTACTACATTAAAAATGGTAGCTAAACCTTGCCAAGGTAAGCGCAGGTTTAAGTTGGAAAAACTTATTGCTAAAAGTGTTAATGATTTATTGAGTAAAATAATAGCCTTATGAGTCACAAAAATCAGAATGTGTGTGTGTGTGTGTGTGTGTGTGTGTGTGTGTGTGTGTGTGTGTGTGTGTGTGTGTGTGTGTGTGTGTGTGTGTGTGTGTGTGTCTAAGTTCAAATATTTGAAAAAAATATATGATTAGAAAAGGTGCATGCAATACCACATTTTGCTCACCATGGCCTTACAAAAGTAAACCAAGGTGAAAGGGCAATTTTCTAGCCTAGTTAGATGAAGGACATGGCTATCTTAAGAGCAGTATGTGGAATACCATCTAGGTAAGGTTGTATATTTATTCACAATATGAGTAGATAAATCTACTTATTATACCAAAAAGGTAGAGTATAAGGCAATATCCCTTGTTTATATAATGAACTATGCAAGTACGTAGTGAACATGACTTTTATTTTGATAATAATTGATAAACTTATCAATCTAGTTACTTCAATCCTTAAGTTTACCTATTGATTTCCTATAGGGTGTAAACATTTGTAAAAAGAGTGATAAAGTCTCTTTTCGGTATATCATGATTCATTATTGTTAATTAGTCGTCGAGATGACTCCTTTTTAAGGAGAGGAGGATGTCATACATATATGGCTAGTGGTGTGTGTATATTCATACATATACATATGTATATACTCTCAAGGTGGGCCATTGATTTTTTAGCTTAGGCAATATAATCTTGTGATTGTTACTATAATCCTTAAGTTTGTGTTGGTTATTTATAAAATCTTATATGCTTTGATTAACGCCTTGATATGAGTAATTAAAGAATGTTTTAATTGTTTTTAAGTCTTAAGTTTACATTATGTTATTGTGAAAGTTTATAAATTACGGAATGCAATTGTATATGTATATGAATGACTTATGATTATTTTAAAAAGCTTGGCAAGTTAGTGGGAAAAGGGGTTTATTACTATGCCCACAGAATTCATGGGGTAAAGATGTCTTAGACCCTGATAAGTCATAGGCTTATTTTGGTGTTGGGATTTAATATTAATACAAAGCATTTGATTTAGGGTTTTTGCTTGGATGGCATTTGAATTAGCTATCATTTCGGGCATTGACTATGAAGGAAAAAAGAAGGGCAAGGAGAGTATGGAAAAAATGAGTTTTTGGACCTACATTTTGGTCATTGCTATGATGGGGAAAAAGAGATGAAGGAAGATGATCAGCAGTCGATGGGAGCTACGATGGCAGGGAGAGAAAGAAAGGGAGAGAGTAGAGAGGATATAGAGAACTGGTCGCTTTGGATTGATGACAGAAGGATATGGATGTAGGGGTTTGTAAGGGGTGTAGATGGGTCAATGCACTTAGATATGGTGCCATTTTTGAAGGAAAAACCAAAAAAACCCTACTCATATTAAATTAGGCATGTGTTTTTCCCTTTTCTAGTTTAAATTCTAAAATTTAAACCCTATGGTAATGATTTCAAGTTCTGTTGATAACCATGTTGGGTATATACTTATGTGGGCATATTTTGTTATACCCACATGGGCCTATAGCAAAGTCTAGGTAGTAGTAAGATTTATGTATCAAGTTTTGTATGGAATTTCTTATTATTATGTTTTAATGGAAATAAATTAGGGTGTAACCCTGGACCATATTTTTGTTTCATGGATTGAAATAGTTTTTTTTCTTTTGGTTCCTATTATATCATAGTGTTTGTTTAGTATTTGGTTAAAATGGATTGGATCTCGTATGATTTTGGGGATTGGCTTAATTGCTTCAAACTTCATGTTGAGTGTTTTGATATGCATTTATATGTATTTTTTTATGCTTGAATGGAATTCATTACCGTTAATTAGAAATTTCATTACCATGATTTTATGGTAATTTTGGGTTGCTAGTTGATAGACTATTTTGTGTGTTAAAATTATTTAGATTGAAAATAAAAATTCATTTTGTGGAATTCAACTGTGTAAAACCTAAAAATTGTATGTTGACGTGAATTATTTTTATTGATTGATAAATCAAATCACTTGTTGTATGCTTACTTTGTTGATTGGGTTACTAAGATGTGTGAAATGTACTTGCTTAGTTTAGCTGGTTGTTTATGCAATCTTGATGGTAATTCATATTTACAAGAAAGGGAAGGAGTTGTTATTTATATATTGTTTTGCAAATGATTTATTAAACCTCAAACTCAAGATAAAAACCCATGTTTGTTTGTGAAAAGAGCGTTGGGCTATTATCTTTTGAGTTGGAGATGTGGATGTATTCCCAAAACTATTTTGAAAACAAAATCCAAAATAAACAATCTTGATCACCTTGTTGTGGAAGATAAATCTGACCTACTGGTTGCCTTTTTGCATATGACATTTTATCATTATCGATTAATGAAGGTTTGTGGAAATGAATAAACCATTTCTTTGTATGATTTATTGGTTGTCTAAAAATTTTACTATTACCTTGTTGTTTATACACCTAACTTGTTGCTTGAGAGTAACTTGATTTTTTTTATGTTGTGAACTTACTACTATGAGATATTGTTCTTAGCAAACATGATTTTATATGTTTGCAGCGTATTTATTTGTAAGGTTTACTCAGTTGTTATATGCATTTAACTATTTTTATTTTGCCTTGGATGTTTGTACTCATTAGAAAGAATCTAAATTGATTGAAAGTAACAAAATGGTTATGATTAGATAAGAATTGGAATATTTTTGGTTTTTATAGACCATCTTATTCTTGTTAAGTGCATTGTTGGTATTATTTTATAGGATCTATATTAATTATACATTACCCTGCTTATTTTGGGGATTCATATAATAGTTTCATTAACGTTTCACCCTTGTGAAAAATAAAATTTATAGTTGTATGAATAATGAGGCTGCCTAGCTTTATTTTATGTGTAAATAAGTCAGTTTGTATTGATTCTTTTGCTAAACTTGATTTACTGAAATAGGATTTAATTCTCAGAATATTGACTAGAAAGAAAATTCACAATTCCAACTTTATGCTGACACATTTGTTACACCCTTTCCAGTGTAGGGGATTATAATATAGTTGGTTTTTCCTTTATGTAATTTATTATCTTATTATCATTGTCACTCGCTCAAGTGTTGTGTTTGCCAATGATAACCCAAGAAAAAAATTGGGTTGATCAAGTCAAATGTATTGATTTTATTATAATGTATTAATTATTATAGTTTGATATATTTTTGATAGGCTGCCCAGTTCTAAATTTAGTATCTGTATGGTAGTAAAAATTGTTTATTGGGCATATGGCCACTATATATATATATATATATATATATATATATATATATATATATATATAATTCAATTACTTGTATCAATCTCAATCAATTATTATTGAGACTTGTAGGTGTGGACTCTTGTATGCAAATAATATTTATACATATCTTATAGTATTTCATATTGTACTCATAATAAACAAATTTGTTGATCAGTCTTTTCAAGATGTGAACTGGTAATGAAACCTCTTTGATTTAAAGGAAGGATACCCTAGTTAGCTAGAAAAATATAGATTATACTAACCATGGTTGTAGATATATATGTATTAATGATATTTAACTATCCTCAGGATATTAAATCATGTTATGAGAGATGATTATGTTATTATATTTCCTATTGATTTAGCTGTGAGGTTCTTGAGATATTCTTTTTATATATTGATGATCTTAATCTTGTATACACTTATTGTTTAAACAATCAAGTGTAGAGAGTCAATTTTATGTATATATATGAGTGTTGGTGATGCCAAGATATTCTAACAAGTGTTGGAAATGTTTTTATAGATGTATTGCATTTTGATTTTATGAAAAACTTGTTAATTCAGATGATATTACAATTGTTCACATTTCCATATTGATTTATGGACTAGGATTGAAATGTTGTTTTTGTCACTCGCTACTACCTCTTAATAATAATAGATGTTAATTTAATCATATTCAATTTGATAATACAACATGAAAGCTTTTAGGCAAAATGTCAAGTTAATCAATGGTTTATTCTTGACTAGTGATTGTATGAAATCAACCAAGATCAATTGGTTGTTAGTAGGTCTTATGGGTTGAAGATTCTAAGCTCAATGTGTTATCTAATTTTGGTAAATTACTATTTTGGATGCATGGTTGATCAACTTGAGAACATGTGTAGTCAACATGTGATGTGGCAGCTGGATATTCATAAATATAGCCCATAACTGACCTATTTCATGGCATTGCTAATGGCCTAATGGCTGAATTGTCATTTTATAAGTTATTGTTCATAATGGTTAAATATTATACTTGTTATTAATTTAAGAATTGGAAAAGAACCATTAGTGAAAGGAACCTATGGTCAAGGATCTATTAATATAATCATGACCTGGTAACACTATTATTGGTGGTTTATTATAATAACTAATGTTCATTTTATATTGGGTGATGGCCCCAAATGGATGAGTTTTTGCTAGTATGATGAGATTGTTAAGGATGTTATGTTCATTTTTAGCATGTGCATTATTATTTGGTGAATGTTAAATGTTCATGTTGGCAAATAGGAATATGGTTATCTAATTCCCATGATAATCATTTTCCATATGATGGACCTATATGTGATATGGTGGCATATGTCGAGTGAAGGACTTTGGGTGTAGTGACCTTTAGGATTATGGATCATGGTACAATGATCTAATGGGGGTAGAACTAGAACTGGTTTTTTCCTGTGTGATCTTAAGTTTTATATGTTTTAAAATCTTATGTTACATCACCTTCGTAGCAGTTTAATGATAACTAGTTGTTGATCTTAAAATATTGTAAGGCTTGTATAAATAAAGTCTTGGTATGATGATTATGTTCTTATTATTTTATGACCTATCATACTTATTGTGACACTCTCTTATTATCATATTTGTATGTTTAATAAATGGCCAGTAAGATAATTCTCTATTATGTTAATTATTATCCTTTGCGTCTTTACCCTTGTCTACTAAACTAAAAATGGACACTAACTATGACATTAAGGATATCTGAGGCATGAGTGAAACCTTCTAGCCTCATTATTTTCCAAGCCATAACCGCATAGGGTAATTGGATACTTAAATTGGGTTAAGGATCCCTAGGTGGTCTGATGGGGAAACAAGTTCCTTCTATAATGTTCAAAGGTTATTGGTGTGAACCCACAAATTATTACCCCATTAACGGTATATCATCCTTTAGTGATATTCATCCTTACATAAGTGTCTCTATGAATTAATCCATTTATAGGTTATCTACTCATTTTATGCAGACCCGTGATGATGTGTCATGCATTGTAAAGTTGTGTAGTGGGATCTACATGTAGTTTTGTTGCATACTTTGTATAACAATTACCAATTTTTTTTTTATGTTGTTTCAAATTATATGAGTCCTATATATTCATGTTTGATAAAATAATTCAACATGTTTATAAAGGAACCCATATGATCTTATGATATGTTTATGTGCAACACTTGAAATAATTGAATTAAAGCCTATGTGTTTCTTTTGAAAATGAATTTATCATTTTATCCTAATTTTAATCAAGATGATGTGATTGTTTTTTTTCAATTATATTGACAATATGAAGAGTAAGATTCAATCAAGAAGATGAGTACCACTTGACATTTTCTATGAAAAAAATTCAATATAAAGAATAGTTTTTAAGAAAATAGATTATAATTTGAACATTTTGCATAACATATGTCTGAAACTAAGTAGCCTTAAGATAAAAGACAATATCATGAAAATTTTTAAGTTTAATGATCCTTACATAGTCTTCTTTTCTCATTTTAGATCAACCCATTCATACTCTAGAGGATTTAACTTAGTTTATAATAGGGCCAAACATGTAATTTAGTATGAACCTAGGAATAAGTTAATCTAAAATTTGATTGATGTTACACATATTACATCTAATAATGAATGCCCAAACAGAGCAAAAAATATCCATGGTTTTAATAAATTAAATAGTGGAAAGAAGGATGCAAAATAGACATGTTCTAAGTCATGTGATGCACATAAATCAGTAACATTTACTTCTCCTTAATATTATATTTATAATTTTAGTCACATTTTCTCATATGTGTTTCCTTATAGTTGATTTGATCCTTTATTTCCCAAAAAAAGTCTAGTGTGGTTTTGAGTGCTTGCTATAATGGGAACTTGACATAAGTATAAAAGTTATTTTAAATATTACATTCAATTAAATTATTTTCTTTAGTTATTATTTTTTTAAATTTGTTTCCTTTAGTTCAAATATTAAATAAAATCATTTCATTTAGTTAAACAACCCTATTATGTGTATATAATATTACTCAAATAATTAATAAATAATATCCCTCAATTAATTAAAATATAAATTCCTTGATTCATTTGCGTATTACTCTCATTCTAATTTGTTTGGAATTGAAGTGATATTTATATTTTTTTTACGGAGAGGTATGATTGAACAAGAATATGAGAGAGAAAATAAGTGGGATCACAACAAAGATCTTAAAAAAATAGAATCAAAATAGAAAAAAATCAAGAAAGTTAAAAAAAACTACAAACAAAAGTAGTTCAAGATCAAGAAGCAGTTCAAGATCGTGAAACACTTCAAGCTCAAGGAACACTTCAATCTCAAGGAGAAATAAAAGATTAAGGCACACTTCAAGATCAAAAAAATTAGATGTAGGAGAAGATGAAGAAAATAATCAATAAATAACACTAGAGGAAGATTTGGAATGGGTGAAAGCATAGGAAGAAGAGGAAGTATTACTTTTACATGAAGGATTACCAAACTTGTATAATATTGAGGATATGGATTATGATTATTTATTTCCTAGCATTGAAGAGAGTAAGTTATAGTCCATAAACATAATTAAGGCCCACTCGGGGAATATATATAAATATTATTTTTAAGATAAATATATCATTGGTAAAGCTCAACTGGTAGCAATAATTTGTTGACATAGAGATATGGTCCCTATTTTTAAATTGTGGGTTGATTCGAATGATACCAATAACATATAAAATATACTGATATATAATTTTCATAATTCTCTCAATATTATTGATAGTTATTATCGTATCAAAGACCTTTCCACATCATGTAGATCCATTTTGACCATTTTAATAGATCCATAATTTGACAAGTCATAACAATTATAAATGTTGTTTGGAAAGGATAATAACTATTGCAAGGTTTATGAAAAATAAGATAAGTTGGATGATAGCATGAAAAGGAATTGGGAATTCAAGTCTACTCGAAGAGATAAAAATTCTAATGTTTTAAAGGATATTATTTTTGAGTATTATAAAAATAATACATATGTTTCTTCCAACTCTAAGCATACTTTATATATTATGATCGGTCCTAGTTTGAGGGAAAAACATCCAAAATTGTAAATATAACCCAAAGTGAGTTATAGATAAATTTTAAAGGGGACCATTTACAAATAAAAATTGGTCAACAATCATTTTATAATTTGAAGCCACCATATATAAGGATAAGTATAATATGCGGGACATCTTTTTTTCATATCTGTGTAGATTTTGATTTAAAACTTGCCACATATAGAAATTTTAGGGAGCAAATGGAAATAGATGTCATCCCCCATCCACATGAGGGATATTTATTTATCTTTAATATTTGTAATAAAAAATATTATGCATGTGAGTTTAATGTTAATTATATAAAAAGGGTATGCATAAAATGTGGAAATTCAGAATTTAGCTCCTAGAAGGCATTCACTACTCATCAATAGGCCATACAATTATTTGGAAGAGGTTAAATTATGAAATGTAAACTAAAAATTTAAAGTAAAGAATCAAATAATATTTTCCTAATAGAAACATAAGTTTTAGATTTTTATTTCGTGGCCAAGCCCTTGAAAAAATATATCCATGCATAAAACATAGTCATGGTTCAAGGTGTCCAGCTTCACAATTTCATAAATATAAGAATCATTTTCCTCTTAGTTGTATCATGTTTATGGTTTAATTTTTTGATAACTTAAATTTTATCCACAAAAAATAATCCATAGTCTATATTATCATTTATACCAAGTGGCCATGACAGTTCATATGTGTTATATACATGCACAACATTATGTTGATAGTGAGCTTCATAGTACAAATGAAAATCCATTGATTATGAAATATGTTTAAATTTATATTATTGATGACACAAGACCTGATATATTTTATTCTACTCATTATTTTGAAATCTTTTTCAATGGTCTTAAAGAGCATCATATATAATTCAATGAACACTAGGTGTGGTCAGATGGTTTTTTGGGCCAGTTCAATTCATCAAAGGCATTTAATTGGTTATGTCATATGCATCATAGGCATAACATTTATGAAATTTGTGGAATTTTTTTTAGAGTGGACATGGAAAGGGGGAGCATGATGGTGTAATTTATTGTATTGAAAGTATGCACTTCAGGGACAACAACTCAAATTTTATGGGGTTTCTCTCTGTGATACCTTTGAACTTGTCAATTAATTTAAGTCTCATTTTAATGTTGTTGAAATAGCCCCAAAGTCTCCCATAATATTTTCTAGGGAAGTGAAAGGGATTACATTCCATTGTGTAAAGTATGTGATGTTGATATTACTTAAAGAAGTATACATTTTGAAAATAAAGATATTTGAGATAACTAAGGAGATTAAGTCACACATATTAAATTACTTAATGCATCATTATGTGAACATTATGAATGAAATATTTAAGAGAAATGTCCTAAATTATATTAAAAATGTGAATGACATATGAGAAGGAAAACTAAGTCTATAAAAATTTGGTGGATGCATATATATAGTATGTTATGGTTTTTGTAATGGTGCAATACACAATGGTAAATATAAATAATAATGGGGGGAAAATCCATTGGATAAATTTTCCTAATGTAGTGTCAACATGGTATTTGGAGAGAGTGTTGGCAAGATTGGATAGAATATTACGATCAACTATGAATGTGGATGAAGAGGGCAAAGACATGATCCTCTTAAAAAATAAGTTCACTATTGTCAATAAGAAATCCACTTATGCAGATTCATAGATGACAAGTTGTAAATTGAGCCTACATGGGAAATATAAGTTACTAGAGTGAAGTGTTTGTTTGTATGAATATTAAATATAGTTTATGTAAAACCTACTTGGATTAGGGAGCTTAAGGAAGAAGGAAATTAGGAAGAGAGTTCTAATTGAGAGAATACTAAGAAAATTAATAATACCATGGTTATGAGATATGATAAAGAAAGAAAAAAGTAACTAGCAATAAATTAAGGGAGAAAAGGTGGAGGAGGAGGAATAGATCCCTAAATCTAAAGATGAAGAAGAGAAGGAATTAAGTATGGATGAATAAATTGAGAAGGAAACAAAGCATCCCACATAAACTAAGAAAGAATTTGAGAAAAAAGGAAAGAATAAATACACTAAGGGAAGTAGAGGTAAAATAAAATGAATAAGGAATAAGGAAATAGTTGTAAAACCATTTTCAAATATTATTACAGAGCCCTAGAAAAAAAATGTAGAAGTGCACATGATAGGAAGTGCGTCACCAATTAAATTTTGAGTATCACCAGAAAATAATTTTTGTGAAATAAAATAAAGAATAATATAGATAAAATAATATAAATCCAATGGTTCAAATGATGGTAAATGGTGAGCTAGAGGAAGAGGTTGCACAAGAAAAACATGGTGAGCATGTAGGAAATAACACCACATAGAACGTGTTGAGGACACTATATTTCTATGGGTAAAATCTAACATTTTGGATGCCTATGGAGGGATTGAAAATCCAAGGATAACCTAAGAATCATGCATGATACACAAATTATGATCCACACAAAATTAATTTGAAACAAGCAGTTTTAGGATCGGTTAGGATAGAAACTAACATGGTATAGTGTAGCGTGAACTTAGAAAAGGAGATATATAATGTTAAGAAAAGTCTCAAGGTAAATAAAGTATCATTAGTCAAGGAATAATAGGAGAGTGTGCATGTAAAATCTTAAATAAAGGAGCTAATTAAATTAGTTGAGAAAGAGATGCCAAAAATTTTGGGGAGACATCAATGGAATGGTTAGAACCAATTGAAAATATTTATATGGCCATTTTAAAGTGCTTTGTGAGACACTTAAGGTGCCTAATATTGTGCATTTGATAAAAGAGGATCTTGATAAAAATCAAAGTGAATATATTAGGAATGCATAGGAATAATAGGCCAAAGAGTTTAATGAACTGTTGAAAGAAGCAAAAAATAAAAAATATTCAGTAGGGCATGTGTTCAAAGAATTGAGGAACATGCAAGATTATGTAAATTCTATTATGAAATGGTATGAGAAAAAAAACATAGATATAGGATTCCTTATGACCAAGGATAAGGTTAAGGTTACATGAAAAAATGATATGGTTAAGTTGAAAACTTCCAAGGCAAAAGTGAAAAATAAATGTTTAGACTTGGATGCAAATTTTAATATTTTTTCAACACGGACGTTAAAGGATGATATATAAATGCATTAAACATGTGATTTGAAATAAAAATATGAAAATATAAATACTAAAAATGGTGAAATACTAAGGATATGTGAACATTGATGTAATCTTTGAAATAAATGAAGGTGCCAATCAAAGATGAAATGGACAGATGGAGCTAATTTGAAAAGTTTGTTTAGTAATGCATTACTAAATATTTGGTAGAACATGAGGAGAAGAATGAAGAAAAAATTATCTAAGGATATACAATAAGGTAGTATGGGGAAATATTGATCTGAACTTTACACATCAATCTACTTTTACAAGAAATGACTTAGTATGATAATGCGTGGGTGAGACACACATAATCATGCATGGTATTACATATGTGTACATATTAAAAATAGAGGGATAATCAAAAAGTGAAATAATGAGAATGAGTTGTGGATTAGAAAGAAACATATTGAAGCATCAATTTTCAAGTTGAAATAAACACAAATGGGAATAAACATAAAAATGATCAAAGAAGAGAAAATATGGCATATATCAAACATCACGAAAACAAGAAGACAGATGATAAGGAAATGATCTAAGCTGACAAAAAAATGTGGAAGAATATTATAAGAGGAAGGAAAAGTGGAATAACATTTAGAAAACATGGACAAGTGGAGATGATTCAACATCAGCTAGCAAAGGCTAAAGGAGTCTAAAAGTTCTATAAATAGGGACATCAACCTACCATTTGAGGAGTTCCAATTTATTACACATTTTTAGGTTAATAGAGTTGTAGAATTTTTAATAATCAAGATTAGATTTTTATGAGATCAAGCATGTTATTATTTAAACCTAATTTAGATAGGGATCTTACTTGGGTAGATAGGGTTAAGGATATATAAATGATAGGGCACAAAGGTGAATATCAGATCTATAGCATGCCAATTAATGTTCTAAACTCAGATGTATCATATGCTAGATTTTTTAAACTAAGATAAGATATAAATGAAAAGTACAACTATGTTAGATATAGAAAATGATATAAAAGAGGTAATTAATTATTTATGATGCTAATGCATATTTGGATCTAGTACATGCAATAATTAGGTGGGAAAATAGTTTTGAAATAGTTGTTAGATTTTGGATCTAGTGTTTTTGTATCTCTATATAGTTGTGTTAGCCTAAGATGGTTGAATCGATGCTACTATTTGGTTTCAACATTAATGTTTGGTTTTAATGCTACTATCTTGTATATAATATCAATTGAAATAGGATGTGACCACCTAGATGCTTCTAGGGTTTTTTTGACTTTGCTCTAGTTTATTCAAATATGGGTCATGGACTGTCACTCCTGGTGAAATGGCAAAACCCTATCTTTCCATCTTCAATGTGACATTGGGAAAAAATGGGTTAGTGGGCACGTAGTATCAAACTAACCCAAAATGACCCCATTATCAAAAGGCACTACCTACATAGCTAATACTCTAAAAGAGGGCCTCAAACTCATGTAGTTCTCCCTACATGTTAGCTTGTGTGTGAATTATGTAATGTGTAAATCAAGTACAATAGTGACCTAGCTTGTAACTTGGAAAATAAGACTTATGATTATTATTTTATTACTTTAGACCTATAATTGGTTTATTCCTTTGACTAATATCAAAATAGGGTAGAATAGGAAATCTTTTGGTAACTTGAGTTTTTCTTGAATGCTCTTTTGGTATGATTACTAGGTGTTCCCCATGTGTAGCTAGGTGAGGAATGAGTGAGAGTTGATATTATATTTATAAAAATATTATCAGGAGATAACTCATATTAAATCACTTAGGATGACCATTTTAATATATTTCATTTTAAAATTAGATGACTTGAAGTCACTGTACACTTGCATCAAGTCAGGATAGTAACATTGATATTAGTTTTTGTCTTGAATGTTAATGTCTAGGGAGCAGGAGAGAAGGTATAAGATTATAACTTTTAGAGGTGGAAAATAAGTACATTTTAAGAATTTTGGGAAAGATGGGATATCTGTGTCATCAATATAAGGCTCATCAGACTAAGAGATAGGCCAAGGGGCATAAGATAGAGCAGATATGAGGCTTTGAAAGCAAGGCATGTGTAAAACTAAGAGAATTGACCAAGGTCTAAGTTTTCCAATTTTATAAGACTAAGGTACTACATAATCACAAAATATCATCTACATACCCCCACTTTAATCAAGTAATGAATTTTTTAGTGTAAATGGAATGAATAAGTACTTGGGTGTGTATGCACACCTTATCTTTGCTTGAGTTGAATTTGAGTGTTTTTTTGGATTTGAATTTGACTGATTTGTTGGTGACTGGCCTAAAACTAAGATCATGTTATAGTGTATAATTATTTCATATAATCTAATTTAAAATTACTTGAAATAGATTGAAATTAAAAAAGGAAGGTTTAGGGGTACACATGTGTGTCGATGTAACTGCCTTGCCTATTCGCAAGTTATTTTTTCAAAATATGTATCATTGTAAGGCTCCAAAACTGAGATTGGGATAAATATAAGTATAATATTTAAATTTCATATATCCAAGGAGATAGAGATAGAGAGAAGAGAGATTGGAAGGCACATGCCCCCAACTTTGGAGTAAAAGTGAGTTGCCACCTAGTAGTTGAGATTATATCAATCGTGCAACCCAATGATACTTATACCTTAGTGAATTTGGATGATCAAGTCCAAATTGAAAATCTTGGAAAGATTGAGTGATTTAATCACCTTAACCATGCCAAAAGGTGAACCAAATACTACAGTAAATTGGCTCGCTAAAGTTTGTAAAAGACTACAGGGTATAAGTATGTGCAATAATTTTGGAATCTAAGATTGATTTGGATTTTCAAAAATTAGACACATGTTGAAAATAATATGCACCTTATATATGTATCAAGTTGAAAATATGTATAAAATTGGTACCATGTATAGAATTCTACCATAAATGAGTATCTAAATCATTTAAATGTGTGCTTTGGCCAATTTGGATAACTGTGTAAGTGTGGATGACATGATTCCAAATCATGCCACAACTATTTATGGAGAAATATGACACTGATATAAGTACCAATGTGGAGGATATGTTTCCAAAACATTTCCCCACTATAAATTAGAGATGCTAAATATTGAGTGGGTGTGGAGACCATGCTTCCAAATCATGCCCCTTCTGAATCTGTGAATTGATATAATTACCACACCAAATGACTGTGGATAATATGATTACATAGCATGCACCCATTATAATCTAAAAATTGTGAATATGTGGAATCCATGTCCATATGGCATGCCCCCACTAAATCTGCAATTGGTATAAGTACCAAATACTAAATGAGTGTAAAGAACATGATTCTAAAGTATGCCCACACTATAATCTAAAAAATATAAATGTGTGGAAGCCATGTCCATATGACATGCCACTAATGAACCTAAAAAATGGTATAATTATCTAATATTGAATAAATGTGGAGTACATTCTTTCAAACCATGTCACCATCGTAATCTAAAAAATGTGAGTGTGTGGAATCCATGTCCATATGAAATACCCCCACTGAATCTCAAAACTATGAAAAGTGTGGAGAACATGCTTCCCAAAAATTCCCCCACTAAAATTCCCCCGCTTTGAGGTGAGTAAAAAATATTACCTATAAGTTACCTCACCTAAAAAAAGTAAGATAACTTTAAAATATGTGAATGTAACCATGTAGCATATAAAGGGAACATGTCTAGGTAAATGTATCATTATAACACATAAAACTAGTGTGATCACAAGTAGGCCTAAGATGCATGATAAATATCATGGTAACATCTAGATAGTAACAATACAAGCTCAACAAGTAAACAAGCACACACACAAGAGGACTCAATAACAAGTCAAAAGGCATTGGTCCAAGGAACCCATAAATAAGGGGCATGTTCAAATGCCATTAAATCAAATTGGCATGACTTAGTCAAATGTCCAAAAAGTAAGTATTGACATATTCAAATTTACATATAACAAATAATGACATATTCAAATTTATAAGAAGGAAAAAATAGGCATAGGGGCCACATACAATAGAGTATATTCAAATGCTCTAAAAAGTAAGACAATAACAAGGTAAAACACTAAAAAAAGTTTTTAAAAGAAAATCATAAGGAACCAACATAAACATGTCATAGTGGCCCATAGATCAAATGTGTTAGCAAAAAAATTAAGTAAATAGAATATCAAGTACCATATGAAAAATATAATCATGGATAATAGTCATGTGTAAGTACATATGTAATCTCAAACATGATTATGTAGAGTGATCATCAAATCATATAACCTATCTATCAATATTGTATATTATGGATGCACCCAATGTCCTGGTGATTTGAGTAGAGGGAAATCCCAACACTCATAAGTGTATCATGTATCTATGTATGTAGGAGTAAATGATACATTAGCCCTCAATATGGTAATAACAAATATATGCCAAGGAACTAATAGAACATATAAGTTTTGAAAATGTTTTTTGTATTTTATGAATGTTTTTGATTTTTTTGGTGTTTTTGAAGAGACAAGATCATCCTATGATCTCATCTAAAGGATGATCATAGGTATCTCCCCACTCAAAACCTTGTATGAGAAAAAAATGATACTACCAAGGAGCATGTATAGGTGAAATATTTTTCACAATAGTATATGTGATGTTCAGCATACGTATAGTAGGACTCTGGGGTCATGAAGTACCAATAGAAATAATATGGATTCTTGGAACCCATCTCTATGTACTATGTGGTTTGTTCAAAATATCAATATTAGGAACATGTTTAGGTGTTATAGGTAGCTTAGTATGGTGCATAGAAGAGAAGGATTCTATGGAACCCATCATCTATCTCTGATGTAAAGGTCTCTCAAGTATTGGTCACCTAGTAAATGGGATTGCTTGTTGCTTAACCTTTTGTAGTGGTCTATCCTTAATAGGATCGATAATTAATTTCATGGGTATGAATTTATATTTTTTAAGAAGATTCCCATATGGAATACTAAAAACTATAATTACCTTATTGGCATGAATGTACTTAACACACCCATGCACTATAAAAGGTACTACTTGAAGAGTATGTATCCAAGATCATTCCAAAAACATGTCTAAGATACCCATAAAAGGTATAACTAAGAAATTAGTAACTAGATATGTGGGGCTAACCTATAAAGGTATATCAATCTCACCAAGAACCTTATGGGAGGTCCCATCAAATTATTTAACTGATCTGGTAGAGGGATGTAAATTATGATGAGTATAACCCAAATACACAATTAATTTCATGGTGCAAACATTTTCACTTACACCATTATCAATCATAACACTGTTTAAGGGGTATTTATCAATGTATGCTCAAATGAATAGATAATAAATATCAAATTCATCATCCTTAATTTCTCTGTCATCAAATAAAATTGTAGGTTTTTGCACCATAGGAGGTATATTTCATGTGTAAGTACCAATAACCCCATCTAGTGGGTGTCCATAATATGATGGATGAGGATGTACATTATATTCCATTTGGACTTATGGTTCCTTATTATAATTTTCTTGCAAAGGATTGTTAAATATTTTATGCTTATGGTGATCACCAAGTTATGAACCTGATTCCTTTATAAAATTGTCAAATGTAACATGTTGGTCATCAATGAGGTCCTATATCTTATGTTTCAAGGTAAAACATATGTTCGTATAATACCCAAGGCATTGATGATAATCACAATAAGCATTTTCATTGTATCCTTTAGGTAGAGGTATTTTTATATCAACCTCTATAGGAGGAGGGAGAGATATAAGATGACAATCTAGCAACTGTGGGATTAATGAAGGAGTCTTAGGTAAATGTGTAAATTATCTCCTTGGTGCATTAGATAGGACAAGCCAATTAGAATGTTGTGTAACTACATTAATAGTGGTATTTGTTTCTTTTTTAGTATTATAAGGTTTTATCTTATAACTTGTCTTAATTATAAAATTTGTACTAGATGTAGATATTTATAGTGTTCCTAGTACATACTTGAGCTTATTTAATGACATAAGCTTCATTTCATTGTCTTGTAAAACATGGCCATAAGTCATTGAAAGATTGAAATTTTTTGAAAATAATGGACTCATGTAAAGGAGAAAATAAAATTTGTTTGAATATGTCTTGTAGATCTTTTTCTACCAAAGGATTGGTCATTTTGTCTAGCATTGTCTTATATATCAAGACATATTCATTGTTTGGTTCATTGGTTCCTTGTTTAATTTTTGAAATTTGAGCATATAAATTTTTTTTTATAGTGTTAATAGAAAAGTGTGCCAAAAACTAATCTATAAGATCTGTGAATACTTTCATAGATTGAAAAGGTAAGTCATAAAACCACCTCAAATCATAGTCCTTGAGGATCCTTGGAAATAATTTGGTCAAAAGTTTATCATTAGAAGCATAATCAAGGGATGCTGCATAGAAGGTTCAAATATGTTATTCATGATCACCCTTGCCATCATAAAATGTGAACTTAGGTTTGAATATGTTGTTCATGATCCTGTTTTGTTCACCAAAGTTTTAACCCTAATTTATACAGAGATACTACTTGGGTAGATTGGGTTAAGAATATAAAAATTATAGGTCATAAGGGTGAATATCATATCTACAATAGGCCAATTAATGTGCTAAACTTAGATGTGTCATATGATAAATATATTAAACTGAAATAACATATAAATTAAAATTAAAACTATACTAGATATATAAAATGATATAAAATAGGTACTTAGTTATTTTTTATGATAATGCAAATATGGATTTGGTACAGGAAGCAAGCAAGCAAGCAAGAAGATAGTTCTGGAATAGTTGTTTGATTTTGAATCTAGTGTCTCTAGCGCTCTAGATAGTTACATTAGCATGGGATGGTTACATAGACACTACTATTTGGGTTTTATGCTAGTGTCTAATATAGAATATCATATGAAATGGGATGTGACCACATAAATGATTATGGGTATGGCTTCACCTTCACTCTAGTGCATTCAGATCAGGGTTATAAACTATTATTCTTGGTTAAATGGAAAAACCCTAGCTTTGTATCTTCAATGTGACCTTGGAATAAAATGGGTTAGTGGGCACATGGTATAAAACTAACCCATAATGTCCTTGATATCAAATGGAACTACCTACATATCCACTACTCTAGAAGAGGGCCTCAGACTCATGTATTTCTCCCATATGTGTTGGCTTGCATGTGAATCATGTAATGAGTAAAGTAAGTACAACAGTGACCTAACTTGTGAATTAAGAAAAAAGACCTTGTGACTAATCCTTTAGTAATTCAAAATTGTATCTGGGCTATTCCTTTGAATAATATCAGAATAGGGTAGAATATGAAAGCTTTTGGTAACTTAAGTGCTTCTTGAATTCTCTTTTGGTCTGATTGCTAGGTGTTCCCCAGCTGTATCTAGGTGAGGAATGAATGAGGGTTGATATTATATTTATAGCAATCCTATCAAGAGATAAATTGAATTAAATCACTTAGGTTGACCATTGTAATACATTTCATTTTCAAATTATGTGGCTTAAGGGCACTAGACACTTGAGTCAGGGTAAGATAGTAAATTCAACACTATTATCTATCCCAGATGTTAGTGTCCAGGGATCATGAGAGTAGGTATAGAATCATAATTTGTAGAGGTGTAAGATAAGTACATTTTAAGCATTCTAGAAAGATGGGATGTCTATGTTATCAATATAAGATTGGTCAAACTAAAAGATAGGCCAAGGGTCATAAGATAGAGAATATTTGAGGCTTACAAAAACAAGTCATGTGTAAAACTAAGAGGAACAACCAAGGTCTGAATTTTCCAGGTGTACAAGATTGAGGTGTTATGTGATCACAAAATATCATCTACAATTGTATATTTTTGTAATGAATTGTAACATGAATGCAATCTTTTTTACATTTATGTTTCTTTTATAGATGTTGTATAGATTGTAAGGATGATGCATATGATTAATGGAAATGATTTTCAAACTATGTATTTTTGTGTTGATTGATTGTTCAATTAATTTTTGTTTTAGTTGAATATAAGGTGTGTATGACTTTTTTACATGCTTAAATATATTTATATAATATTTTCATAATTGGGTTCTTAGTGTTCTCTATCATGATTTGAGTGAGTCATTAAGTAATTGTCTTACGTAATATGTTAATGCTATGATTTTTATTATTTATTGTGAATAGTTTAGTTTATATAAGACTATACAAAGGTAGACTTAATAAAACACAACGTAAAATGAAATATCATTATGATAAAATAAATCATGATAGATAGAACCTGAAGTGTTTCCTTGAGATTCCCCCAAAACATCCCCCAGAGTGAGCATGAGACGTGCCCCCAACCAATTTTGAGTCTACAGTCATATGTATGCACATTTAGATCATGAATATATATTTACATTATCACTTGTATGTATATAATTTATATCCATATGTGGATGATCACAAATCACCAGTGTTTAACCTAACATAGTCACAAAGTAGATAATATTTTAGGAAAAGTAAAACAAAAATAAATCATATCATGACATAGAGTGTTATTGAAAAAGAAACTATATGTGCATATAAGGTAAAGCAGGGAAATATTTTGGATCACATAGTTTTATATAACTATGGTTTGAATATTTTAGATCATAAGAAAGAATATATAATTAATTTTTTTCATAATTCAATGAATGTAACACATGAAAAATAATAGGTGATCAAGCTAAAAGAACCATGCAGTGAGGTAAAATTTTATAAGTTTCTTCTTGTGAGGCATAATTTATAATTGAAAATTATTGAGATTGTTCTATTGTATAATTCTTAAAGTGGGAACCAAGGTGTTGTAGTGTCTTGTGAATTTATTGAAAATAAATACTACCATGAACAATGTTGTGATGAGGTCAAGTATCCAAATATTTATTATTGAAACCACAAGGTATAGTATGAGCTCTAGCATGTGCTTGATCATTCGTATGCCCATTTTTGGAATCTTTATGTGTCTTTTAATAATCATAATTATAAGTAATTCATTGTTTATATTTATAAGTAGTTGGAAGAATAGTCTATATTATTTCTTACACCTTTTTTTGAGTCTTGTACAACTATATCCCATATTTTTTGCATAATTAATTTCAAATCCATATTTTTTCAAGGATGTTTTATTAATAGATACATATTTATCATCTATTTTTTACATTCTAATTATTCCTTACTATGTGTTTATCCTTATCTTCACTTGTTATTACCTTTGTACTTATTGAAGAAAATTTTGGCATTTAGTAATATTGAGGGGTTATATAAAGAGCTATAATATCAAAAACACTCATATCATCTTTGTAATCCATAGGGCATGCTGGTGCAAAACTTGGGTTGAAAAAATTGTCATCTATAATATCACCTTGGTAACAATTCTTTGCAATACCATCCTTAACATTACTACATTCACCAAATTCAAATGTTTCCACTTGGTCCATTGGAACATGTTGTTGAGGTGCCATTATAGTTGATTGACTCTTTATCAAATATTGCACAATAATATCATGAGGCTCAATATTTTTAAAAAATATAAATGATACATCATGTGTAATTGTAAATACCCTATTTTTGTCAAGCAACCACAAGTACTATGTCTTTTGTCTTTATTTCAAATGAAGGTCTTAGTGATGATTATAGCCCTTGTTTGCATGGTCATTTTGAGTCTTTTGATCTTTTTTGTCTTATTTTTCCTTATTTGTAACACTCCCAATAGTCATAGTTCACATTTTCCTAATCACAGGGGCCCCTAGCCTGTCTTGCCTAATTTTAGCTCTGATTTAAGTCTTAGGACACAATTGCCACTTTTAGGATAGTAGTGCCACATGATGCTAGTGTCTAATTATGGCGTTAGTGTCTAATTATAGCTCTAGTGTATGATAGGCCTTTTCTCATGTGTTTGATTACTAACATTTATGTGAGCCTTCTCTTATTTTGTATCCCTCTCTTATGACTTTTTGGCCAACAAACAAGGTCTTATATTCAAAATAAAGTTCTATTTTATCACATAATTACATAAAATCAATCAATAGTATAACTCAATACTCTACATACTACTCATTCATCACACCTATACATTGAATTCTTGATCAAATAAAGGCCTAATCAAAAATCATTCTAGCATAATTTACAAGTTGATGGTGCATGTTCCCTAAGGGAGAACTACATGTGATCTAAGACCCCTAGCATTGGGGTTAATATAGGAAATGGCTAGAATAATAGGGGTTCTACTTCATGCAATAGTAATATCCCAAAACATAATTTTTTATTTTCTTTTTACATTTGATCCTTTTATTATTTCATGTGTGTAAGTATTTATTAAGGTTTTAGAAGAGATTTAGTCAAAATAGTGACATGGGCAAGCCCCCAAATGACACATAATCACCTAGAGGACCTCCATAACCATCTGTAACTTCTTTGAAAGTTAAAAATAGTATTTATAATAAGGACATTAGTTACATAATTAGAAACTAGTGCCATATGGTGTTACTATCTTGATATGGTTGCTATTGTATGAATCTAGATTTCAATACACAGTCAGAAGATGAAAGGTGTCTACCTATCTATCTAGCCTAATCTAGTTCCCTGATCCATGTAAAATTTTGTTTATCCCCAGATAAGTACCTTTTCTCCTCACTTACTATTTGGTAAATTTCAATTAAATAAATCATTTATAGTTTTCATTCTAGATTAAAATCATAACCCTTTAACAACATAGGATTGCATCAATAAAAACCCTAAAAGGTTAAAACATTTGGTGAATCTGACTTACATTAAATATTACTTAAAATCCTAGTTTTTCTTAAGGTTTACCTTTTCTCAATTTTTATGCATTAAATTAGGGCTACAAAATTCTATTTTTTTTAATTTTTTGGCATAACCTAGATAATTTAATCAATCCTACATTATGGTTTTATTTATTTAATGTAATTTAAATTTTTACAACAAAACCCTAGTTCAAAACCCTAGATCCACATACTAGGTCCCTATACATACAAATACTATAAATTAGGGTTTCAATTACAATCATATTTTCTATTACATACTTTGTTCAAAATTTCTCAAATTGCACATATACTTATGTTAGATTTCATTCTACCTCTTGTGTGTTTTCTATTCCTTGTTTATCTTCTTTGGAAAGTTTAAAATGGCATCTAAAAGTCTTCTACCCCTCACTGAATTAATGCACTATTGAATTTCCCTCATGATTATAATAGTGAATGGACTAATTTTCAATATTGTACATTAGAGCATAATAATGACTTCATTTATAATGATGATGATGACTATTTTTATAATGATGGATATGAGGATTACTATGAGCATGAAAATTAAAATCAACATGAGGATATATTAGATACATCATATTCTCTTTCCTCTCACTCTTATCTTACTCTTCAAAATCAAAATAATAATATAATACCAAAATAACCTCTTCTTCATAGTGCTTTATTCCAATGTGATCCTATATTTTCAACTACTTTTGCTACCTCATTATTAAAATTAAATCAATATAAGTGCAATATATGAAAGCCACTTTTGAATGATTCAAGTAAAGCAGATATGAACAATGCATCTTCTTTACCCTTCTCAATTAAATTCAAAAAATCATGTACTAACAATATTACACCTTTTATCAATGCACAAACTAAGGTAGATGAAATTATTTTTTCACATTCCAATCTTGATGCAATGATTATATACAATAAATTGATCATGCAAATGTCTCTAAATCTTCTCCTATATGTCATAATATATAAAAATAAGACATGATTGATACTTCTTCTACCCTTGACTCCAAAATTGAAATTGATAATCATGATTGCATTCCACACATAGCTACTGAATAAATGCATTGCATTACACCTACACATGATGACACATTGCATTCCCCTTATCTCTCTTAATGAGCATGTAGATGATACTTATTATACTCTTATAAAAATAAATTAAATTTTGATTTTGATGAACCATGGTATAATGATGATTACTGTGATTATGATGAAAAAGACAAAGAATCTACACCTTCTAGTTTTTTTCCTACCTCACCTATTTATCTTGTTCAACAAAATACTAGGTCACATGTCAAAAGGCATACACACACACACTTATTCTTATTTTCATTACTTACATTTACTTGAGAATAAAGTACCTTCTATTCAAGTAGCATGTGATACTTCTTTACAACTTAACAATATAATAGATACCAATGCATCTCCCTCAACCCCCTTACTAAAGTAGAACATGTTTCTAAAACTAACCTAAATGATGGTGGTAGCTCATTTCCCTCTAACCAGGTTCCAACTATCACACCTCCAAAGTTTATAGAGAATAAACCAACCCTATCTAAAAATGATTTCCAATATAATGTACTAATGGCTAAGATAAATAACAAAATTCAAGGATTAAATGAAATTGTTGTAGGCTAGAAATGCACCCTTTGTGGGAGAGTTTCTTAGGCTCTCTCACTCCTAGCTACAAGCATTGGGACAAATTCAAGCTATGGGTATCTTGTAGTGAGGTTGAACCTCTAGAGAAGGCCAACTTCCTCTTGGTAGATCACCTAAAACTAAAGCTAAACTAATGCTCCATGGGGTAAAGGGTTAGAAAGGGGATAAGGGCTCCTAAGGAAGTTAACCAGGTGATGCACCAAAATAAAATGGGAAACTCCCATAATATTGAACCCACATTAGCTCTAAAAAGGATAATATTGACTTACACAACCTCAATATCAAGCTAGTTACATTAATATTTCATGGAGGAGGTTTAGGAAGCAATGAATGTAAACAAAGAGGAGTTTTAAGACTCATTGAAAATTCACATCAATGGTAGAAAGAGCACTCAACCAGACATGTAAATAGCATTAAAAAACTCCCTAAACAATGTCATAAAAGAGGAATATGGATGAGGAATATTATCCTTCACACAATGCCATAGTACACAACTCAATAGACATAAATCCAAGGCAAGAGATAGGAAAAGAAAATCTTTTATTACGTCAAGAGGTAGTTCTTACAAATGCTTAATAGGGTCAAACCTAATCAAGTTGAGCATATTTTTCAATATCTCAAAGAGTGTCCCATCTCCCAGAGAGATGAAAAAGTCTAAAAACTATGAACCCCTCCAAAATGGAAAACATCTGATATATATATATAGAAAAGGAAAAAATAAATAAAGGTCTTACGAGAGCTAGGAGAAAAAAAAGAAGAGGTTATCGATGATCGGGACCCCTATTATTATACTCAAGCTCACTTGTATTCAAAGCGTGAAACTACCTTGACCATGAAATTAAATTTCCAATATCATCACAAATCTCCTCAATCCCCTCATACATTCAAGTCCCTTCCTTTTGAACTAACAGGGCCAATGTCATGGGTAGCTTCATGTCCCCACCAAGTGTACTTGATTTGATCTCTTGCATTTAAAACTTGGTGTGCTCCTTACTACTATTTTATACTTATATGTTCCTCCTATAGATTAAAATTGATATTGTCCTTGATTTTTGGCATGTTCATTGATCTTCAATGTAATATTGATATGCACCATTGGATCTAGCTCCTGAAATGCTACCACGCACCATCTCTATGTTTGGCTAGAGACCCCTTTGATGTCTTTTGAATGCCAATGGATATTTTTAGGGTTTAGATTTTGAAATTTTCATGCAATTCAACTCCTTGACTTATTTCCTTCGAACATTTCCTTTCGATTAATTTCCACAAAATTTTTATTTATCACTTTCCCATAGATAATTTGTCTGAAGGAATTCATGTCTTCAAACTTTATAAAAATGCCCTTCAGGATTTGGCAAGGTACCCTTAAAAAAAATTAAATGGTCCCTTTCTAAAAGGATTATACCCTTTGGGTTTCTTGAAAATATCCTTTGACATTTTTGCAAATGAACTTTTTTAAAGGGAAAGTGACCCTTCTAAAAAATTGAAATGGTCCCTTGGCATTTGAAAATAACCTTTGCCTTTAGAAAAATACCTTTGGAAACTTTTCAAAGGACCCTTTGGTATTTTTAAAAAAATCCTTTTCTCATGAAAAGAAAACTTTCAAAAATTTTGCAAATGACCCTTTTATTGAAGAGTTACCCTTCAGGAAAATTGTCCCAAACAATTTTCCTGAAGGAAAAGGTCTTTTCATTTTGCTTCGAACATTTTATCTGAAAGAATTATACCTTTGGAAAAATTTGTCTTGGACAAATTTTCCAAAATAATTAAACATTTATCCAAAAAGAGTCCTGAAAGAAAAGAACACTTAGTCCACACAAAATCCAAAAGAAAGAACCAGTCAAGACTTTGCTGAATAAAATATTTTGCACTTAGCTTTTCCAAGGTCCATATGTTTCTCTGATGGAGTTTGTAGATTTTTTGATGGATTCCATAGATTTTTAAATGGAGTATGTATATTTTTTGAACTCATGCTTGGAATGCCTAGACTTCTTGGTTTCACCATGAAAACTACTCAAGAACCTTTTTCTTTGCTCTATAGACCTATCCCTTAGAATTTGACAAAATTCACTTTACGCAATCTTAAAGTGTTTTAAAATATTTTTGATAACTTTAAGATCTCTCTAGTCCACTTATTTCATCTAGAATATCTATTTATTTTCTCATCCATTAGAAACTTGATCCACTTGGGTGTAGCTTGGTATGTGGGCCAAATTTGGCCAACATTTTTGGCAATTCATAGGGAAGCATGCTTTTTATGCTTAAGAACCTAGACCACTTGTTATGTCTAGTCCATTGGGTATGGAATCATTAGACTCTATAATTGATCTGGTCTAAAACTAGATACAAGGCTGACCCTTTCTGTAACTTCCTCTAAATCAATAAGGATAAAACAAAATAAAGTGCCCAAAGCACCTAGGAAAGGAAAAATAAAATAGAAAGGAAATGTGCACAAAGCACTTGCAAGAAAACATGCAATCTATCCTAATATATGCAAGGTTATAATTTACAAGTATCTCCTTCCTAGATCAAATGGGAAACTATGATTATTACTCCCTTGTAACAATCTAAGATGAAAAATACCTTGCTTTGGAGGTACCAAAATTGGTGAACCATGCAGTTTTATGGTTAAACTTTTTGATGTGTTTTCTAATATATGGAATAAAACAAACATGTCTCTGATGTAGACATACTAGTTCATGTCCTCCAAACTTGGTTCATGTTGGACTGTAGGGTATTTTTCATTCTTCTCATTTGATGGCTCAATTTTTTGTTTTGAATCAAGCACAGCATGTGATGGCTCCTTTGAACTAGTGCTTAGTTTACTATCTAGACTTAAGCAGAAAATCTCTAAGTCATCCCAAAAGGTAGCTTCCTCTTGGTCATCCAAGCCAATGCCAACTTTGATACCATATTTAGTCTAATTGCTTTGAAAATGGCCATATGGTAGCTCATCAATCCACCTAAGGCCCAACATGTCATATTTTTGTAGCTCTGGATCTGACCATTCCCCCCCATTCTTGAAGACATCAGTACTACCTTCAAAGGACAATTCATCTTGAGATTGGTCAACTTCATCAAATTGATTGGTGATTTCATAATCATACTCAAGAGGAGGCATAGGATAGTTTAGAACCTCTATCTGATCCATAAAGTCATGGTACAACTACTACCATACTCCATCTTGATCCTCTTACTTATTCATGACCTCCTCAACATGGTAAGTTAACTGATTGACTACGTCAATCTCTGGACCTTGGTCATTTTCATCTGTAGCCACACCAAATGGAAGATCTTAGGACCAAAAAAATCCTCTTTTCTCTCAGTTGAATCTTGAATACACACCTCTTTAAGTATAAAGGCATCAGTAGTACCTTCAAGTTCTAATTCATCAATCTTAAAGCTATGCCACAATAGTTGGTCTAAACCTAATTTCTCCTCCCTTTTTTGGAGTGGACTGCCTATCATGATCTCCTCATCATAGATATTTTTTTTGTCCTCTTAAGTTCAAATTTGACTCTAATATCCTCCTTTATTCCTTGCAAAATAAGCTCTTTCTCCAAGAGGGAAATGGTGGGAGGGTGAACAAGTTGACATTACTTGTAGCTTAAGAGAGTGTCTTTCCAACTAGGTACTTTGAGTGGTCTCTTTAGTGGTTCTTGAGGAAGGGAGAAAGAGTCTTGGAATTATTTTAAGGAAATCTCATTGAGCTTATCTAACACCTCTTTTTTATACTCTTTAACCACTAACTCCACCTCTTGAACTGGCTCTTAGATCACCACAATTGACACCTCTTTTTTATTCTCTATGCCTTTCTAAATTTCCATGAGGGAAATGAGTAGGGAATAGGCACCTTTTCTTCCTTTTGAATGAGTATAGGAGAGGGTGGTTTGACAAGAGAGGGCATGACATAACTAGGTTCAAAATTATTGGAGAAGATTCATGATGGAAGGAATTCATGCTCTTGAGTGTGAATGGGTGTTGGGGTAAGAAAGGGAAAATTGATTAGCTCTTGGAAAGGAGAGGACACATAAGACTGATTTCACTGAGTCTATTGATCTTCATAAGACATCAACACACTTTCCAATTTTGGACAATGCTTCTCAACCACACCTTATTTTACCTCTCACAAACTGACCATTTGTCCTTGACCAGCTAAAGAGCATTCCTTGCCTTTTGTAGGACATGAATAGGGATGAATGAAGAAATTTCTAAACCCCTACCAATCTCCCTTATAAACTCATTATATTTTGAGAATGCTTGCTTGAATCCTAACAAGGATGTAATAGGATAAACATAGTCTTGACAAGGGGAATTAGAAGATTGATTTGAATGCTTAGGAGGCTAATCTTGTTCTTATGTAGGGGTAGAAGGAGGACAAAGGCCATGATATGGATGATAGGTTGTTTGAGGGCCACTTTGGGGGAACACATAAACATTATTATCCTGATAAGTGTGATGTTGAGGCAGAGAATAAGCATATTGGTCAAAAGATGGTTGCTTATACATACCAAATAATAATGATTAGGAACTTGGACTATTTAAAATTGATGATAGATGTTTAGAGTCACCATTGATGTTTATTGAATGCCTCTAAAGGTTGATTGGATGAAGAGAACACAAAAACTCTTCACTTAGTGAACAATGTGGTCCCACCGAGCATGCCAAAAATTATAATAGGCTAGAATTTCACCCTTTGTGGGAGAGTTTCTCAGGCTCTCTCACTTTTGGATACAAGTGTTGGGACAACCTCAGGTTGTGGGTATCTTGTAGTGAGGTTGAACCTCCAAATAAGGTCAGCTTCCTTTTGGTAGATCACCTAAAAATAAATATAAATTAATGCTCCATAGGGAAAAGGGTTAAAAAGGGGATAAGGGATCCTAAGGAAGCTAACCATGTGATGCACCAAAATAAAATGGGGAACTCCCATAATCTTGAACCCACACTAGTTTTGTAGAGGACAATATTGAATTACACAACCTCAAGATCAAGTTGGTTGCATTAATATTTCATGGAGGAGGTTTAGGAAGAAATGAATGCAAACAAATAAGATTTCTAAGACTCACTAAAAATTCACATCAATGGTAGAAAGAACACTCAACTAGACCTGTAAATAGCATTGAAAAACTCCCTAAACAAGGTCAGAAAGGAGGACCATGGATGAGGAAGATTTTCCTTCACACAATGCCATAGTACACAACTCAATAGACACAAATCTAAGGCAAGAGATAGGCAAATAAAATCCTTTATTGCATCAAGAGGTAGTTCTTACAAATGTTGGATAGAGTCAAACGTAATCAAGCTGGGCATATTTTTCAATATCTCAAAGAGTGTCCCATCTCTAAGAGAGATGAAAAAGTCTAAAAATTGGGAACCCCTCCAAAATGGAAAGCATGTGACATACATAGAAAAGGAAAAAAGAAAGAAAGGCCCTGAGGGAGCCAAGAGAACTGAGAGAAGAGGTCATCGATGACTAGGACCCCTACTATTATACACAAGATCCCTTGCATTCAAAGTGTGAAACTACCTTGACCATGAAATGAACCATCCAAGATCACCACAAATCTCCTCGAGCCCCTCATGTATTCAAGTCCCTTCCTTTTGAACTGACAAGGCTATGTAGTGGGTAGTTGTATGTCCTCACCAAGTGTACATGATTCGATCTCTTGTATTTAAAACTTGGTGTGCTCCTTACTGGTATTTTAGACTTATATGGTTCTCTTATAGATTTAAATTGACACCATATTTTATTTTTTTCATGTTCATTGATCTTCAATGTAATATTGATATGCACCGTTGGATCTAGCTCCTGAAATGTTACCATGCATCATCTCTACATTTGGCTAGAGACCCCTTTGATAGATTTTGAATACCAACATCTATTTTTAGGGTTTATATTTTGATGTTTGTGTGCAATTCAATTCCTTGATTTATTTCCTTTGGACATTTCCTTTTCGGCAATTTCCATGGACTTTTTGTTATCACTTTCCCATGGATAATTTATTTGAAGGAATTCATGTTTTTAAACTTTATAAAAATGCCCTTATAGATTTTGGCAATGTACCCTTTAGAATTTTGAAATGGTCCCTTTCCAAACATATTTGGGTTTCTTGAAAATATCCTTCAATATTTTTGCAAATGAACTTTTTTGAAGGGAAAGTGACCCTTCGAAAAAATTGAAATGGTCCCTTGGCATTTTAAAATGACCTTTGCCTTTAAAAAAATACCTTTGAAAACTTTACAAAGGATCCTTTGGGATTCTTGGAAAAGTCCTTTTCTCGTAAAAATAAAACCTTCAAGAATTTTGCAAAGGACCCTTTTATTGAAGAGTTACCCTTCGAGAAAATTATCCTAGATAATTTCCTCGAAGGAAAAGGTCTTTTCATTTTTCTTCAGACATTTTATCCAAAAAAATTATCCATTTGGAAAACATTGCCTTAGAAAAATTATCTAAAATAATTCAACATTTAACCAAAAAGAGTCCTGAAATAAAAGAACACTTAATCCACACAAAATTTGAAATAAAGAACTAGTAAAGACTTTGTTACATAAAGATTTTGCACTTAACTTTTCCAAGGTCTGTATGTTTTTATGATAGAGTTCATAAATTTTATGATGGAGTTTGTAGCTTTTCAAATGGAGTCCGTATCTTTTTAAATGGAGTCTGTAGATTTTCTGAACTCATGCTTGAAATGCCTAGACTGCTTGGTTTTACCATGAAAACTGCTCAAGAACCTTTTTCTTTACTCTACAGACCTGTCCCTTAGAATTTGACAAAATATGCTTTAAGCAATCTTAAAGTGTTTCAAAATCTTTGTGAGAATTGTAAGATCTCTCTAGTCCACTCATTTCATTTGGAACATCTGTTCATTTGCTCATCCATTAGCAACTTGATCCACCTGGGCACAGCTTGGTATGTGGGACAAATTTGGCCAACATTTCTAGACAATTTTCCTGAAGGAAAAGGTATTTTCATTTCACTTCAAACATTTTTTCTGAAAGAATTATCCCTTTGGAAAACTTTGTCTCAGACAAATTATCTGAAAGAATTCAACATTTAGCTAAAAGAGTCCTAAAAGAAAAGAACACTTAGTCCATGAAAAATCTGAAAGAAAGAACTAGTAAAGACTTTATTGAATAAAATATTTTGTACTTAGCTTTTCCAAGGTCCGTACATTTTTCTGATGGAGTCTGTAGATTTTTGGATGGAGTTCATAGCTTTTTTGAACTCATGCTTTAAATGCCTGGACTGCTTGGTTTCACCATGAAAAATGCTCAAGAACCTTTTTCTTTGCTCTACAGATATGTCCCTTAGAATTTCACAAAATACACTTTGAGAAATATTAAAGTGTTTCAAAAGCTTTTTGATAACTATAATATCTCTCTAGTCCACTCATTTCATCTGGAACATCTGTTCATTTTTTCATCCATTATCAACTTGATCCACCTAGGTGAAGCTTGGTATGTGGGCCAAATTTGGCCAACAAAAATCCTTTATGATGATAATATACCTTCATAAGTGTTAATTTACTTGATTCATGATGTGGGTTCTTTTCAACAATAATTACACCATATCACTTTTGAGAATAAAGCATACCAATCCCAAGCTGATGCTAATTTTATACATGGTAACCCTATTCCATGTATAATCTCAAATAGAAGGTTGCCACACAACTTTTAGATACAAGTGTTACCTTTATTTCATGGGCATGAAGACCCATACTTGCACCTCCAGGCTTATGAGAAATCCATAACACATGTTACTAATAAGTTGACTCTAATACAACTATTTCTAAAGTCCTTGGAAGTGGAAGCACTAAATTGGTTCCAGGATACATTCCCTAGTGGGTCTCTACACACATATGAGGAGTTAGATATAGTCTTTCTCAAGAATTACATATAGAATAAAGGACCTCAAGTCACACATGAGAGGTTACCTTTATTACATCAGGGTGAGATAGAGCCAACACCTTAATACATTCTAAGATCTAAAGCTTGTTTGCATCAGCTAATTTATCAATCGATATATTTAGAGGTAATGTACATCTTTTTTATAGGATTAATCTTTCCTATTAAGGAGACATTACTATATTAGACATAAAAATCATTCTGGCATCTATGTAACATAGCTATAACATTAGAGGTAGAATTGGGACTAGTAGTTTAGTCAAAGGCATATTTGGATATAGGCCCTCAGAGCCACAATCATCTAATATGGTACAAGAGTCTACTCTAATTCCAATTAATAACTCAATGGAACATAAACAACCAATAAATATACTCAATAAGGGCAAAGATCCACTTTACAAAGCACCTCCTATGGTGAGCAAAACGCAAGATACATATAGAGGGGTTATATAGTTTTTCAATAAGGATGGGCCTCATGACATTTTTTTAACACTATTATATAGGGAGATGATCACACTTCCTCCTACTAGTCATCATCCACCGCATCATTTACACAGGATAAAAAATAAACCATATTATAATTTTCATAAGATAAATAGACATTCAAATGATCATTGTTATACACTTCAAAGCTCACATTGACCAGTATGTCAATTAAGGTATTACAACATTTATAGAGGGGGCACCGAGATCTCATTTCCAGACTCTTCTAGATCAGACTCCTTTATGACTGAGTTATCCTAGGATGTTCATTTTAAGGAACCATTGGTTACTCATTGTATGATCCATGTGGTTTCTAGGAGACCTATTTATGAGTGGTCTCATGTACCATAGTTTCAGTAGAGATGACAACCAATTCATAGAGATCATAACACATATCTAGTATGCACACCAATCAAGATATATGGGGAAAATATAGATATAAGGGCACAAAAACAATTCAAACACTAATAAAGATATATGTAAATAACTATAGAGATCATAACATAGTTCTGGTTCATAAACCAATAAAGATATATGTAAATAACTACAAAGCTAAGGGCATGAAAACAGTTTAAACACCAATAAATATATATGGAAATAACTACATAAACCAGCACACAACTTTAGTTCATACACTGATGAAAATATTTTCCAAAAATAATACAACTCAGAATATAATTTTAGTACATCAACCAATCAAGCTTTTTGGTCTATTGTCTACACATCTACACACCAGCGGTGTATCACATGCACCTTCAGTTTTAGAGTCTCCTTCTACATTGACATAGCATGAGTAGTACAATCATTGATTCTCCATGTCACTTGAGTTCAAATAGGGCATACAATAGTCTCATGATCTACACACAAATTTTATGGAATACAATAAAATCCTACACCAATAAATACAAAATCATAATCCACTACACATATGCATAAACATTTATAAATAGATAAAAATTCATTAATTCTACTTCAATAAAAATAAATACAAATATCATCATTTCAAATAATCAAATAAATTAAACACATATCAACATATATAATATAAAAATATATAGTTACCAATGTACACAGTGTTAATTTAAACAACAAACATCCATATATATAACTCAAACTATAGTTTAAATACAAATATAGTCTATCACTCAATGATACAGACATGACTACTAGGACAAACTCCCTCACTCTCACTCTCAAATATATCAAATCTATAACTAGAGGCCCTACTCTCTCTCTCTCTCTCTCTCTCTCTCTCTCTCTCTCTCTCTCTCTCTCTCTCTCTCTCTCTCTCTCTCTCTCTCTCTCTCTCTCTCTCTCTCTCTCTCTCTCTCTCTCTCTCTCTCTCATCTCTCTCTCTCTCTCTCTCTCTCTCTCTCTCTCTCTCTCTCTCTCTCTCTCTCTCTCTCTCGATGACTTGGATTGATGACTACATCTATTCTCTCTCTCATGGTATTACCCATCTCAACCATACACTATGCATGCTCTCACTGAAGATGTACATAGTCATCTACTATCTGACTACTAGCCCTAATTAGAGCATTAGGTGTGGGTATGGTGTGCCTATGTAACTCTATACGTACCTCATCTCCATATGTCACTATTTATATGTATGCTAAAATAGCTATCATATCTCAATCAAACAAATGGGCATGTACATTGTCAATATTGGTGGTGTTCTTTATCAATCCATCCTCCACAAAATCATCAAGAATATGCTATGTCAACTTGTGAAGTGTTGACTCGATGGTGGTCACCTAGTACTCATCATCACTTGAACGTACACATGTCCTCAAAATACATCACATTTATAATCACATAAAGACATAACCAACTATACACAAAATATGTAAACACACTATATTAACTTACCATTGACAGCCTTAAGGGGCTCTACTTTCAGTACATCCTCTACAATAATCTCACCTCTTACAAATAGAGGAGCCCATCTATGATCCCTCTACTTGGATGTGTAGGAATCAATCACTCCTACATCATCTATATCTAGTATATCAATGTCAATATCTCATTCTATCAATGGAATAGGATTTAACTCAATAATAGACAACCTTGGCATACTACCTAGCCTCTTAGAATCCCAAGAACTCCTCAACCATATCACTAGTGTTAGGGGCACAACCTAAATTACATTAAACTATCGTGTGACCCACTCATCCTAAAACTGCTCATATATATTGACCCAATGGTCATGTAGTCATAAACTCACTTGAATTCATCTAGATTGATTATTATCCTTGGGTCATCCATCATATCCCATGTAGGGCCTTCAGATAATATCCCTCACTTTCAAACTATCTAAAAACTATCGGCACTACATAGTGATCCTCCTGGGCACATGACCCATCCCTATCCACCTCTCTGTAAATGACTATAGATGAACCCAACCATCCCATGTACACACAACCAACCTACTCATAGCTATGTGCTCATATGCCCAACAGTGTAACAATATTGATGTTTTAATTCCTCCACCGTATATCTCTTGTGTGAAATGATATAGGTATATATACAAGTGGGCTAGCATCATTTGACCCCAATAATACATAATATCATGTTCCTTGATATCTTGCATGATCTCATACATCTTATAATAAATTGACACCCCATTCCCATCTACAACAATAAATGAAGATAGTAAATAGCTAAGAACTTCCATAGTTATTGAACCTAAGTAGTAACAATCAGTGTCAATAATATGTCACTTTGACTCCTTATGCATGGTTCCCTACTGCCATAATAAATAAATACCTTAAATCTCATTGTATGTCTTGAGCACCTGTATCTTTCTATAATATAGCTCACTTCCTAGAGATAGGTAATCATAAAATATGGTACGCATCCTCTATCATAATGATCATCTCCCCAATAGGTAACTAGAAAGTTCACATATCTATATCACATCTCTCACACAATACAATCATCATGTGATTATCCCAAGGTATAGGATCTAAAAATGCAACATGTCTCAAACTTACTCTCTCGAGAAAAACCATCTCATCATCCACTAAGGGTAGACCTCATAGGGTCTCCATCATCTGTCCAATATGAAACTACCTCATATAGGCATCAACCTATGAAAGTACAACCAAATCAGGCATCAATAAAAAAAATCAAAACCAATAGATAACAACACACATCAAAAATTAGTAAACAATAATTAGAATCACAAATCAAGCTTACTAGACACTAGCATTACATATTGGACAATAGCATTGGATAGTAGTGCCACATCCTAGGCACTAGCACCAAGCCTTGGATAGTAGCACCTAAACAAGGATGGTAATACCATTTTTGTAAAACATGCCTTAAACTGATTAATTTTTAGCAAAAATAGTAAAAAACTGTAGTATAAATAACAAAATTAGGAAATAATTTGGGTTCCTTACCATGTTTACCTCCTCCTTGGCCTGAATCCATGCCTCAAACTCCTCATAGCAGGTCAAGCTAGCTCCTTGTCTCCTCAGCATCTTTCTCTGACAAAAACACAATTGATCTCAACTCATATCCTCCAAATGAATTTATAAATTAATAAAATGCCCTATTGAAGTCATACTTACCCAATACCACCTTATTAAGGTTAACCTCGCATGCTAATTTTTCCAACTAATACCAATCCCTTGACAACATGATATCTCGAGAATCGTAGCTTTAATTTTTGAATTATTTCTTGTACATGGGACTTGACATGAATTTCCAATGCCCCATATTGGTTAAGACAATATTTTAATCACTTTAAAATCTACAAAATGACAAAAATTATATTAAAATAATTCAACTCATAATAGACAAAACATCTATCCAATTACACATTCAATTATCAACTCCATTAAAATAAATACATTATTTAAACTTCAAACAACATAACAGCTACTAATTAACACCAGTACAGTTGATAATTACCACTTTGGGTTACATAACCTCACCATAGTCTTGGCTATCTCACCAAAAAGGGGGAAAATATACATAGATTGCTTTAGACATATAGAGTTTCACACATATTTAGATACACATGTCTACATAGATATACATTCCACTGAGATACATCTATTTAGATATATTGATATATTTAGATACATGGGTTTACATAGGTATTCATATATACAGACACATAGGTCTACATAGATATTTAGATACACATGTTCTTATACATATAGATACATAGGTATTTAGATATACAGACACAGGTCTACATAGATGTTTAGATTCACATGTTCTTAGACATATAGATATATAGGTTTGCACAAGTATTCAAACATACAGACATAGGTCTGCATAGATATTTATATTTATAGGTTCTTATACATATAGATACACAGGTTTGCATAGGTATTCAGATATATAGACACATAGGTATACATAGATATTTAGATTCATAAGTTTTTAGATATACAGACACACAGGTTTAAATAGATATTCAGACATACAATCTACACATATATACAATTTTGACTAAGGTATACCAGTTTACTCAAATATTTAAATACACAAGTACATTACTTAGATATCAAGATTAGGGGACATGATGTAGATCACATGTCCTTGATCCCCATCTTCACATTATCTATTTATGCTCAGTATCATCACCAATATCATCATTGATTTTTCACTAGTTTGTATCATAGGATCATGTGCAGCTGTTGATCCATAGCATTCCACCAAGCCTAGTTCACATACTCAAATTTTATCTAAATATCAGAGTGGAGGAAAGTGAACCTTGTTTCTCCACACATTCATCTTACATACTCTGATTCAATCTAGATATAAGATTGGGTGAAAATGAGCCTTGTTTCTCCACACATTCAATTTACATACTCAAATTCATTATAGGGGCATCCACACCATGTGTTTACTCTTCACATATTTCACTCCAGTTCCTATCCACTTCTCTAGCAAATAAATGGGCCAAATCTAGATTACATTCACATAGGTAAGTACAGGAACGTGTTTCTCTTTTTCTTTTACTCTAGTACTTTCATTTCATTGCATTACTAGAATAAAAGGGGAGCAAATGTAAACACCCTAATTTCATCAAGTACTATGTCTTTTGTTGCTCTTTCACATGAATGTCTTAGTGATGATTATAGCCCTTGTTTGTCTGGTCATTTTGAGTCTTTTGATATTTCTTATGTCTTATTTTCCTTATTTACGACACTCCCAATAGTCATAGATCACCTTTTCCCAGTCATAGGTGACCCTAGCCTATATTTCTTGATTTTAGCTCTATTTTAATCCTTAGGACACATGCACCACTTTTAGGATAGTAGCACCACATAGTGCTAGTGTCTAATTATGGCTCTAGTGTCTAACGATCTCTCATGTTTGAGTCTTAACCCTTTCATGAGCCTTCTCTTATGTTTTTTAACCCTATCTTACGACTTGTCAGCCAATGAATAAGGTCTTAAATTCAAAATAAAGTTCTTTCTATATAAAAAGCCTCAAAAGTCATTTTACATCTAGCACTTACTATTTTGGTACATAATTACATAAAATAAATGAATAAGACAACTTAATACTCTACAAACTACTTAGTCATCACACTTAGACATTGCATGCTTGATCAAAGAAAGGCCTTAGCAAAAATCATTCTAGTATACTATGCAAGTTGATGGTGCACCTTCCCTAAGGGAGAACTAAATGCGATCTGAGACCCATAGAATTGGGGTTAATGTAGGCCAGGATAATAGGGGTTCTACTCCACGTGATCCTAATATCCCATAGCTTAGTTTTAGCTTTTTTTCACATTTGATCAATTTATTATTTCTTGTGTGCAAGTATTCATTAGAGTTTTGAAAAATATTCAGTCAAAATAGTGACACAGGGGAGCCCCTGAATGACACATAATTGCCTATAAGACCTCTAGAACCTCCCATAACTTCTTTGAATGTTTTAGACAGTTGTAATAGGAAGAACATTAGTGCTAAAATTAGACACTAGCACCACTTGGAACTATTATCCTAATATGGGTGTTATTATCTGAATTTAGATTTCAATACATAGTCAAAAGACAAAAAGTGTCTACCTATATATCCAGCCTGTTACAGTTCCTGATTCATGTAAAAGTATGTTTATCCCTAGATAAGTACCTTTTCTCCTCTTACTTGCTATTTTGGAAAAGTTCAATTTAATCAATAATTTCCAATTTTCATTCTAGATTAACAACATACTCATCCCTTTAACAACATAGGATTGCATTAAGTAAAACCTTAAAAGGTTAAAAGAGTAATACATGTATATATCACTACTTCATGTATAAATTCAAATATTTATGTAATTTGGCTAAGACAAATCCCATATCATGAATCCAAGGTCTCATAAATAAAATGTTATAGCTCACGTCATTAGTTATGGCTTGAAATTTTGTGTCAATGGTTTTTTCTCTAAGTAATATTAGGTAGATGTAGGATAATGGGGGATAAAAGTGGGGATATAAAGCAACACTTTCTTTTTGAAAATAACAATAGTTAAACTTGGAGAGAATGTTAGAAATACTTTGAAAAGGAATTTGACAATGACATAAAAACATGAATTGTGGAATTTTAAATGTAGTTTATAAATATATAATTTTTTCTAATACCTAGATGATAAAATTGTGCAAAATAGATGCATTTATGATAATAGGTTGGTCATTTTTTTTTTTAAAGATAAGGAGAGTGCATGTGTATGAACACACTTTTTTGAGTAAACGATTGAATTTTTGTATGAAATTTCATATATAGATAGGTGAAATGTTGAAGATTGTTGAAAATATTTTTTATTAATTTTTTATTATATATATAATTTTTAAATAATTTTAAAATTCAAGACAACTGGAAAATTAAAACTATAAGTGTACGAACACAAATTTTTTACCTTAATTTATGACAATCATTTTTTTTAAACATAGTTGACAATGTGTATATTGTTGAGATATAAATTTTATAAAATTTTGACTGATATTTAAAAAGTTGTAAGGAATTTGAGATGATATGTATATATTCCATAATGAGGTATGTTATGTATAAATTAATTAATAATTATAAATAATACTCTAACATTAAAAAAATTATATATTCTAAAACTACACTTTCTCCTCTATAAACCCATATAATTTTTTTTTAAATAATAAAAGTTGCATGATCAGATGTGTCGACGATGACGAAAAAGACTCCTAAATTTTCTAAAAACTAAGTGGGTTGCTCTATGACCATTTTCAAGGTAGGTTTGAACCTCTACAAGCCTATACCTAAGTTAGATTTGTAGGGAAAGCAAAAAAAAGTTTAAATGTTTAAAGGGTGTACACCCTATGTGAAGGACACATGCCCTTTGCAAATGGTGTGCATCCTTTATAAAGGGCGTATGCCATTTTTAGAGTGCAAACTTGTTATTTTTTCAATTTGATGAAAGATGCATTTATATTTTGTTTTTTTTTTCAACTAGACGTTGTTGTTAAGAACCTTGGACTGTAATTTTTTTTGCTATGTTTGATGTTTTGCAAGCATATATTTAGTAAAATAAATGTTAAGTAGAAGAATATAAAATTAAATGTGAAGTTACTAAATATGACATTTATATTTATTAATTTCACATACAATTTTATATTACATTTTATATTCTTATACTTTAAACCTATTTTACTAAATATAAAAAATTAGGGACACTCAGCATCTTCTGAAATTGATTACAGAGCTATAAGAGTTACCATTTAGAAGTTAAGTCTTTTAAATTCTATTCCAGCTAATACTTAGTTTTTAGAATTTTAGGATCAGAAGATAGAATGAGAAATGAGGTTACAAAGCATGTTATGTATGTAATAGATATATACCATTGATTATGCCCCATATTTCACCTAATTGAGTATGCCCTACATGATTGAATACCCGATCTTGAAGGTGGATTCTTAAATAATTTGTGGGTTTTTCAATCAATGGGTCTATAAATATGCATATATGATTTCCCTATATCATGTAACTTGTAACATACCCATAGTCATGATACGGTCACTCATACATGAGATATATCACATACCTATTACATATATGTATGCATTCACTCATACATGACATCTACTTGTAATCATGATACAATAACTTATACTTGACATGAATGTAGCCAATCACCCTAATAAACTCCATTTTCAATAGAATAAATACACACACCATTCAAATTCACTCTAAAAATATACCACACTCTAAAATAAATGTCAAATAGATGGTCAATCCATGCATTATTCAGTTCCAATCTCATGCATTATTCCAAGTCATGTAGAATAAATTCATATTCTAGCACTCTAAATTCACATATGACACTCCCTTATTGATCCTCATCATCCCTAATCACTCCCTCATCAACCCTCATATTTACTTATCATCCCTATTCATTCCCTCATCAGTTCTCATTGTCCCTCATTATCCCTAATCACTCCCTCATTGGTTATCATCATCCTTCATTATTGTTAATCACTCCTTCATCAACCCTCATCATCCCTCATTATCATTTATCATCCCTAGACACTCCAATTCATATAACCTCATCAATCCTAATCATACCTAATCACTCTTGCATCATCCTGAGCATCATCCCTAGTCACACTCTCATCATCCCTCGCCATCCCTAATAACTCCCTCATTAACGATTATCATTTCTTATCATCCCTATTCAATCCTTCATCATATTTTATTAGACCCCTCATAATCCATAATCACTCCCTCATCAACCCTCATCATCCTTAATCACCCCCTCCTCATCTGTCATCATCCCTCAATATCCCTCATAATTCCCTCATTATCACTCATCATACCTAATCACTCTATCATCATCCCTAGTCACCCCCTCATCTAGTAAAATGTATTCCAATATAGTAGTTAGTATAATTTGTTTTCAAACTAAAAAATATCTTTTTAAAATTAATCTTTAATGGTGTTTCAATTCCTTTTATTTTGATTGGAGTGTACTAGGGTGATTGTTCACGTTCATGTCTAGTAGATTAGATAGGGTAATGATGGATTACTCTAGGGAGATTTTTGAATGATTTATATGGTGAAAATAATATAATATCCTATTTGAACTTACATGGAAAAAATTCACTTTGAATGATGAGGGATGATGAAAATGATGATAGATAAAAAAATTACCTCTTTGCACTTGCTTCATATGAGGTTAAATCCTTCTTCTAGACAGTTATTTCTAAATCATTGAGCAAAAGGGTTGGATCATTTGGGATCTTCTCATGTTTGTGATTTATTCTAAAATAATGATGTGGGTCATCAATATAAATTATTAGCATTTATGCCACTAAATTTTTTATGTCATGTTTTCTCCTTGTATTGAAATCTATGAGCTTGTTTAGGAATTATGATAGGAAAGTGGAGAGGGGGTTGACTTGAACTACAAATTCTTGCATCATTCCTCTATAATTTATTCTCCACAATGTATGTTTAGTGTTTGTCATTTAGGTTTCATTTTTAGCGTTTTAGGTTAAATGTTTAGGGTTCAAAGTTTAGTGTTTAGTGTTTAGAGTTGATTTTTTGGGTTCTGGCAATTAGGTTTTAAGGTTTAGGGTTTATCTAGTTTAAGGATTTATGGTCTATGGTTTTGGGTTTGAGTTTTTATGGTTCTATGTTTGTGGTTTAGTGTTCAACTTTCAATTTTTAGGGTTTAGTGCTTAAGGTTTCAAGATCAGGGTTTAGTGTTAAAAGTTTAGGAGTCAAGGTTTTGGGTTTTCGATTTAGGGTTTTGGGTTTAGTGTTTAGGGTTTAAGGTTCATGATTTTGAATTTTGTTTTTGAGGTTTAGCATTTAATATTAAGGACCTATAAATTTAAGGTTTTATGGTTTACTGTTTAGGATTTAGGATTTTAAGCTTATGGTTTAGGATTTACGGTTAAGGGCTTAAAGTTAAGGTTTTAGGGCTTAGGGTCTAGGATATAAAGTCTAGGGTTTAAGGTTTTAAGGTTCTGTGTGGGTTTAGGTTTTGGGGTTAGGTATTATGTTTTTGGGTTTAGGGATAATGTATTAGGGTTAATTGTTCAAGGTTTATGGGGTTCAAGGTTTAGGTTTATGGTTTAAAATTTAAGGTTTATGGTGTTTAAGGTTTGGGAATTGGGTTTTAGGGTTAATGGTTTAGGTGTAAATGGAGTGTACTAGGGTGATTACCTACATTTGTGTTTGGTATGAGTGACTGAATGTGAATATAGGAATATGTCATGTATGAGTGACAGCATACCTACATGTAGTACTAGGTATGGGGTAGATGTAATGTTTGAATGGTTGTATCATTATTATATATATGTTACAGGTTGAATGCTACAGGCTACCCAGTTATACATATTAATAGATCCATTGATTAAAAAGCCCATAAATTATTAGGAATTCATCTTGAATCCACCTTCAAGAATTTTACATGAATGTCCCTAGTCATTCCTTTCTCTATATAGGTTAAAATTATCCATATCCTTTCAAGATATGGCTTAGGGTCTAGGGTTTGGGTTTATTATTTAGTCTTCATGCTTTAGGGTTTATGGCTTAGGGTTTAGGGTTTGGGTTTTAGGGTTTAAGTTTCAATGTTTAAGGTTTAAGGTTTAGTGTTTAGGGTTAGGGGTTTGGGCTTAACAGTTTAGGTGTAAATGGAGTACATTAGGGTTATTATCTATAAAAGATGTGGAACATGTTATATAAGGGTCTAAGATATAAATTCCACCTACAAGCATACATTTTTTGAGTAGGCACTTAGTCATAGTTGATTATAATTTAAGCCTAGGTCAATAAAGAGTAAACTTTGAGGAGTTGGCAAGAAAGAATGGGTGTTAGACTTGATTATAACACCTTAACCATGGTTATACAAACCTAATGAGATACTTAGGCCAAGAAAATAGTGGTGGAAACTGAGCTCAAACCTTAACCTATAGTTGACACATAAACCCTGCACATAATAAGTGCTCAAGAAATTTTTCTTAGGTTTTATGAGGTTTGAAGGTGCTAGGAGTGTGAAACAACCCTAAAATTTTGTACAAAGGGTACCCATAACTTTCCCAAGCCCCTAATATCATAATTTTATATATTACAATAGGGGAAGTGACCTCTATTTTATCTCAGATAGAGGGCACTCTAAAGAGGAAAAATCCTACAAGCTCAGTATGAAAAGGGTAAGGAAATGAGTTATAGACTATCAAAACCTTGAAAAGAGATGTAGGAGGATGTTTTAAACATGATAAAACACATGTAAATCATCACAATCATAAAAAATACTCATAGTTTTTTATGATTAGCTGTGTGCAAACTAGACCTACTAAGCCTTAACTAGGCCTAAAAGCCCTAATTAGATGTAGCCTCACTTCTGACACCAAGCAAACCCTGTAGAACATTGGAGGACATCCATGGGGATATATAAGGTGTGTGAGAACCTTTATTTTTTAGATAAGGCCACAAAGAGATTATTTCTTGGCTCAATAATATGATAGGGTGCATAGAATGCCTTAAAGAGTTTGAGAGGCTAAGTTTGGAATCTCACATTAGTACAGATACCTAGCATGGGAGTCTGAGGAACTAGGATAGGTTGGCGAGGGTCCTAAGAAAGGATCTTTTGAAATTTATTTAGGGTTCATATGTCACAATTTTATAAACTATTCGTAAGGGGTAAAACTACCTAAAACCCTATAAAGCCCTTGTTAATTAGCTAATTGAGAAGAAGTGGAAGAAAAGGCATCTTGGAGGGATAGTTTGAGTATAAATTAATCTTGGACTTGTAGAGGACTCTATAGGTCTCCTTATTATCCAGTTGAATTGTACCCTATCCGTATGAACATGGTACATAATGGATTTTCTTGATAATTTTTTATGTCTTGAAGGTATAGAAGATTCCCAAAAGATGAGGATCACTTTGGGAGATATAATTAGACCTATCCTCCTCATATCCATTTATTGCCATAGTAAAATGCACAAGTACTTATACAATCACTTTCACTTCAACCAGTCTAAACTAGCATAGTGAATAGAGAGTGATCACTAAGTGAGAAGGTGGAACTCCAATTTGGAGGCCTTTTAAGGTCTACCTCATGGATCTAGAGACTTAAAGACCATTGAGAAGTGTCATACCCTTCCTTATATGGATTACATTGAGAAACTAATGATCATCTTAGTGATAAATGTGAAAATAGGTCTAAAGAAGGGTGATTATGACTATAGACAATGAGAACACTTGTCTAGAGAAATATTGATGATTAGGGACACATCTAATGCATGTCGGAGCCTTTTTCAACCAAACCTCCCTTCATATTGCAATGATATCATCTTTGAGTTAGTTGGTTTTGTTTGTGTGTGTGTGTTCCATAAGTGCTCATGAAGCACAAGTGTGTGGTGTGTTGTTTTATGTCTTGTAGGGTTGTAATATAAGTGTTTTAACTAGTATGAGAGATTCATCAAGTTTAGAGACATGAAAGAGATTCATAACATTAATGGTGGAGGTAAAGTATTAGTTATGGAACTAGTCTACCATGTACATAATCAAATATCATACATTCACATATAGACCTCCTACATACACAACTATAGGTGTTCCCAATAGGGGAGTGAGTTAGTTGGTTTTATTTGTGTGTGTGTGTTCCATAAGTTCTCATGAAGCATAAGTGTGTGGTGTGTTATTTTATGTCTTGTAGGGTTATAATAGAAGTGTTTTAACTAGTATGAGAGATTCATCAAGTTTAGAGACATGGAAGAGATTCATAACATCAATGGTGGAGGTAAAGTATTAGTTATGGAACTAGTCTACTGTGTACATAATCAAATATCATACATTCACACACAGACCTCCTACATACACAACTATAGGTGTTCCCAAAGGGGAGTGGGCAATTGAATATTAGTTTTTATGGTTTAGTGTTTAGGATTTAGGGTTTTAGGCTTATGGTTTGTGATTTATAGCTAAGGGCTTAAAGTTTAGGTTTCAGGGATTAGGGTCTAGGGTATAAAGTCTAGGGTTTAAAGTTTTAAGGTTCTATGTTTAAGGTCTAGGTTTTGGGGTTTATGTATTATTATTTTGGGTTTAGGGATAATTTATTAGGGTTAAGTGTTCAAGGTTTAGGTTTAGGGTTAAACATTCAAGGTTTATGGTGTTTAGTGTTTAAGGTTTGGGTTTGGGTTTTGGGGTTAATGGTTTAGTTGTAAATAGAGTGTACTAGGGTGATTAACTAAATTTATGTCTGGTATTAGTGATTGTATTGTGAATTAGGAATATGTCATGTATGAGTGATAACATACCTACATGTGTTACTAGGTATGGGGTAAATGTAATGTATGAATGATTGTATCATTATTATATGTATGTTATAGGTTGAATGCTATAGACTAGAAATTAATGCATATTAATAGACCCATTGATTAAAAAACCCACAAATTATTCAATAATTCATCTTGAATCCATCTTCAAGCCTTATACATGAATTCCCCTAGTCACTCCTTTATCTATATAGGTTAGAATGACCCCTATCCTTTCAAGATATGGCTTAGCCAATGCCCCTTATCCTTTATCTATATAGGTGATAACTCAAGATTATAGTTTGTGGCTAGAAGTTTAGAATTTATAAATTTAGGGTTTAAGTTTTATGGTTGATGGTTCAAGATTCATAGCTTAGGCTTTACTGTATAGGGACTAGCGTTTAGGGTTCAAGTTTCAGTGTTATGGCTTAGGGATTAGGTTATAGGCCTTATTATTTATATTTTATGTATAAAGGTTTGAGATTTATGGTTTATGGTTCAAGGGATCAAGAGTTTGGCTTTTAGGATTTGGGGCTTAGTGTTTGGGGTAATGGTTTTGGGTTTATGGTTTCACACTAAGGGTTTAGGGTTTAGGGTGTAAGGTTCAAGGTTTTGGTCTTGAGGGGTTGGTTGAGGGTTTGGGGTTTGGAACTTAGTGTTTAGTATTTGGGGTTTAGGATTTAGTGTTTGGGGATTAGGGCTTAAGGTTTAGGACTTGGGGTTTAATTTTTATAGTTGAGAGTTTATGGTTTAGGGTTTGGGATTTTAGGTTTAGGGTTTATTGTTTAGGGTTAAGGGTTTAGGGATTTAGGTTTAGTGTTTAAGGTTTTGGGGTTTTGGTTTTTAATTTGAGTTTAGAATTTTTGGTTTAGGAGTAAATGTTTAAGGTTTATTAGTTTTGGTTTATGGCTTTAGGCTTGGGGTTTAGGGTTAAAGGCTTAAATTTAGGTTTTAGAGTTTAGGATTTTAGGTTTATGGTTTGAGTTTTAGGGTTAATCACTTACATTTAGGTATTAGGATTTAGGGTCTAGGGTATGAAGTATAGGGTTTAATGTTTTAAGTTTATATGTTTAGTGTCAATAGTTTAGGGTTTATGAATTATTATTTTTGGTTTAAGGCTAATTTATTAGGGTTAATGGTTTAGGGTTTATGGCTTACAATCCAAAATTTAGGTATATTATTTTGTGTTCATGGTTAAGGGTTTATGGCTTAGGGTTTGGGGTTTAAGGTTTAGGTTTCAATGTTTAAGGTTTAAGGTTAGTGTTTAGGGTTAGGATTTTTGGGTTTGGGGTTAATGGTCTAGGTGGAAATGGACTACAGTAGGGTTATTAGTTACATTCATGTCCAATATGAGTGACCATATGAAGATGTCATGTATGAGTGATCCAATACCTACATGTAGAACCATCTATGTGGTAGATGTAATTTATGAATGACTATATCATTACTATATATGTGTTATAGGTTACATGTTGCAGGCTATTCATTTATGCATATTGATAGACCCATTAATTAAATTTCATTTTCTATGTTGATAACAAGGTTGTTAAGAAGATTACAAGGCAAAGATAGAAAAATATAAGTATAATACATCTCCAACTTTGTTGATTGAGTATAAACCTCTCATGAAAGTCTAATGTTATTATGCAAACACTATGGAATACTTACAAGTAAATTGATTTAAGGAATTTAACAGTTAAGCTAAGTGAATATCCTTCCAAGTAAGCAAATTAGGCCATCCTGACCTAAAGAGTAGACCCTCCATTGAATTCTAATTCTTAAGAAAGCAATAAATGAAATTGGTTTCTTATCCTCAGAGTTAGTCTCCAAGCATCTCGATAAATCTTTATAAGAATCCTTTGATGATATTAGATTAATAACATGTTTTCACGACCAAATATGCCTATACATAATATTATAGTAGTGCTTAGGACTTAGTCAACTTTTTGGGTACTTTGGTGATCTAATTAGTTTCTTGAGATTGTGTAAAGACACCTATGAGTCTTGTATCATTGTCTTGATATTTTCATTAAGTTTTGGAATTGAATGAGTCCAAATTTCAAGGTAGTTTTAGACCTATTTGTATCAAGTCCTTAAGAGGTAAAATTGGCATACTATGCCTATAAAGGGTAGAGTTGTTGTCATCTGAGTTTTGAGTTGAATTTCTTCAAGGCACTAAGAAGATTGAGTCAAATAATTGGTGAAACCCTCATAGTATTTTTCAAAGAAGTGAGGATGTACAATTGAGTTTTTTAGGAGTCAAATAAGGGTTTTGATTTTAAGGTAGATTACTATCTTAGGACTGAGTACTCTATTTTATGTCATTGAAAGTGTCTTTTGATCTGAATACAGAGGCTAAGAAGTCAAGAGATAATACTAAAGAATAAGGTCATTAGTATTTCAATACCAATAATCTACCTTTTGTGATAGACCAAGAGATAATCTATGGTTAGGAAGAGACCTAATTGCAAGCAAGTTTCTAAAGGACCTTGAATTAGACTAGGTTGAGTAAGTGGAACACATAACTTGACACTAGTAGGGAATAGTAAATATCAAGATATGGATTGTGTATTTAGGTAGGGCATACTCCTTGAGATCAAGCCATGGCTCGGTTATTTAATTAGGTAGAGCATACTCAAGTAGATAAAGTAGATAGGGAATACTTAAGTAGGTAAAACATACATGTAATCCTCAATTTTATAGATTTATTGCATACGTAACATGATTTCTAACCTCATTTCTCATTTTATCTTCTGATCCTAAAATTTTGAAAAATGAGTATTGGCTGGAATGGAATTTGAAAAACTAACTTCTAAATGGTAACTCTTAAGCTCTATAATCAATTTCAAAAGATAATGAGTGGCCCTAATTTATTATATTTAGTAAAATAAATTTAAAGTATAATTTTACATTTAATGTAAAATTAAATGTAAACTTATACTTAACATTTATTTTACTAAATATATGCTTGAAAAACATCAAACATGGCAAAATAATTGTTAAGGTTCTTAACAACAACCTCTAGATGCAAAAATACTGTGTGTGTGTGTGTGTGCATCATTCAACAAACATAAATTGTAAAATAAAATACACTCCAAAAAGGGTGTACGCCCTTTGGAGTGCAAAGGGCATACGCCCTTTAGGGTCAGGACCGCCCCTTTTTATGTTTGCATTGGGTTTTTTTTTTTTTAAGGGCATACGCTCTTTATAGAAAATGATTTCTATTTTTCATTGTGTCACTTTTTTTGTCCCCCAACTTCGTGCATCTACCCTGTTGATGAATTCATGGTTATGAGGTCTAATGAAGGACAACCTTAGACCATGCAACCCATAGATTCAACACAATGGATGGACTGATTTGCAATCCTATACTCAAGTAAAATATGATAAATTAAAATAATAATTTCCTATATTCATTCAAATGAAGAATTATAGCTACATGCATGCTATAGTTTGATTAATAACTATCAGAAACACCATAGTTTCATAATGAGATGTGTTAAATCCTTTCACACTCTCACATATATAAATTTTACAAATCACTACTTGAACCAGTCTAAGTTACCTCTTTCTCTAAAAGAATCTAAACCACCCACAATTTCTACAATAATTAAATACTTATAATACATCACTAAGGACATAATCATTAAATGATAGTAACACATTATTATGCATCATAATTATTAAATTATAAATACATTCCCAATGTCCATAACACATCTCTAAGGCTCATGACAAATTTCAAGATTACTTAAACAAATCACTTCTTGTTGGAAATCAGCCTTGTATAGGTTCTGAACAAATAGTCTTTACAAAAATAAACCTTAACCTTGCATCATAAACTAATTTGATGAATGAGATCAAAATGGTGTCAACATAATTCTCATATAACTATGAGGTACCAAAATACCTATACCATTTTTTGAATTTTTTAGGTAAACCATGATAGTGTGTTGAGATCTGTTTTGATAGATGGATTTAGAACAATGATAAGAATGTCTCTAAAAAAACTCATGTTACCGCAAGGCCTGCAACATGTTTTCTATTTTTATGTAAATATAGTGTGGTAAGATCTAAATTTATAGATGTGTTCTTTAAGTCATTTCCATGCTTCCTACAATTTACTAAAAGCTCTATAGTGATTTAGAACTCCAAATTAGGTTTTTAAGTGTTGTACTAGTCTCAGGAGCCAAGAATTACCACAAACCTACAAAAGTGATTCAAAATTATTGTAAACCTTCTAACATCAAAGATATGTAACCCCAATTAATTTTACCTATCATAACCATAGTTTTTGTTGTGTAGACACTATTTATGAATTATATAGCACCTTTGTCTTGTAAATTTAGCAAATACATATTATGGATATACCTTCAGCTTCTAGACCTTTTAACTACTGAAAGGCTCATATAAACTATCTCTTTATGCCTATTTCTTATCTCTTAGTTTGGCCAATGTTATTTTGATGACTCAAACCTTCTATCATACCTAGAATGATACAAACATGCTTATCTTATATCTCTACAAGTTCTGAAACTATGCCTATTTTCCATGTTTCTGGACACCTGTATCCTAGTTAGATGCCTATGTTGACACTAGTGTCATATTTTAATGAAAGTGTCCAATGCCCTAAAGTCATCCAATTTAAAAATAAAACATAATCATATGGTCAACTTAAGTTCTTTAATGCAAGATATTCTCTAAAAGAATTATTATATATGTATGATCAATCCTCATTCATTCTTCGCCTAGCACAGATCTAGTAACTTTTTACCTCTCACAAGGTAACTTACAAAGACCTTTAATCAAGCACTCAAGTGAGCAAAACTTTCCTATTTCCCCTATCTCCATATCAGTCATAGGGACAACACATCTATAGGCCTGAAGTACTAAAAGATCATCCCATGAGCCACATTTACCAAGTTACAAGCTTGGTCACTCTATGCATTTTCTTATCACACATTGCACACTTATGCACACACAAACCAACATGTAGGGGAGAACCATATAAGTCTGAGTCACTCTTCAAATTATTGGATATGTAGGCAATGCTCATTGATAGAGAGGTTTTTGGGGAAACTTGACACCATGTTCCCACTAACCCATTTTTCTCACAGCCACTATGAAGATGAAGAACTAGGGTTTTTTTATTTGACAAGGAGTGACTACCCATGATCCAAATATGAGAACACTAGAGAAAAGGTAATATAGAAACTAGAATATTCTAGGTGTTCACATCTAAATCTAGTAGTATTCCATACAAGACACTTGCATCTACATTAGATAAAAGTGTTGACAGAATTGTCTAAGGTCAATGAGAGTGTTTGAGGTCATAGAAGTGCTTAATCCAAAGTTTTACAACAATTCTAGAATCCATTCTAGTATAACTCCTTCATGTTCTAGATCCATATCTATATTAGCATCAAAACTAGTTAAGTATCTTTTTTTCATTATCATTACAATATCTAACATAGTTATACATTCATTTTCTAGAATATCTTAGCATAATAAATTCAATATATGTTTATCTAAGTTTATAAATTAATCAGCCTACTATAGAGATAGTTTATCACCCTTGTGCCCTAGGCTATCTATATCCCTTTAACCCTAGATTACCAATATATATTTTAGGGTTAAATAGGTTGATGCAATATTTCAAGATCCCCTATATTGTCCTACATCATACACCCAGGGTAAGAATTTTGTAAGCATGGTGATTAAAACCTTAGTCTAAATGGTAGAACCATTATTTTGAATTTAAACATAAGCCACGATGTGCCTTTCCACCATGTGAGATACCTTAAAATACTTTCATCAATTCTTCCTTTCTTTTCCATCCAACTACTAAACCATATACCATCCTTATCCACTTATCTCTAATCAAACTTTTTCTTCTCTTGCTCATTGCTTCAACATAATCTATCCATCTCCTTCCATTATATTTTTCTCTCCATTTCCTTCCTTTTGTGGGACTTGACCTATTATTATTTGTCTTCCTCCACCAAGTTTTATTCATGCTGCTAGTCCACTTTTTTGTCGATGGAAACCAACTATAGTCTGACCTCCTCCACTAAAATCCATTATGGCTTTCCTCATCATTTGTCCAATTTGCTATTAGAATCCCAAACTAATTGTATTCAACTAATTGCAACACTTTAGATCTCATATTAATTTCCATCTTTAATCCTATTAACATCTTCATATTTTTGGATTCAAAATATTTTTCCATAAATTCCATTATTATCACTATGATAGTATTCATGTCATCTTATTTTGTTACCCTCATTGCGGTATCAAATAGTTCCAATATCTATGTTAGAAAAATATATTTATTCATTGTATTTGTGTTAAATATGTCTTCAAATAATTTTTCCACCCTACTTTGGAATGCTGATCCTGCTAACATTTGTTTACCTCTTTCATCAAGTGATGCAATATTATGATGTTCTTCCTCTATTGAGATATTTGTAGTAATATCATTTTTCTCTACACGTGCTTGGGATAAACACAACATCAGCTAATTTATCTCATCTTTTTATTCTATGTCATGTATGTGACACTCCTAATATTTCCTTATCAAAATGATATTTTAATTGACCTCTTCATCTAAAAAATAAATGCATCATGACCTACAAATGCATTACTTATATTCTCCACTACAAGTTTTAGAATGTTTCTCATGTTATTCTCAAATCTGGTCTCAACTTCAAATAACTCTACAGTTTATGCCTCAACAACATTTGCTTTTGCCACTTCAATATTTATGATGACATCAAAAATATCATCCCATATTCACTCTCTAAATCCTCTTTTGTACTCCAACCACTATTTTTATATGTATCTGTGTATGTATCTGAGTGCTCAAACATCCACTCAATCCTTCATCTCTTTTGAAAAATTACCATCACATGCACCATCTTTATGTGCTCCACATGTTTCTCATCTTTCATAAATGGAATATATTTTATTCCTTTATATCCTCAATATATTCACTCACACATGATCTACCTCCATGTCTTTAAAAATACACTCTATTGTTCTTTCCTCTACTATATCTTATTTCCTTATACTTATCCAGATCAATGATTTTGATGTTTCATGACTCCATTATATTCATCCTTGTCTATCTGCAATTTGGATTCAAATAACTTATCCACATTTGATGATAGGTGGTCTCTAATATCAATTTCACTCTTCATAATAGCTTCAAATAACTCTTTTATCTCCTCAACATCTTCATTTTACATAATCTCAACTAGCTTATCCTCTTCATTTTTTAAATCTTATCCAAGTACATTTTTTCCTTCATATACTAAACTTGTATTACAATACTCAATAAAATGTATTAGATTATAATTTTGAGAATTTATATACCCATTATACACTCTCTCAAATTGTGCTTGAATTGCATCCTTCTTAATTTTATCACATGCATTATTTGATATAAAATTCAACTACTCATCTAGTCATCTTATTTTTTTCTTCTCTTCAACCCTACATTGGTTAGAACTCATTTTGTTCAAGTCTATAGGCATCAAATTTATGCCATTTGAAACTATCATTTCACTTTTCTTCTCCTCATTCTCACCTTATTCTTTTTTCATTTCTCCTTTTGTCTTCTCTTCTTCACATATATAAGTTGATGTAGAAATCAATTGCTCTGCCTTTTCTTCAAAAACTTCTCTAAGTGCAAGAGCTTGCACTTCTTATTTCATATTTATTATCATTTCTTTGCATTTAAAAAATAATTCTTATTCCATGTTGTTTCTATCATCATCTTCTTCTATTTTATCCCATTTAGTGAGGATACTCTCTCTTCCTTCACACTTGGGATGATGTTATTCAATATTTAGTTTCCCATGATGCAACTCATTTCATTTCATTTTCTCCTCTATGCCTTCAAGGAGACATACTACTATTTCATTATTATTTTTATCATTTTATTTAGTTTGATCCTCTTCAATGAGGATGTCTTATTCTATATATGTAAATATTAAAGATGTTAATAATACGTCTTCAATTTGTTCCTCCTATTTAGCTAAGTGATCCTCTTGGACCATTCTTTCAACTACTTCTTCTTGTATTTTATTTGGTGTAAATAGATACATCACCACCATATCGATCTCTTCATTAGGTGTATATTATTTCACCTCTCTTACACTCATATGTATGTCTATTAAACAATATAATTTTTTTTTTAAATTTCTTCTTCCACATTTTCAGCTCCTTATTCAACCTCCAAAGAATGGTTGTAATTTCCATGTTCACTTCATCCATCTTCCATTAAGAGGATTCATTCATCTCTCTCTATAATTTGATGCTCATAATACCCTATACCAAGGTAGTCATTAAGTATTTCTCCTTATTCCAGTTAATAATAATTTACATGTTAATCAATTCATTCTTACATATAAGGGATTCATCCTCATTGATCTTCAAATTATTCACCTTATTCTATCATTGTTATCTCTATTATAATTCTTCCTCAAGGATACCTATTATGGATTGCACCTTTCTCATATCATTTTTAAACTTCTAAATCTCTTATTTGGGTACTGTTGATTCACCCTTCCTCTCTATTTTCTCAAGAGCTACTATTAATTATTGCATAGATGCCATCATGATCATTATTTTTAATATTTAGGTTGCTTGCTCTTTAACCTATTATATTTATTCATGACATCTTATCATTTCCATATCCTCTATGTTATCTTATTTTCTTACTACATCTTGTTCAAAACCTTCTTCCATAAATATTTTCCTTAAAACACTCTAGATCATTTATTTGTCAAATCCATTCTCTATAACTTCACAAGTTATATACCTCTAACTTCAATCTTTGATTCTTCACTCTCACCCACTATGGCAATCCTACACATTATTTCCACTTCTCTCAATTTTTACTTCTCTAACCACCCAATAAGATGGTGAACACAACAATATAGATCTATTATTGTACCACTTACAAAATTACGTAGATCACACCACTCGCAAACCTACGCAGATCTCTCCCTATTTTTATTCTTTCTTGTTCTTTACCTACCTACACAAGATGGATAACACTTATACTCATCCTTTACCCATTTTTCATTCAATGGAAGATGTATCTACAGTCCTACACCCACTTATACAATATGGAGAACAAATAACACACTCTTACAACTTGGTTGATGCATTTATCTCTTTGCCTTCTATCCACTTTTATTTATTTTAGAGGGCACCCAAATACACTAACACATTTTACCCAACCATTTTTTAAGTTGGAAGATGTCCTTACACACTCTCAACATTTCACTTTATTTTTTACCCACACTTTCTCTTGTGGAAAAAAAAATCTTCAAAATATCTTAACCTCCTTTGTATGTCAATTCTTTCCTTGAATCAAATAAAAACCTCTACATATTCTACCCAACTCTCTTATTGGAATATGTCTACAATGAATTTATATCCACTCTTGTAAATGTGAAAATAACCAATCACTAACAATAAATGAAACCCCACTTTGATACCCAATTATGCAATCATAGTTAGGGTTTCTAATGAAGGACAAACTCAGACCACACAAACCATATAATTAACACTATAGATACACTAACTTGAAGTCTTACATATAGGTATAATATGATAAAATAAAATAACAATGTTGTTTATTCATTAAAATGAGGAATTATAGCTTGCATACATGCTATATTTTGATTATGGACTTTCAGAATCACCACGATCTCACAATGAGATGTGTTATAGCCATTCACACTCTCATATCTATGACTTGTAGAAATCTTTGCTTGAATAATATAGGTTCTCTCTATCTCTAAAAGAATCTAATCCAAAAAAATTCCCCCAATAACTATCCCTCACAAAGGTAGTGATGTTTATATATATATATATAATATCCATTGACTTACATTAATGTTCTCAACCACTGACTAATACCACAATCATTAATACATGTAATACATCACTAAAGACACAATCCTTAAATGTTTATAGCACATTAGTATGAGTCATAATTATTAATTTCTCCATACATTCCCAATGTCCATAACACATCATAGGTTCCTTAACATGTCCCTAAGGCTCATTACAAGTTTTAAAATTACTTAAATAGATCATGCCTTGTTGGTAATCAACCATGCATACGTTCTGAATAAATAGTCTTTTTGAAAAAAAAAACCTGTAACATTGCACCATAAATTAATTTTATATATGGGATCAATATTATGTCAACATGCTTCATGTAAAACCATGAGGTATCATGATGCATATTACATATTTTTCATTTTTTAGGCAAACCATGATATTAAGATCTATTTTGATAGACGACTTTAGAATGATGATAAGAATGTCGCTACAAAACCTCACATTACCATAAGGCCTATAGTTTTTTTCCCATTTTCACATAAATTTTTAATAGTGTTGTAAGATTTGAATTGATATATGCATTCATTAGGTCATTTCCATGCTTTTTACAAATTTACAAGTTATTGTAAGATCTATAGCTCAATTATGGTGATGTAGAAATCCATGTCAAGCTTTCATGTGTTGTACTGGTCTAAGGAGCCAATAATTATTGAAGACCTATATAAGTGATCCAAAATTACCATAAACCTTCTAACATCAAATATTTGTAACCCCACTTAGTTCTATCTATCCTATTAATATCTTTGGTTGATACAAGATCGCATAAGGCCCTAGATGATCATGCATCAAATATGTTCAAGGTAATCACTCCAAGATATTTTATTGGTATATTTTTAAATCCATTAATGATCATATTTGAGTTGGTACGGGTTTTTCTACCAATTCTAAGTTTCAAAATAAAGGACTCATTACAAATATTTGACCCTGGCCCATTATCCACCAACACTCTTTTGATCTCCATGTTATTGATTATAACTTGAATATGCAAGGGTAAGTGTTTATTAAAAATATATTTTGGAGGTAATTCATCATGCTCAAAGGTAATGAATTTCTTTCCATCCATAAAATATCTAATAATAGATCCAAAGTTATATGGTTGTGTATCACTTGGAAAATTAGATTTTCATAATGCCAAGTTATAAAGAGTATATTTATAAACATTGGACCATGTAAGAAATTTAAAATAGATATATTTTATTGAGTTTTATTGAGTTGATCTAAAATATCAGAGCATTTAGCTACTTGAAATTTAACCTTGGGGACATGAGGCATATTAGGAAGGATATTTTAGTTAGTCCCACCTTGAGATTGAGAATGAACAAGGGGGCTACTACATTCTTGGATCTATATTTCCTTTTCATGGTATGGTGAACTTCCTAATAATAAACTATACATTGATCATTAATAATAAGAATTTATACATTAGGATTTATATGTCTTTTATCATTGGTAAGGGTAACAAGACATAAACATGAAACAGTATCATAATTGTATGAAACCCTAATATGTTTTATAAAATATACTAGCATTATATGATATACCAATGAAAATAAATGAATATTTATTGACTAATAACATCAAGATACATAATGATACACATAATCTAGGAATATGCCATGTCGATAACAACATTGAAGAACATGTCATAATTGAATGATGACTATGAATATGCATATCCATAAGAAAAAAACTAAAACATAAATAGAGATAAAATATTTACAATGAAATGAATAACTATGGATAAAGTGATATGGCTCTAAGGAAAACCCTGATAATAAATAATAAAGATAAAAAATAGGGATAGGGAAGGTTAAAATGAGATGATACAAGCTCTATGCAAATGGGATACTATGGAAAGGCAATATTTAACCCTTGGAAGAGGGCACAACATAAAAGGATTATGAAACCCTATAAAATATCAGATCCACCCAAAAAAAAATATAACCCCAAGGGATGCAAGAGAGCACATATTCACCAAAGTTTGATATGTAAAAAAGTAGTTTTACATCAAAAATAAATGCATCTACCCATACACAAGGCATCTAGGTTTAATAATATATAATTAAATGAAAAATTAAATCATACATAATTTCAATAATAAATACTTTAGAATCGGTAATAAATGAAAAGAATGGGTTTTGACATAATATCATTTTTTTTAATCTTGGAGCAAAAAATAGAAACAAATAACATAAAATGGGTTCAAAAGGTGAGACCAAAAAAATCCCAAAAAACTTAGAATGAACAAAGATAATTTTCTAGAGTGAAAACTCTTGGCAACATTGGTGCTCACTCCTTGGATCATAAAGTAATAGTTTTGCTAAGCTATGAATTTTTGAAATCTAATTTCATGTACTTGTTTGCCTTCTCCAAGATTTTGAAACCCTCAATTACATTTCCTAATTTATATAGAGATATCTATAAAATTGATCTCCTCTAAAATATTTAAAACTCATCACAAACCAATAAAAATATGGGAGTCAATGGGGCATGTGTTATCTCTTCATCAAATATTAGGCACCTGATCTAGAGAAAATCTAGAAAATAATGCTCAATGCACTTCAACTAGCAATTACTTCCTAGATGTGAGCCCTAATTCTATATAAATTTTCATGTTATCATAAATAATCAGCAAAAGAATATAAAATTATTTAGATATTGATTCAAATCTACTCTAAATATTGGAATTTTTTTCGAAACAATAAATATCTTCAATAAATTTTTGAGTCTTACTTTCAAAATTCACTTATCACTCATTCATCATATGTCCTATGTACACTAATGCACCTATGTATTATAGACTTCTCAAATTCAAATTAGGACCAAATTAACATGTGAGATGACACACAAAAAGTGGGAAATCCAAAAAATAAGGAACACAATGAATGGTATGCCCAAAAGAAGGGCACGAGAGTCCACCCCAAAACCATACATAATATGGTCTTGGTGCCCTATAAATTTTAAAGTGTACAATATTGGTGCTCTAAAACCACAGGGTTCAATAAAACATGCCCAAAACTAAAGAAAATCAGGACAAAAAGAAGAGAAAGGGAAACATGGAAAATATGGCCCAAAAAGAGGGAAAATATGATGATAAGAGCCTATTATGAAGTGATAAGCAAAAAACATGTAAGTGCCCTAGAAAAATGTAATTCTACAACTAAAATCACCATGTGACAAAGATTAGGTGTCTATAAGTTTGTTTCAATAAATATACAAATAGAACTTAGATTAAAATAATTCAAAAGACCAAAATGACAATTGACATAAATGTTTTTAACTTGGAAACCCCATTGTGAGGAAAACTTACTATAAGTGGCAATAGTTCAACTTTCATGATCTTATTTTTTCCAAATTCAATTTTATGAAGAGTACAGTAGAATAATTACAACCAATAAAATGATTTTGAACATTCATCTCACTCTTAGCATATGTCATCCCCCTTCTGCAACTAACTTGATTACTAATTATGACTCTCACATTGTACTTTCATTTGCAATTGGATGTGTTCCTCCTATTTATCATGCCATGTGACTATCCTTTAATGCATTAAAGGACTCCAAAATGACTTAGAACTAAATATGGGTTATCATTTTACCGTTACTTAGCCTATTGATTTTATATGGATAAAAATTATGTTATTTTTAAACCAATAGTTATAAAACCATCCTTGAGGGAACTAGCAGTTACATAACCACTTTTGTAGGAACTGAAAGCTACACAACTGCCTTGATAAGAACTAATTTTTATACAACCATCTATGTAGGAATCAACAATTACACAACTTTGGCTAAAGGAAACCAATTATCACATAACTACCCCTTGCATACACTGGTAGTTTCATCACCATAAAGAAATGATCATTTTGAGCCTATTTTTTAATTTATTCTTGGCATCGCATTGGTTGGTTGATAAGGATTTTTTAGTTTTCATAATCCTTATGAATCAATCCCAACTATCATAATCATCCAATAATTGAGCATATTCCATTGTTTTCTAGATTCATCTTGGAATGAAAACTAATTATAAGTGGAAATAACTCAACTCCTTGATATTATTTTTGCCAAATATAGTTTACAAAGAGTATAATAGAATGATTACAACCAAAAAAATATTTTCAAGCACTCATCTCACTCTTTGCACAGGTCCTCCTCCTTCTATAAATAACTTTATCATTAATTATGACTCTCACATACTCTCATTTACAAGTGGATTTTTTCCTCCTATTTATCATGCCATGAGAGTGTCATTTCATGCACTAAAGGACTTCCAAATAACTTAGAACTAAATATATGTGGGAATTCTACTATTATTCGGCTTATTCATTTTATATAGATAAAATTTATTTTATTTTCAAATTAATAGCTACAAAATTATCTTAAGGGAACTAGCAATTACATAACTACATTTTTAAGAACCAGAAGTTAAACAACTATCTCGATAAAAATTGATAGTTATATAACCACCTTTGTAAGAATCAACTGTAACACAACCTCTTTTTTAAAAAATAATTATTACATAACCACTCCTTTATATATATATATATATATATATATATATATATATATATATATATATATATATTAACAGTTTCATCACCATAAAAAACAATCATTTTAAATTTAGTTTTTTTAAAATTCTCAATTACTTCTTGAATGTGCTTTTAAAGCTTGTTTTATTTCTTTTTATTTTATTATTATTTTTAGAAAATCATTTTAGTCCTAAACTTAGGTTCATGGAATTATCTTTTTAAGGACATGAGCTTCTTAATTTGTAAATGCAAGAGAGACAAATTATAATGTAGACATTTATTAATGAAATTTTACTCGATATAATTATGTACATGCATTGTAATCTATTTTTATGGTCTTGATTCCAAGATCTTGGGATTATGTTTTTCCCCAATATGGTAGCTACTATAGCTTGGAATTGCACCCCTTGTGAGATTTATTCAGGCTCCCTCGCTTCCAGATATAAGCATGGGGACAACCTCAGGATGTGGGTATCCTATGGTGAGGTTGAACCTCTAGGCTTTTTTATGAGGCTAGTTCCTCAAGTGCTTCACTTCAGCTCTTAATCTCACACTAAAATCTATTATTATCCAAGGAAAAGGGGTAGGAGGATGACTGAAAATGAAATCTAAGCTAAGGGAGGTGATGTACCAAAAAGAAGTGATCCACTGGGTCTGGGAAAAGAGATAACTATTGATGAACCCAAACAAAACATAGGCTATTTTGGTTCTATCTCAAGGCTATAGGCATGGATATTTTGTGTGGAGGTTGAAGGGAAGACTCACTCTTTAAAGGATAAAAAAAATAGGTCTACAAGAGACACTATAAATTGGTAACACTTCAAAGAGTGCTTGACACACAGACACTTCACATAATCTTGCACAAAACTGAAATGATCAAAAGCAAGGTACTGGAAAAAATTGTAAGTGATGAATGATAATCATACATTCTAAAAATTAAAAAAAATGTGCACACTTGTTTTAGCCATAAATATAGAAGTCCTCCTTGTATTGCTTCAAAAGAGTCTTTTACAAAGCGATCTCTATAGAGTAATTCTATCACCAATTTGAGGATGATTTGTTTGTCTCCAAGGCCTCTATTTATATAGAAAAGGGGGAAGAGAGAAGAGGAAGAAAGAAGAAGTCACTAATGGCTGGAACTCTGACATTGTACTTCCTTATTTTCCATAAATATGTCATTTAGGATCATTAGACAATCCTCTCAATCCCCTCCCATTTTTAAGTTTTTCTTTGGCGCATTTGAGAAGCCATGTTGTATTTAAGCATCGAACGATCATTGTGGGGAATGAAATATGATAGATGAGAGCCATTATAATTTCTAGCTACCAATTGCTTGGACTCTCCTGTGCTCATTAGTCATCCTTATATCACTTTTCTTTTATTGATTATCCCTTTTTTCTCTAGCTTACACCACATGGTAGTCTTTCATTCATTGCATCATGATTCTAGTGTTGTTGGACCAAGCTTAAGTTGAGCACTTGGAGAAAATTTATTTACTCTATGTAGAGTAATTTAGGTTCTTTGATCTCCCCAACTTCAAACTTTCCTAGATCTTTTACTTATAAAACCTTTTAAGTAAAGTACTTAGAGAAACCTAGTTTACTCTATGTAGAGTAGTTCAGGTTCCCTAAGCTTACTTACTTCGGACTTGTCCATCTTGAAGTATTCTCACTTTTCTATTTCCAAGCCTTAAGACTTCAAGCTTTTCAAACATGATTAATTCCAATGGCTAGTCGCTTATCCTAATTTTGACGTCCATTGGCTCATCATTTCCTTTAGACACTTGGTCTTGAGCTTTTCTTTTAGAGGAATTCCTTCAGCCTTATCTTTCGAGCAAATATATCGAAGGAATTTCTTTGGATAATTTGTCTGAAATAATTCCTTCAGACTTTTTATCCATGTTTATCTTTGAAAATTACCTTTTAGACTTTTCAAAATGGACTTTCTCGAAGGGTAAGAGACCCTTTAGGCTTCCTATGTGTCCCATCAAATTTTTGCAAATGATCCTCCCAAAGGTAAAGATACCCTTCAAGAATTTTGAAATTTTTCTTCCTAAGGGTAACATACCCATTGGGAAAATTACAACTGTCCACTTGGAGAAAGAAAAACCCTTTGAATTTATGAAGTGTAACTTCAGGTTCTTGAAAGACCCTTTAGAAAAGTTGAAGAGGACCTTCCAAAAATTTGACTAGTCCCTTTTCCCCTAAAAAAGCCCTTCAACATTTTGAAAATGCCCTTCATATTTTTTGAAAAAGACTCATCCCTTGAAGAACCTGATAAGCACTATTTTTCAAGACCAAATCAGGTTTGTCAAGCCTTTTTAATTATTTCAAGCTTATGACTGCTCACAACTTATGAAGTAATCAAGTAGTGCTCCTTGGAGTATTGAAATACACTGTCTATGAGTAATTCAGGTTTGTAGGAATCAAGTAGTGCTCTTTGGAGAATTGAAATACATTATCTATGAGTAATTCAGGTTTGTAAACCTGAATTACTTATACTTATAAAACATTTAGAAATCAAGCACTGTTGGAAACTCAATTTGCACTGTGCCCTCCAAAATCTGAAGTTGTCACTACTGGAAAACCTGAAGTCCTCCCCAAGCTTGCGATTTTCTTGCCTAAAATCTCCCTTTTCATACTTAGGTAAATTTTGATATGTGGGCTAAAAATGGCCAACATTTTTGGTGACTCGCAAGGGAGCATGCATGTTATGCTTGAGAACCTAGCTCATTTGCTTCATTCGATCCATTGGGCATGGAGTCACTACTTTTGTACACCATTGTTTCTATCTATAAACTTCCCTTGAAGAAACAAGAACAACTAAAATGAAACAAACTATGCCCAAGGCACTTAGGGAGGAGAAAACACATAACTAAAATAGATGTGCACAAGGCACTTAGAAGAAAACATGAAAAACTACATAAAAGGTACAATATATATACAATGATTGTAAAATCCTTTAATAACAAGTCTTTAGATGAATCCCATTGACTGGGATGGGTAATATTTCCCCATCTAGTTAGGCCATTTGGAAGGCATTATGTTGTTTGTGTTCATGGATCACATAAGGGCCACTCCACAAGCTATCAAACTTGGTATGGTTGTTTGGTTTAGCCTTTTTTGAATCCCATTTGAGAATTAGGGCTCCCTCCTTAAAAGTCCTTGTTGTAGCTCTCTTTTCAAAAGCCTTTTTGACCTGAGCTTGATGTACCTCCAACATCTTCATTGCAAGGTCCCTTGTCTCCTCAAGATCTGTGAGTTCTATCAATCTCACATTCATGGGTTCATCTCCAATAGCTCCAGTTGATGGGCTAGTTCTAATGTGAATAGCTCAAGAGAAATGGATAACTTAGCCTCCCTTCCATATACTAGAACATATGGAGAATTTCCAAAATCAGCTTTAGGGGTTGCTCAGTCAACCCACAAGGTTGTCTTTAACTTGGTGTGCCACATCCTCTGATTCTCCTCCATGGTTCTCTTGATAATCCTCAACAAATTTTTATTTGTGGCCTCGGCCAATCCATTTCCTTGAGGATAATAATTTGAGTAATTGCTAAGGTAAATGCCCATTTTGAGAACCCATTAACTTATTTTCAAACTAAGGAAATCCAATGCATTATCAGATATGATAGTGGATGGAACACCAAACCTAGTCATAATGTTGTCATAGAAATCTAAGACTGTGTTGCCTCCTTCAATGCAACGGCTTCCACCCACCTGGTGAAATAATCAGTTGTAGTAAGCACCCACTTATGCCCTACACTTGATGGGGGGTTGATTACTCCAATAAAGTCCAAACCCCACTACATGAATGGTTACTCCACTTGAATCGAGCTGAGAAGGAAAGTTGCTAACCTTTGATTACCTATGAAGAGATCACAATCTTGACACTTCCTCACCCATGCATAAGCATCCTTGAAGAGGCTAGGCTAGTAACAACCAACCCTCATGATCTTTTTTGTAGTAGTTCTTAGAGAAAAATGACCTCCTATAGGCCCATCATGGAAATGCTCCAAAAGCTTGGCTGCTTGATCATCATCTATGCATCTACGAAGCACTCCATTAAGGTCTATTCTAAACAAAACCAAATCAACTAAAGCATAAGGTATGGACTAAATTCTAAAATACCTTCTTTTTACTTTGTCCATAACTTGAGGGCACTCACCTATTAGCATAAAGTGCATCATATCATAGAGCCAACTAGTGTGAGGTGGGGGTGCATCTTCTTGTAGGTTATCTTGTGTTACCAAGATGACCTCTTTGTCCTCATGAAGGTCATCAACCATATGCTCACATAAGCCTTTACCTCTTACTAGCTTAGTGACCTTGATCTCCATGTCATACTCCATGACTTTAGTAATCCAACCAGCTCTTTTTTTGCTCAAATCTTTCTTAAGAAGGAAGTCTCTTACTCTAAGATGAGACACCATAAGGTGGATTTTGATGTTGGATAGCATTGGCTTGAACTTCTTGAGGCTCCTTACTGTTGCAAGGACTTGACTTTCTATAAAGGTATACCTCATACTCTTCAAGCCCCTAACTAAAAAATGTTAATGGTTTCTCAAGTCCTTAACCATTTCTTTGCATCAACATAGCTGACATATTATCAATGTTGGCAAAAGCATACAATATGAAATCCCTTGAGAAATCAAGATTTATAAGTGTGGGTCCCTGAGTGATGGCTTGCTTGATAGCTTTAAATGTTGACTTGCCTTTATTTGACCAAGTGAACACTTGGTTCTTTTTCAGCATAGCAGTGATGGGTTTGATCAAACTTGAAAAATTGGGGATAAATATTCTCACAAAGTTTATATTTCCAAGGAAACTTTAGAGTCCCTTCTTATGCTTAGGCAAGGATAAGGTCAAGATGGCACTTATTCTCTCAAGATCAATGGACAACCCCTCCTTTAAGATGATGTGGCCCAATAGCTTACCTTCATGCATGGTAAATAGGCACTTCTTAGGATTCAAATAAATCTCATACTCTCTACACCTTTTAAAAATCAGCCTCAGGTGGTTCTTGTGTTCATTGGTGTTCTTGGAGAAAATCGTGATGCCATCCAAGTATACCAGCACTAATTCATTTATTAGCCCCTGGAAAGCCATGTCCATGGCTCTTTGGAAAGTTATGCCAGAATTTGATAGACCAAAGGGCATATTTTAGTATGCATATGTGCCCCATTTGGTGGTGAAGGTAGTCTTGTACCAATCTTCATCTTTCACCCAGACTTGGTTGTAGCCAAAAAATCCATCCAACAGAGAGAAGCATTTTGATCCTGCAACTAATTAGAGAAGTCGCTCTATGGATGATAGAGGGTAGTCATCCCTCAAGGATACTTTGTTCAAATATTTGAAATATACATAAAGCCTAATCTCCCCACTCTTTTTTCTTACATGCACCAAGTTGGCTACCCACGATGAGTGTTTGATGAGAAAGATGATCATGGACTCGATCAACTTGGTTAGCTCCTTCCTCATCAACTCTTCAATCTTGGGGTTAATGGGCCTTTGATTTTGCCTTACGTGTTTGGCATTGACCTCCAACTCTATGGTATGTTGAGATAGCTTAGGATCAAAACCCTTTAGGTTGTTGTACTTCCAAGAAAAAATGCCGGGATACTCTTGGCAAAGTTCTATGAAAGCATGCCTCTCAGTCTTGTTGCTTACCTTACCAAGCTTGAGAAGTTTGTCTTTAAAGATGAGGACTCTCTCATAGTTCTCTTTGTTATTAGACATTACTACCTTTTCTTTCCTCATATGGTCTTTTTCATGAAAAAGGCCCTCAAGTGTAACCAAATCCTTAGGAAGTTTGTTTGACTTTAGCTAAACAATATGATCCTCATATTGATGCTACAATTTAGCTTGATTGGAGGAGGAAAACTCAACTTCCTACTATAAGAAACAAGAAATTTGTTTGTCACTCTCAAAAACCTGCCATTGGGAGTCATTATCTGGCACTGATGGTGTCACTACCACCTTGACATGTGGATGAACCTTGGTTTCCTTCAGCTCAGTTGGAATGTCAAACTGAGCGTTCATGGCTACCAGCCTATCAGTATGTTGGTTCTAATTTCTTGGGATAGCTTGAATGTTAAAGGCCTCGAAATCTTTAATCATGTCCCACACTCTATTTTTGTAAGACCTCATCAAAGGGTTTTTTGTGATGTTCAAGCCTCTAACTTGGTTTACTATGAGTTCATTATCCCCATAAACTTGCGGTAGTTTGATTCCTCTTTTTGTGGCCCATTGAAGGCCACAGATCAAGATTTCATATTTTGTTGCATTTCAATAGCATTTGAAATATAACCTGTAGGAAGAGAAAAGCTTGTTACCCAAAGGGGAAACCAACATTGCTCCAACACCTACACCATTTTTTCTCCTTGCGCCATCAAATAACAACTTATATAAACTATTGGGGTCTTCTTTAGGTCCAATGAGGGAAGGTATGGGTTGATCCTCTTCATGTAGCAGATAGACACCCATGTCTCTTTCCTCAACACCTTCCAAAGGGTTAAAAATTGGTTATCTCCCCATAGCTCATCTAAGAACAAGTCTAGAATCTCTTCAAAATGAGTGTTTAGCTCCTGGCTAATTGTAAACTCATCCTCATCAAAGATAGTATAATTGAGGTTTATGTTATCTAGTTGATGGGGTTCAATATGGAAATGTGTCATGGGTTCAGTCTTGATTGAGACCTTAATCCCATACCTTGTTTTGAATGTCATGTAAGACCAATCTATTGCAAGGTGACCCCTAATCTTGGTTGGGAACTTTTTGGAAAGACATAATGCAAAGCGAGGAGTGACATCTAAGATCAGCATGTCTTGCATCACAAACACACTAGGATAAGTATGCAAGGTTAGGCTCAAATTCCTAATGATACCTGATGGCTTTGTGGAAGAACCATCAAGCTACAAGACTCCCTTGGTGTGTGGTTCATACTTGATGTTTATCTGGTCATCAATAAACTTTGGCATGATTGAGGTATTGGCCCCACTATCCACCAAGCAATTGTGCACCAAAGAGTCACCAATGATTAATGAGATGTAAAATAGGGGGCTTGGTCACACTACTTGACCTTTCTCCCAAAGGACTCTTGGTTGCATTAGTGAAGACTTCAACTTCCTTGCTTGGTTGCTTACTTGCAGTTGTAGAAACACTCATCTTAGACAGACCTTCCTAAAGAATGTCTATTTAGTCGGGCATGGAAATCATGTCCCACATTGGTACACTCATGCTATATTTCTTCATTTACTCCACAATGTTGATTGGCATACCCTTAACCTTTGCCTGGGTTTTGGGAGTTACTACTACTAACTTTATCAGTGAAGGAGCAGTGACAAGAGGTTCTTTGAAAGCTTCCTGATTGTCACCCACATTCCTTCTCTTGAACCTTGTGTTCACTGAGACTGGGATGTTGGCCAGACTAGGAATAGCCTACGGATTGGATACATAGCACTCCTCTTGCTCATTGATGGCCATTGAGGCTTCTGACTAGTTTGACCCCTGATATGAGCCTTGTTTTTGTGGAGGCTTCTCTTATTTTGTCAGTGTGGGCACCTCTATGCTTTGAGCCATAAGAGCTTGGTTATATCCATAAGTAACAACCTACTTCCAATAATCATTGAATGCTTGGTTGGAGCCATTAGTTGGGATAATGGATTATCTAAAATAATGACACCAAGGCATTGTCCCTTTAGCCTCCTAAGCCACATTGTTCTGAATCGAGACTAAGGAGTTGGAAGGACCTACAGTGTTCAAATTATAATTATGATGCCTAGCATAGTTAAGCTGCCCCTGTCTTTGGAAACCTCATTTTTAGGGTGGCATATTAGCTTGATAAGGCTGATACAGAGCTTGATAAGGCTTGTTGTAAGCTTTTTTCCTCTTGACATTGACCACATCATTCCCCAAGGATTGGAGCATGCTTTTCAACTTCCAACTAATTCTTCTACTTTTGGGAGTCATTGGATCCACTAGTAGAGGCCTTTTCTTGCTTAGGTGAAGTCGCAACAACAATTGTTGGCATTGGAAGTATAATACCAAGTGGAATAATGATTGTAGGAGGGGGTCTGATCTCTAGAAAAAGAGGCATTGGGGGTCTAGGAGTAAGCTTGCCAGTCTGAACTAGGTAATTTTCTGCCTTGATAGCCACCTTGTATGCATCTGACAGTATGTCTCCTCCCATAGACTGAATCATTACAATTATGTCACTATTGAAAACCTTCAAGTACTACAAGAAAGCAAAGTTTGAAGATGATCTAACAGCTATTGGAATTCTATCCCATGCCTTCTAAAATCTCATATTGAAGTCTTGCATGACTTCATTGGGAGCTCTCTTAATTGTGGTTAGTTGCTCTGCAAGTGACAGATGATCACTCTTATATGTAAACCTTTTACATAGGGTTGTTCCTAGCTCATCACATGAGTGGATAGAATTAAGAGTTAGGCCCCTATACTAGTCTAAAGCCTTGCCCTTGAAGGATACATCCAATATCCTAACAACCAAGTTCTCTACTATGATATTGTAAATGTTGCAAAAGTTGGCTATGTACATTATGTGCTCAGTAGGAGTTACATCTTGGTATCTTATGTAATAAGGAACACTTTTGAGGGCTACTACTGGCATAGGGTCATATTATGGTAAGTTTAAAGGGCTTTGGCCGCTGAAGCCCACAAAATCTCTTTGGATAATCATTGCAGCAAGAGGGGCTGACAAAGATCTTCTTGTGTAGGTATACCTTATGACTAGTTTAGGAAAGTATCTTCTCATGCAAGGGTGAGTATGGACAAACCTTAACCTTCTTTTTGAGTTTAAAGGTAATTCAACAAACTCAAAAGGAATACCTACAGAAGTTGATCTTGTAGTCACCTTTGGCATGAAAGATAGTTACTGCTCTACTACCAAATAGCTGGATGTTTTTTGGAGTCACCAAATGCTGAAGGATGAATGCTACCACTACCGCAAAATGATCAAAATAGCATCAAATTTGACCAATATTTCATAAAATAGAAAATGAAATGGTAGTTGTCCCATCGGGCATGCCAGAACTGTTACAGCTTGGAATTGCACCCCTTGTGAGAGAGTTCTTCAGGCTCTCTCATTTTTATCTATAAGCATGGGGACAACCTCAAGATGTGGGTATCCTATGGTGAGGTTGAACCTCTAAGATTTTTTTATGAGGCAAGTTCCTCAGGTGCTTCACTTCAGCTCTTGATTTCACACTAAAATATATTATTAGCCAAAGAAAAGGCGTAGGAGGATGACTGAAAAACAAATCTAAGCTAAGGGAGGTGATGCACCAAAAATAAGTGATTCACTTGGTCTAAGAAAAGAGCTAACTACTAATGAACCCAAACAGAACATAGGCTATTTTGGTTCTATCTCAAGGCTATAGGCATAGAGATTTTGCGTAGAGGTTCAAGGAAAGCCTCACGCTTTGAAGGATAATAAAAATAAGTCTGCGGGAGACACTATAAACTGGTAACACTTCAAAGAGAGCTTGACACACAGACACTTCACATAATCCTACACAAAATCAAAAAGATCAAAAGCAAGATGCTAGAAAAAATCATAGGTGATGAATGACAATCATACATTCTACAAATGAAACCAAATGTGCACACTTATTTTAGCCAAAAACATAAAAATCTTCCTTGCATTGCTTTAAAAGAGTCTTTTACAAAGTGATCTCTATAGATTAATTCTATTGCCAATCTGAGGATGATTTGTTTAGCTCCAAGGCCTCTACTTATATAGAAAAGGGGGAAGAGAGAAGATGAAGAAATAAGTCATTGATGGTTAGAACTCTGACATTATACTTCCTTATTGTCCCTAAATGTGTCATTCAAGATCGCTAGACAATCCTCTCGAGCCCCTCTCATCTTTTTTTTTTTTTTGTGCATCTGAGAAGTCATGTTGAATTTAAGCATCAAATAATGACTGTGGGGAGCCAACTATGATGGATGAGAGCCTTTATAATTTCTAGCTACCAGCCACTTGGACTCTCTCGTGCTCATTGGTCATCTTTGTGCCACTTGTCCTTTATTGATTGGCCCTTTTTGCTCTAACTTACGCCACGTGGTAGCCTTTCATTCGTTGCATCATGATTCTCATGTTGCTAGACCAAGCTTAAGTCGAGCACTTGGAGAAGCCCAATTTACTCTATGTAGAGTAATTTGGGTTCTTTGATCTCCCCAACTTCAAACTTTCCCAGATCTTTTACTTATAAAATTTTTTAAGTAAAGTACTTGGAGAAACCCAATTTACTCTATGTAGAGTAATTCGGGTTCCCTAAGCTTACTTCGGACTTGTCCATCTTGAAGTCTTCTCACTTTGCTATTTCCAAGCCTTAAGACTTCAGGCTTTTCAAACCTGATTACTTCCAACAGTTAGTCGCTTATCCTGATTTTGACATCCATTGGCCCATCATTTCCTTTGGACACTTGGTCTCGGGCTTTTCTTCCAAAGGAATTCCTTCAGAGGAATTCCTTCAGCCTTTTCTTTCAGGCAAATATCTTGACGGAATATCTTCAAATAATTTGTTTGAAAGAATTCCTTTGGACTTTTCATCCATGTCTATCTTCGAAAATTACCTTTCAGACTTTTCAAAATGGACTTTCCTGAAGGGTGAGAGACCCTTCGGGCTTCCTGTGTGTCCCTTCGGACTTCCGCAAATGATCCTCCCCAAGGGAAAGATACCCTTCAGGAATTATGAAATGGTCCTTTTGAAGGGTAACATACCCTTTGGGAAAATTGTAACTATCCACTTGGAGAAGGAAAAACCCTTATGATTTATGAAGTGTACCTTTAGGTTCTTGCAAGACCCTTCAAAAAAGTTGAAGAGGACCTTCAAAAAAGTTGACTGGTCCCTTTTGCCCTAAAAAGGCCCTTCGATGTTTTGAAAATGCCCTTCGGATTTTTTGAAAAAGACTCATGCCTTGAAGAACCTGAGAAGCACTATTTTTCAGGACCAAATCGGGTTTATCAAGCCCTTTTACTTATTTCAAGCTTCTGACTGCTCACAACTTATGAAGTAATCAAGTAGTTCTCCTTGGAGAACTTAAAATACACTATCCATGAGTAATTCGGGTTTGTAAACCCAAATTACTTCTACTTATAAAACATTTAGAGGTCAAACACTGTGGAAAACCCGATTTGCACTGTGCCCTCAGAAATCTGAAGTTGTCACTACTGAAAAACCCGAATTCCTCCCCAAGACTTACCATTTTCTTGCCTGAAAGCTCCCTTTTCATACTTAGGCAAATTTTGATATGTGGGCCAAAAAATGGCCAACAATAACAAAACATTTTTTAATCTTCATATATGCATTACTTTTTCGTTATGGAGAATTTTTTGATTAGTTGGTTGCATTAAGAGATGATTTAGGAAGAGTAGAAATTGTTTTGTTGAAGATGTTTCATGTTTGCTTTAAATGTAAGCAATAGACTATGTCTCATTTGAACCTTTGAGGTAAATTGATTTCATTGGTTTTACACATATTTATTTATTTATTTTAAATTGTGGAGTTTTTAAAATGTTTTAAAAAATATATAAGTTAGATATATTAAAGTATTATAAGTATTTTTTGAATTTTACATTAATATTTAGTTCATCTAAGTGTAAGTTTTGGATTACTTTGGAATTTAAGTTAACTAAGCTTAAAATTTTATAAGAAAATAAATAACTATATTTTTGTCGATATTTTTCTATCATTATATTTTATTTTACATTTAAATTACATTTTTTTTGTTTTGAAAAACATGTCAAAATTCAAATTTTTTAATTCACCTCAAATTTTATCAATATGTATATATACTAGTCAAAACCATTTTTTACTTTTGTCACAACAATTAATTAAGCTTTATTTTTGAGATACTTTTTTATTTCCATGTGAAAACTTGTGAAAGACATATCTTGATCATCCATGTACCTTTTTAATTTGATTTGTTTGAAAGTGTATATTTTTGTGCATACTCTAGAGTGGTGGATTCAATTCTAATTCATCTTAAAATCATATTTTGCATTAGCATTTTAAATCCTCTTTTTCTTGCGATCCATTTGATGCATAAAAAGAATCATTCTGTGGGGTACTTCTTTGGCATAAGAGATTGTTAGGGTTTGTTCATAGATTACAAAAATAATATGTAACTTAATACATCTTGTCCATTTCTATTTAAGAGTAACAACTTTGAATTTAAGATATTAATTTTCCTTTTTTAACATAGGTTAAACTTACAAAAATATTTGGTTTAACTACATTTAGATATTGTTGTTATAGTAAGTGGTATTTTAGATTCAGAATGTTGGTATAAGATGAATTTTATGGAAGAAGAAAAAAAAAGCATGACATTATTTTTGAGTTTTATTTTTCTTCTCTCTTAATTTTTTGTGTTATAGTTTCTTCGTTAAAATTTTATGACGCTCCAATGGATCTTTTTGGCATAGTTTTATTTTGTATACATACATGAGATTCGAATGATTGTTCATGTTAAAATGATATTTAGGCTCTCACGCAAGATATTATTCATCTCTTTGCACTTGATATGGTTTCATGGATATTATTAGAACATCTCCTTTTTCAACTTCTTGCTTCTTTGTTGTCTAGTGTTGTATTCCTCATAAATTGAAGAGGGTTGAGATTCTTCTAGAGTTCACTATTAATTTTTGGTGATGTGTATGATAACCACAAGAATTTTCATTGGCTCGTGTGATGCATGCTCATAATCCTAAATCTTTTAGGACTTGTATGAGCATAATGTATAGGTTAATTTTATACATTAAGTATATTGTTTTTACTTATTTGCAACGAGAATAATGTTGTTCAACTGAAGTGGTTACATACTATATCATTTCCACCTAAGATGGCATTGGAGGGGTACATGGTAATGCATATTTTATTAATAAAGAGAAATTTATTCACTTTTGGTATCGATTTAATGTAAAAGAATTTTTCATTAAGGACATAACGGAGAGCAAGGAATTCCTTCTACCTCCTCTTCTCTAATTCAATTTTACAGGGATGAAAAATTAATTATCTACTTTTTGTATTTAATGAATTATGTATCTTATATTTTTAAATGATTAAAATAAAAAATGATAATTTTTACTTATATTTATTCTATGTTAAACATAAGCTTAATTTGAAGAAGCTTTTAAATATGTAAGAGAGATGAATTATAATTCACTTTGAGTTATTAATTAAATTTTGATAGGTTAATTATGTTTCATTATAATATTTATGTTTTTTTGGGTTTCATATAATAAGTGTCAATTTTATAATCTTATGACTGTGTTTTTTTATTCAATAAATCTATGATTGTAACTTTTCTCTACTCTTCTAAATTATTCCTTAAAATAATCCCAAAGACTACAATTGTGACCATTAAGCATGATGAGGATTGAAACATAGATCATTTTTTAAAGTCTTCAAAGATAACTTAGATATATCCAAACCATTAAGCATGATAGAGATTGAAACATGTGTCATTTTTCAAAGCCTTCAAAAATAACTTAGATATCTCTAAACTATTAAAAAAAATCCATGCTCAATGTGTAGAACTCAAAGAGACCTTTTTAATATTATAAACATGAGCAAAAAATGGAATGTACATGCACCCAATTTGTGACCTTCAAACATTTAATTATCTAAAATTATTTTCTTTCAAACAAATTATTTTAATTTCTAAAATAAAAATTCAAAGAAAAATCATTACACTTCTATGTGCTACACGCACCTTCATTCATTTGAGTTTTCCCACTAAAAATATGGCAAACACTTTTATATGTATGTATATATATATATATGTATGTATGTATGTATGTATGTATGTATGTATGTATGTATGTATGTATGTATGTATGTATGTATGTATGTATGTATGTCATATATATATAGATATGTATAAATATCTGTATAAATTTATATATATCTACACATACATACATAATTTTTTTGGTTAATTAGACACTATCATATTTTATTAAAACAAATTTACTTGCCTTCTCAATCGATAAAATCACCTTATAAAATTTCACATGGACTAACCTTATATCTCTAGAGTGTAAAAACTTACGCCACGCAAGTCGCCATACACAAACAGATAGGGTTAAGTAAAACATGTGCCCTACTTGGCTTAAAGAAAATTTTACATTTCAAATGTGTTGTTCATAGGCATATGCCCCTTATGTTCAAACAAGGATTTTATTAAGCAATGTTGTTGGAGGACATTCCCATTGTGTGTTCCTCCTCGAGCGGTGCCTCCACTATAAGCATTACATGTATTGACAATGTCAACTAATCATCGTTTAATTGACAAACTCCTTTATTGTATCACAAAGTAGAAACTATCATAAACATTGCTTCATGTGATCATCATGTTTCCTTATACCTTGTACGAGTTAAGTTAAAAATTATAATAAGCTTTCCATAGACTTGGATACCACATTGAAACATATAAAGATCGAATTAAATTAAACTTGTGCTTTACCATTAGAAAGAACATATGAGAAACCAATATTTTTTAAGTTTTAAATTTACAGAGCTTCTTGTAAAAGAATAAAATGATTTGAGTTAGATGAATAATGAAATATATACTCCTCATATATATAATAAGCATCTATTACACCTACCCATTTATTAATATAGGTTGACCTTGTGTAAATCAAAGCATAATATAAGGTAGGCCTATATACTAATAATACACAATATAGTTCCAACTCAAATCTTGAGTATACCATATAGCAACGTATTGGGTTTTGAAGTAATAACCATAGAATTATTATCATCTTATATTTCAAGGGATCATGTTAAATAGGAATTAAGTTAATATGTGATGCTTGCACTAACAAGAATGTAATTTAGGAGGAAATTTTTCATATTTAATACGTATTCATTTATTTTGCATCAGATTTAAATATTGGTGTAATTTGAGATGATGAATTTCATATTTTGTTAATTTAAACTATATTATATTTATATTTAATGCAAAATAATTATAATATCAATATCAAAAATGATAATGATATTTTTATGTGCTATTTTGTTTTAATGTATAATTTTTTCCAAATTTTTTAAAAAGTTATATTTATTTATTTTGCAAAAATATTTATAGAAATTCACAATAAATTATAAGAATTGCCAACATATAAATGTAATTAATAATAAATATTATGTTTTCTCTTATAATTATTCTATCAAACATATTTTATAAACATAAAAGATTCACTAGCCATAAAGATTCCCCAACATTATTTAACTGAGAAATCTTTTATATTTCTTAAATCTCCAAAACATCATAAGAATAAAATGGTTAATGAAAATGCTTATCAACATCTTTGAATAATTAACATCAAGTTCAACGTTTAAAATAAAAAGAGTATTTAAGAAAGATTGTAATGTAGAAGAAGCATGGAAATAGATTTTGTACATAAAATTTATAATTATTTATATGTTCGATTTTTATTTTTGTCTATTCAAAACAAAAAAATCCATTGTACATATCAACACTATTTCCATTGTTGTGGAGAAAGGTAACAATGAACTTTCAATGAAAAAGAAGATGATTACATGAAAGGACCATGTTTGGAATAATATAAATAAAAAGACGTCTTTATTTATTTATTTTAAATTGTAAGATATTGATTCTTCAATATAAAAATGATATTTTTTTGTTAAATTATGTGTAATTATAAATAACTTATAAGAAAAAAATTGGAATCTCTTTTTAAAAAATTTCTTTGAAAAGTTAAAGTTGAGACAAAATATAATTTCTTTCTTAAAATATATATTTAAAAAAATATTTTAATCTTAAATATAAAAATAGACTTATTAACCCAAAGTATTATTTAATTATGTATAATATATTATTCACAATTCCTTATTGAAAGTTGAGTGTTTCTCTTCTTTGAAAGACTCACCATATGCCCTTGTAAAAATAATGTGGTAAAATAAAATAAAAATTGGCTAGTTCTCAACCATGTTTAAAAACACACAAGTATTATATATGTTAAAAATAAACATTTTTTTAATCTTATTATCATATAAGCAATACTACTAATTGTACTCTTCTAACATTCACAACCACAATTGACTACAATAACTTGTTTTCAACTTATCAAGTTAAACCAAGGCATTACTTCTTGTGAAGAAAGGAATTAAAATATAAAACAAATAAAAATCTGTCAAAATAAAACTAAAAAACATACATAAACATTTAGTAATCAATTGGCAATAACAATGGAAACTTGACTCTTGCTATCGTTGAAACAAATTCATCCAACTTGATTAAGATGCCCACCTATTACAACTATCATTGCTTATAGTAAAAATATTCTTACGTTAATCTTTTTACAAACTCAACTTTATTTACTTACTTTAAATTTATATTAAAATATTATTTTATGAATGCAAACATTGAACTATAAGACTAAATTGAAAATCTACCCGATAAACCTAATAACTAAATTATTCAAATATTTAATAGTTATATGACAATCTACCCAATAAAACTAATAACCAAGTTACTCAAATATTTATTAATTATATGACAATGACAATATAACCTTAATTATTATTACTATTCGAAAAAACAACCAACTACATTTAGATGTCCACTTAGTACATTTCATTACAACATAGCATTTTCAGCTTTAAAGTGGGATTTTATTTTATTTTATTTTTGTCATGCACCTATATTGTAAAAGACATAGTAGAAACACACTAAAGACATAGTACAATCACAAAATTGTGTGTGAAAATAGGGTAAACTAGTCTCTAGCATATCTTGGGTTCCACTCAAAAGAGACAAATTGACATTATATAGACTTTAATAGATATATTAAGGTTTGTGAACTAAATATTTTGAAGGAAATTGGGTGAAACTAAGTAAATAATGAAATCGCACTATATAACAACACAACAGAAAAATATCTAATTAATATTTAACATAAATATATGTTAAAAATTTCTCACGTTATCTTGATCAAAACATAATTATTTATTTAAAAGCAAACAATTACATAATCATTTAACTCTAATAATAATAAAACAATAACTAATAACAAAGATTCCACAAATATTAATTACTCACATTTAATTCATAGTCGACTATGCATCACTTACAAATAATCCATAAATTTTAAAAACTAAAACAAATCCTCTCTTATTTATACATTGGTAATTGTCAGAGTCGTATACAAATGCTCTCACTAGTATTGGAGAGTGCATAATTAAAAACCAAAACAAATTCTATATAGATAATTCATAAATTTCAAAAACTAAAACAAATCTTTTTTTATCTGTGTATTGGCAATTGTCAGAATCATATAGAGATACCCCCACTAGTACTAGAGAATGCATAATTAAAAACCAAAACAAATCTTAAATCGATTGTGCATTGACAATCGTCACCGTTACGTAAAGAAACACTCATTCGTACTCGAAAATAGCTTAAGTTTAGTTTGTTTTTTTTTGTTTTTTATTTTTTTCCACTTTCTTACCTAAAAATTAACAATTTATTCTGATCAAGAAAATATTGTGTGTTGGAGTAGGATAAAATATTCCTGCAATTATAATCTAAAATATGTATGTCTTGATTTTATAATATGCCATTCTCCCTAAAATTTTAGATAATAGCACAACATCACATAATCATTAAATTCTAATAACAAGCAAACAAAATTATTTAATAGCACACATTCAGTAAAATATTAAACACTAAAAAAACTCTAATAACAAGCAGGTCACATGTTTGACCTTCATTGCCTTTGGTATTTGACTTTTTTTTAGGCCCCAAAATACATGTACCTTTACCCTTAGTCATATATTCAACACGAAATAGTTCATCATATTGAAAACCTAAGAAAAAAACTTTATAATAATTAAACATTGGCAATTCTATAGGAGGAGAGTGCACCTCTCAATACAAATTAACTGGAAAAAAAACAAATCCATTTTAAGTAGCAATAAAGGATGCTTTCTTTTTACCCAGAAAATTTCTACTTCTAAGTCAACTATCTCTTTGACTTTCTTACCTAGAAATTAACTTATTCTGATATATATATATATATATATATATATCTCCTAACATTATGGTTAAACCCTGTATAGCATGGTTTTATTGTATGCCATTCTCCGTGACGATTAACATCATGCTTAATACACAATTATCAAGATGATGACAGGTAAACATTCTGCAAATGTCTCAAACTCAATCTAGTTCATCAATGCGCTTCAAATGTATGATATATTGTCTCAAATGAAATCTTGTCCATTGATGTGCCTCAAAGCTTGTCCCAGCCCAGACTTTTCTGTTCTGACATTGCAACGATGCAATACATCAATTACCTTATTTGATGCCAATCCAAACTTTGGACTCTACCTATTTGTCTTTATTTTCTTTGTTTCTAGCAGTGAGAACAACTATCTTTGAATGGTGACCCTAAGAGTTCGTTTTGATCTTTCTTTATTTCTTTGTTTCTCATAAAGAGAACAACTATTGGTGATCCTAAGAGTTTGTTTTAACCCATCTTTATTTTGTATGTTTCTCCTAGTGAGAACAACTAATCCATTTGACAATATATTCATAGAGAATGCGAAATTGTAATATAAGGATTTCTGACAATCAAAAGTAAATTGCCTTTAATGATGAACATTTCAAATTTGTGAACATCATCTTTGAATGCCTTAGAATGAAAGAGTGAAGAACCATGTAAATGGACCCCTTCCATATAATCAAAACCAACCATGTAAGAACATCTTTGAATACCGTATTTGCTTTCTTATCAAACACCATAAATCCCTGATGATCAACTGTACTTATGATAGTGGACATTAGAACAAAAATTATTTATCAAAAGTGCATTTACATAATTGTTTCATCATTTAGACACTGGAAAATATGTGCAACACTCTCAATGCTAAAAGCTCTCCCTAATTTCTAGTTCAAAAATAGTACATAGTTCACTTACAATGAGGTGACACAATAATGAAACCAATCCTCACATTAAACGCTCATGCACAGAATCACTTTTCAACTATCAAGATGATAATATATGAGCTTCTATGTTCTAAAATTGTGTTGGAAAAGAAGCAGCTGTTCTTCTTTGTCCTTATATAGTAGCCCTCAGAATTATATGCCTGGCCTCTCGCTAGTTTAAGATCAAGAATTAATCGATTTCATCAACAAATTAAGATGAGAAGCTAGTGGAAAATATGTGCAACACTCTCAATGCTAAAAGTTCTCCCTGATTTCTAGTTCAAAATAAGTACATAGTTCACTTACAATGAGGTGACACAATAATGAAACCAATCCTTACATTAAAGGCTCATGCACAGAATCACTTTTCAACTATCAAGATGATAATATATGAGCTTCTATGTTCTAAAATTGTGTTGGAAATGAAGCAGCTGTTCTTCCTTGTCCTTATATAGTAGCCCTCAGAATTATATGCCTGGCCTCTCGCTAGTTTAAGATCAAGAACTTAATCGATTTCATCAACAAATTAAGATGAGAAGCTAGTAACGTAAGCGTCAAAATCTGATCATAGGTTTTGTAGGCTTTCAACAATATTTGTCTGCTAATGAGTTTAAAGGTCCTACAAAACCAAGAAACAAATCTTGAACACAAACTGATCAGCATGGAAAACTGCCCTAAATGTCAAAGGAATACGCTCCTATGTCTTGATAATATTGATAAATCCAGTTCTTTATAAGTTGAATTTCAGCATTCCGTTGTTCCATAAGCCAAATTGGATCATCTTCCCTTGCCTTACGCAAATCCAAATGATGGGCACCTGTCAACAAGAAAAAAAATATATATCACCCTTTCTGTAAAAATAAAGATTTTATAGCAAATATTTTTGCAGGAAGACATTTGCCACAGCTTTTCTGATAACCTGCTAGAAGTTTTTGTCCAGAAGAGCTTTGGACAAGAAAGATTGCCTCAAGCATTATTTGTTTTTAACAGTAGATGCATGTGCATATCCACATGGCCACAGGCACAGAATATGGATGTCTAGGGAAAAGAAGATACCTTTCTTTGTTACAAGTGCAACAATGCTGCTTGAAATATTGTTTAGAACACTGAAACAAAAATCAAGCAGCCATAAGAACCTTTCAGATAGAAAACAACAATGTTATGAAATAGCAGAAACATTCTCTGAAATTGAATGCACATGAAGAATTTATGGCTTACCCCCCACCGCTCCAAGGATCCCAAAGACCATTTGAGAAAATAATATTGCTACCAAAGTTTTTCAATACTGTGCTAATATTCTACACAAACAAAACATAAATGACTGTAAGTAAAGTTATATTCACAAATGACTCAATGATTGTATGAGTAAATTTATATATGACATACTCTTATATAGATACATTTGTACATACGTCTATGTCAAACTAAAAATCAGGAACTGGTACTTGGAAACTTTGGAAATGAGAGGATGAGAAAAACGAATGGCTAAGGTTGAGAAATGGCCGAAACTTTGGATATACTTCTATAAGAAACTTCAACCCAAAGGAAAAGCACATTTAAATGTAAACTCTCTGTCTGTCTTCCCCCAAGAAAGGACAGAAAACTGCAATCCACATTTTTATCATTTGTAAAGTCCACGGTGACACTATGCTTACCAAGTACTGTACTCAAATATTACCAGGATGGTTGGTTGTATTTTTATTTAAATGATCCGGCGGAAATACAAAAAAAACACTACTGACTTAGCACAAGCCTAGTATAGGAAAAAGCAGAGATGTGTACAATGTGTGTCGATAAGCCCAGGCAAAAAACTGTAATAAACCTAAACACTGCAGAGAGCATATGATATGAACCATAGTTGCACGGTGATGTGTGCTCCCTGTTTTTGATCAGTATAGAACATCCTGGATGCTTCTGGGACTTAAGGATGGTGAGGAAACATCATATTCACGCTTCCATGCAGAGGTTTTTACAATGGGATGTCTCCAGGACGTCTCTAGAAGTCACAGGACATCCTTGGGAAGTCCTGCCTTTTCAGAACCTGCAGAGGATGTCTGGGACGTCCAGGAGTCACCAGAATTGTCGAGGGACATTTCAGACATCCTCTGCAGCAACTTAAAGTTTGTCTTAAAAAACAGTTTTGATTGGTCAAATAACCATGGATTACAATATCAGACCAAAACAGGCTCAAAATAAGTGATATGCTTCAAGATGGATATGTGAAGCCTAGAATACCAATTTATTTTTAAAACACAAACATTTCATGTAAAGCACCACATTGTACATAGAACATGGTCAAATAACTATTAATGTCAATTTTGGGCAAGAACGCATGCTCTTTTGATGGATTAATAGAAGAGCATATGCTTCAATGGGGGCTTGAAGCTATAGAAGCCAATTTATTTCTTATGTAATACAGCAATGTAAATTGGTCAGGATGCAGTATTAAAAGTTATGATTACATACTAATACAAATTAACCCCTTAGTCATGTCAAAATATCACTTCGAATCACCAAGGGCTTTTCCAAGATGCTTAAGACCTACATTACCGATATGGATACGAGAATTGGATAAAGGGATACGGAGATATTTTTTGGGGTTTGGATACGGCCGTACAAAAATATATATAAAAAATTAAAAATATAAAAATATAGCCATATAAGCAAAATTAACCACATAATATGCATAGAGGAAACAAAATAACTTCAAATAAGTTAAATAACCACAAAATATATACTCATAATTCAATGTCAAATATCATAAAATTCAATGGTCGAACTTATATTAGTTTTTTAACAGGTACATGGTGCAAATTTTATAGTGTATGGACAAAAATAAAGACAAATTAGCATTTTCATGATTCGCTATATTCATTTTTGTCTTCGGCTGCAATGTCTTCATCATCATGTGGTTCATTAGAACCACAAGCAGCAACAATGCCACTCCCACTAGCTCCACTATGCAAGTCATGTGAAGCACTGTCTAGCTCCGTGTCAAGTAATTAAAGGTAGGCAACGGATGCATCTTAATCAGCAGCCTCTGGGGATGCATCTAAATCAGTAATGAAAGGTAGGCAACTTTGTTGGCCCTTCCTTGTATTGAGGTTGTTTATGTGAGAGAAGACGCAAGTTGGAATGCATATAAACCAAATCCTCCACCTTTTTTGCAGCCAACTTGTTGTGTTTAACTAAGTGGATAAAGCCATAGGTACCCCGTATCCGCTCAGTTGAAAAGAAACTTGCAACCTTTTGAATCCACAAAGTCAATTAGAATTTATAAAAATTATAAAGTAAAACTTAAAACAAAACATCAAAAAGGTCAAAAAAAGGGTAGAGTAAAAAAAATTAAAATCTTACTTGTGATAAAAAATTTATTGCAAGTGGTTGGAGGTGGGTGGATGCTTGTCCATGGAGGTACCGCCAACAGCGAGCATCCATCTTGTACTTGTCACGAATAGCACCAAGGGAGTGAACCATCAAGGATATGAAATACACAAACTCTTTCCTGACTTGGTCTTCTACTTTTGGATTAGAAAAGATTCTAGAGAATGTTGCCTTATATTTCTTGACAACCTCAACATCCCTATATGGTGCGACCCTCCTGGGCAAAAAAATAATCTCTGCACTGTAGTATTTGGGTGTCAAGGCAAAAGCAAGAAGATGCAATGAGGTGGTCATTTTGTTCTACCTTTCAATGAGATGCGATTGCACTTCCTTGAAGAACCTCTCCGTGGGATACTGTTTTTTGGTATTTATGATGGATCTAATGCTCTCAATCATTGAGTCGATTCCATCATAAAGCTCACCCAAACATGGATGATCCATATTCACATATCTCAACATGCTAACAATGGGCTTGGTAAAACTGAGCAAATAGTCCACACGGTCCCACCACACATCATCAAGAATCCACCCTTTCACCTTTGTGGCCCTCTCATTGTTTGTTTGCCTCCATATACCCCAAACATTGTTGATGACCATGCTACTCAATGGCTCACGCACCTTAACAAGTCGTCTCAAAATGATGGTATGTGAGGCAAATCGAGTCTTAACAACCTAATACAAAATTGAAACAAATAAAATTAAAAAATATGTTCCAAAATAAAAAACACTACAAATTACAAAATTATAAAATTAAATTAAATATACAATGATATATGAATCATGAATGATAAAATTAAGAGTTACCTTCAACAATTGCAGTTTCAAGAAGGCTCTAAAGATGCCTTGGGACATGTGATGGTTGGTTATGACCAATCAATTTTTGTCCCCAATTTTTACAACATAAGGTTGAGAGAATGAACGACACAAGGTGTTCAAAATATATGTCCATACCTTGCCTCAACCAACATGCCCACAGCTTTGCAATTTTTAGCGTTGTCTGTTACAACTTGGACAACGTTTTGAGGCCCCACCGCCTCAATGGACTCTATCAGGATGTCAGCAATGAATCGTGCATTTTTCACTTGCCCCTCACAATCAACGGCTCTAAAAAACATTGCCCCTTTAGGGCTCATTGCGATCACATTAATCAATGGCCTATTTATTGTATCGTTCCATCCATCGGAAATGATGGGCACCCCTGTTTCGATCCACAAATCCCTGATGGGCTTCAATGCATCTTCAACGTATTTTCTTTCTTTTGTCAATAAGGTGGTGCGCACATTTTCATAACCTGGGCCGACAAACCCTTTAGGGAAAGCATTGATAGATGTCACCATATTTTGCCAATATGGTGATCTAACAACATTAAATGGCAGCCTACATGTGTAAAGACAATGCATGATGTTCTGCTCCACTATGTCATCGGATTAATTATGGAATGCTCTGTCCAATGACCCTACATCTTTTGTTCTCTTGCGACCAAGAGGTGAATCCTCTTCCTCTTCGACCGCAACAGGTATAGCAAGAAAAGGGTGTCATGGTGTCACCACATTAGCACGAGATGGACTAACGACATCTACCTCTTCTTGCTCTTTGATGTATGCAAAGATCTTTACCTGTGGCAAACCCTTTCCCGGCCTTCCATTTATGCTTGGCCCACCACAAACTTTAATTCAAGCCCCAAAAATCGCACACAAATGAGCTTTCACTCAACTATACGAGCTCTTGTATTTATAGTTACACTCTAAGCAAAACCAATGAAAACACCCTCCACTAGGCATCTATTCTAATACTGTCACATATTTCCAAAGAGGTGCTCGCGGATCAAATTTGGGGGCTATCCCTTGGCCCACCGAACTAACACTTGCACTCTAAGACAACCTGACAAATCCCTATAGCCCCTAGTAAAAAATAAAACAATTGCTATTTAAATTTAATGGTAAAAAATAAAAAATAAAACAATTGCTATTAAAATAATAAAATTTAAAACATAATCATTGCATTTGGTATTTGTAGAACTAATGATTAAAACTTAAAGAATAACAACAAAAAATTAAAATTAAAACTAATTACAAACAAAACAAAACAAAAAAACCACAAATCTAAAAAACTTACCTTAAATCAGCAAATTCTCTTCCTTGCAAGCTCCTCAAAGGTTGAGGTAATGGTGTAGAGTTAGCACGAGGAAGGAGTTTCAAGCTTATGCAATTGAAAAAATTGACAAGAGTGAACAAATGTGCAATGAATTAAAAATGCAATGAAAGGGAAATGTGTTTTTATCTTGTGATAAAATGAGTGTGAATGCTACTTATAGGGTTGGGAATCCACTTTATTTTGTTTTTTAATTGTATTTTGAAGTCCATGTTTGACTTCTCATTGGGCGAAATTGAAAAAAAAAATTTAAAAAAATAAATTTGGCACTCGGGAGCGCACGGAGATGCCCAAGGAGCATGCCTGGGCTGCGGATATGCCCGGGTACATCTGGGCGTATCCGCAGCCCAAGCACGCTCCCTGGACTTCTCCTCGCGCTCCCGTATCCTGAGGGGTATCCCCCACGCTCCCAGGGCTAGGGGAGGGCGTATCCGGTAACGTAGCTTAAGACCCTAAAGTTCTCTCATTGCATGAGATCTTTAAAGACACTACAGTTCTCAATTAAGAGAAGTTTTTCTTGCTGTTAACATGTCTCAAACCCTTAGTTCTATGTATGTCCCTTATTTCTATGTAAATGAATGCAGCAATTCAACTAGAGTTTGAATTAGTGCAGTAGTTCAACTACAAGTATAAATTCAGTGTTTGAATTAGGGCAGCAGTTCAACTAGAATTTGAATTAGTGCAGAAGTTAAACTACAAGTGAGACCATCACAAATTGAGATAAACTTTCTTATTGACTCAACTTTTGCCTGGACTGAAATAGGGCATGTTTGTCACGTTCATGATACTGCTAAGTAGATTAGGATTGGGGTAGACTGTTTTCCAGCTGGCAACATTACATATATTTGATGGGAAATAGGATGTGCAACGTATGTCCAGATGCTTCTGAGAAGATTAAACTTATGCAATCAAAGTTTGCCCGCCAACAATACAACATGTATTTAATTGATCAGAAAATTATCTTGCCATATTTAGACTACTTCTTGCTGATGACATATAATGGAAGGCCTATCTCAAAGATGTCTGTAGTAAGGATTTTATATACAAGCATCCTGCAATTGATCATCACCCAAGGACTTTTGTTAGGGAGCCTAGTAGGACGATCATTTTTACCCCTACAGCATGTCAAAAAGAATTCAACTTCCACTCATGTTTTATCTTGGTATAAAGTTTTATTGTCAAAATACATTGCTCTGTTTAAATAAAATTGCTGTTAGTTTGTTACTGATCAATCCAGCAGCTCTTCCTATAATGATCAATCCAGCAGCTCTTCGTAATGAATCTAAGTAACCAAGTACCAGAACAACATCAACTATCCAAATTGAAAACAAAAAGGTTATTCCTCAAGGGTCTCCTAATTAAATAAGTAGAAGAACCACCTCAGCCATCCAAAAAGAAAAATAAAAGTTGAAAACTATTACTCAAGGGTTTCAAGGAGCAACCAAACGGTAATACCATGCTCAATCTATAATTTTCGATGAAGATTCTAAGGATGGTACTCCAACCAGAAAAACTCCATTTAATTATCTCAGAACTTGCTAAAAATAAAAAAAGTTAAGTTACACATACTTGCTAAAGTTGTATCCAAAAAGAGTATCGAGCAAATCTAAGGAATCATCCTTCACCCTTAGCATTGACTTCTTGAAGTTTAAAAAATGGAGAAGAATTAGCCACCAACCAATAGTCTTACAGGAACATCCATAATGTTAAACACAATATCCTAAAAGTATTATTTTGATTTTTAGTTTATTTGTATATTCTAAATATTTATATATTTATTTGAATTAGCCATCCCCCCACTGTCCCCAAAATTTTGGATTGTTTTTTTCCATCCCGGAATCTTAGGTAACTCTGATACAAACTTTATAATTGCAACTCTGCCTGTCAACAGTTAAAAGGCTGTCATCAACGAGAATTAAGAGTATGCATGGTTTACTGCACATAATGAGAGATTTTCAAACACTACTGCTTAAAATATCAACACTGCTAAGACCATATATAGTACTGAAACTACATCCATAAGGCCCATGACCATCCATGTCACCGTAATTAAAAACTATCAATACAAAAGTTTCAATCCCCATCCATCAAAAGTTCATAGAAGACATAAAAAAGCCACCATGGTCAATTCAAACAAAAACACCAGAAACAGTGTTTTTGGGGAGACATTTCTAGGAGGCTGAGCTGAACCAGTAGTTCGTTCCATTGTATTTTGAGCCCACATATGTCCTGGCTCACAGGATGAAAGACAGAGGCATTTTGTTCTTCAGCTGGCACACATAATGCTCTGATGTGGGCAAAGGAACCCCCTTCCTGCATCATTTCTATTGTTCACTTCTTTGCATCCTTTCTCACTATCATCTTAGTGATGGCTGGATATGTTGTGTTGGTGTTATTTTATTACCCTCCTTCAAGGTGCGCTTTACCTAATTACAAGGCATTTGGTTATAACCCTCAAACACATCAGCGCATCTCCCCTTGGAGGAAGACACCATCCTTTGGAGGATGTCTCACTTGAAGCACATAAGAAAGCCCAAGGTTATGTCTTTTTGTGTAGTTAGAACATGGAAAAGCATGCATACTCCATCCCAAAATATATTTGGATATAACCCTCAAGTGCATTGACATGCCTTCTCTTGTAGGAAGACACCATCCTTTGGAGGATGTCTCACCTTAAGTGCATAAGAGAGGCCAAGGCCATGTCTTGTTGTGTACTTAGAACAAGGAAAAGCATGCATACTCCATCCCAAGCTGTCTTATCCTACTTGCATTTACAAAAAAGTTAACCAAAAACCCATAGCCTAGATTTCATTAGCCCCATGTTCCATTGAACACATAACCATCACAATTTTATGTAATCAAGTACTCAGCAATGAAGAAAATAACATGTCATTATATTAATTCCACATCAAATGTACATCCATAGCTCAATGGCTTTTCACATGAATCTACAATATGATAGAGATCTCACTAAATACATGCTCCAGCTGCAAAATGGTAGGGTTTTCCACATAAAAGTAAACCTAATATGCATTCCAGTAGCATCTACCCAACCTAATCTATCTATACATGTGTTCTAATGAAGTGAACACGTGTGTCCTAATATAGCCTTAGAAGAAGCACAGAACACTAACATGCAAGATGATGTTTGTTCCATGCAATTGCTAAGTGGCACTTGCTCATGAAGTTCCAACATGGTCAAACGTCAACTACTCTGATCTGTCTTCCCTTGATCTCCAACGCCATTCGGTGCTCTTACTTCCACACTCAACTCCGTGTATCTATTTTCACCTTTTGGCATTTGGCATGTTCCTTCCTTAGGTCTATTTATTCCTCCCTTGATGCTCATTGCTATCATGGTGTTGTGTCCTTTGGTGACCCATGTGCCTCTATAAATAGTTCCCTTCCACACTAATTTGTTCATGGACTTCCACACTCCCCTTCTAGACATGATACTCCAAAAAAATTGATGGTCCCTTTTTTGGTCAACATGCTCCTATTGATCCATTCGCTAGAGTTGCTTCTAATTATCTAATAAAAACAAAAAGCCTCTCTCCAAAACTGGATTACTGAACCCTTTCTCAGCAATTTTCTTTGTGAGGCCCTAAATGATATGTTCAATGGCTTGATTAGAATTGATGATCAAAGTATCACGAAAAGTGGCATCTAAAATAGAATGAGAAGGTCCACTGTCATGCCCCCTTTTCGAAATATTTAATTATGGAAATAATTTAATAATAATATTTTAAGTTGTCTAAAGCCACTTTATCTTATAACATGGAAAAAGGAAACTTTTGTATTATTATTGTAAAAAAGATCAAAAGTAATATTTATTAAGTAGGCCAAAAAGGTAATATTTATTAAATGGGGCAAAAAATAACATTTTATTAAGTATTTTAAAATCCTTTTAGGGTTTTTAGAATGAAACATGAAATTATAAAAAGAGAAGCTGGGCTCAAAAGTGAATATTCATTATTCATCTTCAAAAACCAAAACCCTATTTCCAGGTTGGAGCTTTTGTGTTCAACTTTTCCATTGAAGGATGAACCCTCCGATGTACAAGTGAAGAGAATGGAAACCCTCTTGCCCAATGAGGTGATTTCATCCAATGATCACTATTGTGCAAACAAATTGTGATATTTCTAGATTTCAAACTAGCTAGAAGTTATTATTTGTTTTCATAATTTTTGTGAGGAATTATTGGGACAATAAAATGCAGATTTCTACCATTCAACGTTGACGTACGGAAGCGCACTATTTGGGAGGCAATTCGCTGCCCTAGGACTGCAATGCAGGTCTCTGGATGGTTTTCTTTGCAGCAAAATTCAGATTGCTACCCTAGAAGGAAGCACCACTCTTGTTGGAGCGCTGCACCCTTGGGCTACTATAGAGTAGTACTACTGTAGGAAATCAGATTACAAGAGATTCTAGTTGCATAAATTTACTGTTTCAGTGTCCTAGGGTTTAAGTGGGACACATTTATTGATCAATTGACATTGCTTCCAATGTTATTTCATGTAATCAGTTGACTGAAATAAATATTGCAATTTGGATTTTCAGTATTTAGTGTTTTATGTGGTATTTTGGTATTTGAATGTAAATTTCAAAATTAATTACAAAAAAATAAAATTCAGAAATGTTCCAGAAAAGGACATTTCAATGGTATTAGAACTATGATTTTGCCAGCCTGTGAATCATGAGGACAGTGCAAGAATCCATGTTAGAGATGTTACAAGCTATGCAAGAATATCAAAATGATCTAAAGGCATGGATGGAAATAAAGAAGATAGATAGGTCAAAATCTGAGCCTCAAAAATCTAAAGAGGAGCAAAAGGAATTCAACATGCACGTCAAAGGTAAAGAGATCTTATCTAAAAAGGAACTAGAGAATGTGGTTGAAAAAAAACTAACCACATTGTAGACAAGCATAGAGGATGTAACGAGGACCTAGAAAAGGTGTGATGAATGGCTAAGAAGAGCTAAGAAAACTAAGTTGATAGCCACTCAAGCAAATAAACACCCACAAAAAATTAAGGGAAAGAATTCTCCAATTGTAATGGTGAAGCATGAAAAAAAGTCAGATTTGCAAGAATTTGAAGAGGATTTTTTGGTTAATGCCAAATTTTTGAGTCTTCACTATAGTAGAGTTGATACAAATTTCTCTAAAGAACTGAAAGAATAAGATAAGCTTCTAGATAATTCTTATGACAACTCGGAATATGAAAGGAATGTTTCAAATCAAGAAGTTTATGTGGTTGAGTTCCAGGAAGACCTTGTTGAGAGGCATGCACATGAGAAAAGGGCCTCATCAGATACTAATGTTGGTTTTCAGCTCACTGGAATTTTCAAATCAGTGACTAATGGTAAGCAATTTGATTATCTTTGTGATTATAGCAAGAAACATGAAAGTGTTGATTTTAGCAGAAGTTTGTGGCAAGACTCTTGTCATCATGGGGAGTACCAAGATATTGGTGAAAAGATGAAGGGTAAAAATGGAAAGAGGATCTTTTCCCTCAAATCCAAGATCGTTCATATATGATCATGTGGGATCCAGACTTCTCAGTTCATAAGTATATCAGAGTGGTGCAGCAAAAACCAACTACATCACAAGAAGGATTGACGGTTAGGAATTTCAAATTCCCAAGATTTATTTGGGATCCACGTATTACAGAGATGATCAGTTGGGAAAAGTCAAAACAATGGAGGTTGCAATTGCTTGAGGACAGGTAATTGTGTGAAGGGCGGACTATCATATCCCAATTTTGAAATATTTAATTATGAAAATAATTTAATAATAATATTTTAAGTTGTTCAAAGTCACTTTATCTTATAACATGGAAAAAAGACACTTATGTATTATTTTTTTTAAATAGATATGGGGTTTGTATTAGGCCCCCAACCCACAAAGTAAAGATTTACAAAAAACGGCCCAAAGGCCAACCAACAAACCACAAAGATAGATACCATCAATAACAGCAACCAGCCAAGAACCTCGCAAAAACAAGGGTGCAACACAAAAGACAACAAAAAACCCATACATTATGAACTGACCACCAAAAAACCAAAAAGGACCCAAAATGGACACAAAACAGCGTTAGAAGTTTAAACCAGCATGAACCTCGCCATCCGTGTCAATCAGGGGGATGATTTCTTGTCCGCCGCTATCCAGCTCCACTGTTTTCGCAGCTTCACCTTTTACACGTTTCATTAGAACATTGCCACCAGACAAAGACGCCAATGGGAGATTGATGCCCACAGGGGTATCCAGACCCGATTCCTCCACCAAAGCTTTATTATACCATAGAGGCACAACCACCTTACCCCGAAGAACCCATTTCACCAACTTTCTTACCGCCTCCACACGTCGTTGGTCATGATGATAAGCCTTCAACTGAATCGTCTCCGGAATTGGATATTTGAGCTACGTCATCAGAGGCAAAGAAATAAATTTCCCAACCTTCATGTCCGATGACTTTACCTTCTTTTGTAGATCTTCCACAAAACCCCGGAGGATCATGAACCTCGTCTTAAGGGCCCTAAAAGCAAAAGCCGGGACAACCCCTAAACCGTCCTACTCAGAGAATGGCAAAATTTGGGAGTGGGGTTAAATCATGGAGTAGGATCTTCTTAACAAGACCAATGTGAAACGTCGGATGCACATAGAACTCCACGACCTTCGCCACCACTTCTGAATCAAACACCAGGTGCATAAGATTCGACGCAAAAATCACCGTCATTTCAAAAATTAAACCTGCTTCTAACACCCTTCACAAGAAAATCTTGATCGAGAATATCCACTATAACACCAAACATTTCTTTGGTCAAGATCCAAAAGACGAGTTTGACACGTGCTCATGAGATTTGGCCATCAAAAGCCATTTCACGAGCTTCGTTGGCTCCATACACACACGCAATCGCCAAAGCAATCTCACTCATGTTCTCCATTCTTCGCACAGCTGACCTCAAACACAGCACACAACAAAGAGCAAACTGCAAACACAAACGCAATGAAGGCTAATAAGGACCGAGAGGGCTGGGGACATAATGAGGCACGAGGGAAGCCTCGCGACTCCCTTGTGCCTCAGGTGGCCAATCCCACCTTTCCTCATAAATGCAAATCTGCCATCCGATTACCGCATCTAACGCAAGCATTTCGTGCAATGATGGAAAGATGGCGCTAGGATGACCAACCCACAAGATTTAGCCGATTCCCACTCCGCTATATTCAGACCCCTACTAAAATAATAAGGGGCTTTTATAATTGCTTTGTGGGCAAAGCAATACAAAAGTAGAAACAGTAGAGAGAATTTAGCCGAAATCGATCGTTGAAATAAATGGAAAATCTTCCCATGCATCCCTCACATTGTCCACCAGACAAACTTTCGCTTGATCAATACCGTAGTTTGTCAGGAAATCTGCCATCGAATTAGCCTCTCAATAACAATGTTTACACTCAACCGAAGAAAAGGCCTCCAAATTCCTCCAAGTATTCTTCAAAATATTCTCTAGATGCCAAGAAGAAGCCTCCTTTTCCAAAGCCGAAATGACCACTTGAGAATCACCCTCAATCAACTTTGGTATAGCACATTGGATGGCCAAGTCGATTCCACTTGCAAGCGCTTGGGCTTCCGCTTTGTTATTAGAATCATCCTGAATCTTCCTGGACATGGCTCAAATGAAGGATCCACAACAATCCCAAATGATACAGCCCACCCCTGACGCGACTGGGTTTCCCCGAGATGCTCCATCGAAGTTAAGCTTAAACTAACCCGCAGGAGGAGGGGCCCAATTATGCTTCCTTGGCCTATCTTTCTTACCAATAACTATTGACCCATTAACAGGGGGACACTTATTTATTATTATTATAAAGGGGACCAAAAGTACTATTTATTAAGTGGCCCAAAAAGGTAAATTTATTAAATGGGCCAAAAAGTAATATTTCTAAAAAGTAATATTTTATCAAAAGTGTTTTCAAACACCTTTAGGGATCTTGAATTGAAAAGTGAAATTATAAAAAAATGAGTTGAGCTCAAAAGTGAATATTCATTATTCATCTTTGAAAAACAATACCCTATTTTAAAGTTGGAGCTTTTGTGTTCTACTTTTCCATCAGAGGACGAAAACCCACCAGTGTATAGGTGAAGAGGACAGAAACCCTCTTGCTCGGTGAGGTGATTCCATCCAAGAATCACCATTGTGCAGACAAATTGGGATATTTATAGATTTCAGACCAGCTGGAAGTTATCTCTATTCATGATTTTCATGAGGAATTATCGAGACAATAAAATGCAAATTTATGTCATTCAGGGCTGCCATACAGAGGCACACCATTTGGTAGGCAGTTCGCTGCCCTAGGACTGCAGCGCAGGCCTCTGGAGGGGTTTTCTTTGCAGAAAAATTCAGATCGCTGCCCTAGAAGGGAGCGCCACTCACCACCGTCCTCCATTCCAATGCCATTGCTAGAGCGCAACACCCCTAGGCTATTGTACAGCAGTACTGCTGTAGGAAATCAGACTGTAAGAGATTCTAGTTGCATAAATTTACTGTTTCAGTGCCCTAGGGTTTGAGTAGGACACATTTATTGATCAACTGACATTGTTTCCAATGCTATTTCATGTAATCAATTGACTGAAATAAAGATTGCAATTTGAGTTTTCAGTATTTAGTGGTGCATGTGCTATTTCGGTATTTGCATGTAAATTTCATAATTAATTACAAAAAATCAGAATTCTGAAATTTTCCAGAAAGGAACATTTCATCCACTACCACTCTAAGAGCCTAAACAGTTACCAACACGGAATTGCACAGCAGGAAGACTCATGGTCCAATGAGCAGGGGCAGTTTCAAAAGAGGCATGTTTGGGCTTATGTTCAGAGGTTAGACAAATAAAAATCCAAATTTGGGATACCAGTCTTGTCGGATGTGGAGGGGGAAGCACTACGCACTCTCAGAAGATGTCTACCAAAATCACGTGCTTTTGGGCCTTGGGAAACATGGGAGGATGTTGGAATCAGCCCACAAAGACATGAGGAGCTTGATGAATATTAAATGGAGGAGGCTTATTGACATGCAATCGTCCCTGTGGGATGCAAATACTTGCAACCTGATTAAGGACCCAATTTTAAGGAAGAAGCCATGGGACCTCATCAACATTAATTTTGATTGTGGGTTGTGTCCCTTGCTCCAAGTGGTGTTTATATTCACCCTACATGGCTTCTTGCCCTAGTATGTCCGCATAGCTATGATCTTGGACCTACATTGGTAAACCCTAGTCTTTTTGGGATTTTTTCCAAACTAAAATCCTTGGATCAAATGTCACTTCTAATGTGTAGATTTCTTGTCACACTTGAAATTGCAAAGGTTGAAATGCTTTTTATATCCATTCCCATCAACCTTGGACTTCTCCTAGGTTATGTGAATTCTGTATTTGATCACAATGTCACTCTAGTGGAAATGAGAGGAGAAAACCTATCAATACACACAGACTAAACACCCATGTGAGGTGTTGCCAATTTATGTTGAAAGATTGGAAAATCCTTTTTTTCCTTCAGAAATAAAATATTTGGGAGTGGATGGAGGTGGTTTAACAACTTGTAAAGGTGCAGCATGCATTGGAGTATAATTAATATGTTCAAAACCCGAATGGGGAACATGGTTAGGAGGGAACCAAGTTGGATCTTCATTGACGGGCTCTATGCAGTCAGATGACCTGTCTTAAGGCTGGAGCCACGCCCCCAAGTATTACATTGTTATTTGTTATTTTTCCAGAAATTCATGTCCCCAACAGGCTGCGGAAATTGGTAAGCGGTGCCACCATGGTATTCATCAAAGAATGGTGATTTTTTCCTGAAATTTGCAGACAGTGTCAAAGACTGAAACATCTTGCTTGTTTGTGTTGTGAAAATAGGCCACAATGCTTTAGAAATATACTCCCTTGCACATGTCAGTAACTCAAGTGAGGCAAACTTGTAGCATGCTTAGTTAACACCACCATGGTTAGATTAGCCACATGCCAATGGAAGCTATTGACGCAGGGTTGGAAGAAATTAAATACAAGGTAGAACAGTGACGAAGATATTTTGATGTTAAAATGAAGGGATGAAGAGGGCTTCAAGGGGATAAGATGTTAGGCTACTAGAGAAAGGGAATGGGAGATTAATATAGGGAAGACTCATAAAGAGTACTGTAATGAAAAATAAAGCATGAGAGGGGACAGGGTAGGCAGAAAGTAAAGAAGATACATCAAGATAGTGGTAGGTAGGAAAACAAAATCGTAGGTAGAATAAGTGGTTAAATATGGTGTTAGGAAAAGAAAAGTGTAAGAAGATGGATGCAAACATGGAGAATATCCTGGAAATGTTCATGACTTTTGAGTGAGACAATGATTTGGCCCTTGGGGCTAGGTAGCCATGGTACATGAGGTGTGTTTGGTAGCGGCATGTAGGGAGGCACAAACAAGAGGTGCCAACTATAAATTGTTCTTGAGAGTGATAAACCATAGGTGTATGGTTTAGTGGTGGTGGGAATCGTTTAAGTCCACCAATGGTCAAATTTGGTTTGGGAGAGCAACCCTACCTCTAATGATTTTTAGTTCACAGTGCTAGTTGAGTGCCACCACAGATTTTGCAAGGTCAGCTACACTATTAAGATGTTTTGCATAATGCATATGAACTATTATGATGTTGTTTTGCATAATGCATGTGAACATCTCCCAGAAAAGCATTTTTATCTATATCTGATAGATCACATTGGCCATTTTCTAATTGACTAGAACAGCTTGGGTGGCACCTATATGTGGTACATGACAAAGCTACCTTACTTGTGTGACTAGATTTATAATAATCCAAGAGCCCCCCTCAATGTAGAGATGGATGATTCCATTGGTAAAGCCAACAATGTTCCTCTATATAATGTTAGCTCCACAAAATTATTGGTTTCACTATGGCTTGATAATAGCAGATAAATGGCTGTCCAAGAGCATCCCAAAGTATTCCTCCTATTCCATCTTTTCCCAAATTGCTTCTAGATGCTCGACCGAAGTTGAGTTTGTAGTATGCTGGAGGAGATGTGGACCATTGTTGACAGCCTCAGATGCCAAAGTAGACTAGCTTGAAGATCATCCATACTTGCTGAGTCAAAAGTACCTGGAGATGAGCCAGCGTAGATTAATGCAATTCTACCAATATGAGCTTTTATGATTCAAACAGGATGCATAACATTCTATTAAGGGTTTTCAAAAATTCTAGCAATTCTTTTTTGCCACAGGATCCAAAATTCAAAATCCAAGGCTAGATTGGGAATACTTTGTATGACTTTTCATTTCAGAATTCAGCCTTGTCCATTTAAAAAGGACTTAGGTAAAATTATTGCTTTGAGGAGCAACGCTATCAAAAAGCATTGCCATTTCCTTCCAAACACCTTTGGCAAATGGACTAGTTAGGAATTAGGAAACTATTGTTTCCACATCCTGCATACAATTTGGGTACTGATTTGGGCTCATCCAACCTCTTGTTTAAAGATATTCTGCTGTTAAGATTTTTTCATGTACGAGCAACCTGCTGAAGACTTTGATTTTGGAAGAACATTTCATAGACCATAGGTTATTCCATTTTTCTGGGGTAAAATCTGGTTGACAAAGAGTGAGGTATGTTGTGGCAACAAAGCATTCCCCAATTGGTGAAGTGGGCCAAACTAATCTCTCCAGTTCACGTGAGTGAGAGAGAGATCTATTTGCTAATTCTAATATAATACAGTTGCCTAGGATGGGAGACTGATGCCATCCCATGTTATCACCTCAGTATTCCAAGCCAGCTTCTTGTTGTCTTAAGGGTGGTACCAGTCAGCTAAATAGTTTTTAACTTGACTTTGCATCATACATTAGAGGTCTTAAAGGCACAGTGCCAACAGAGGAAGCAACCAATTCCAGATATCCTCCCAAAACAAGATTCATTTCCAGTTACCTAGCTACCACATCAGATGCTTACTAAGGAGCTCAACTCCTTTTTAGATATGTCGAGTAGTCCCTGAGAGAAGAGGTGGATTACATATTATGATATTTTCCATTGACGATTGTGCTCCAAGAGGTGTTAGGGGATTGCCTGAGCCTCCAAGTTGCTTTCATTGATAGGGCTTTACTGAAAATCCAAATGTTATTGATATTGAAACCTTATTTTGGTCAGCATATCTTGGATCAATAAAGCAATTCGAGTTTCAATATGTCCTCCACTCCTCTCCAAAGGAAGTTTCTTTGAATCAATATCATTTGTTCTTTCACCTAAGAAGGAATGGGAAACGTTAGCAAATATGTAGGGAGCACCTGAAGAACAACCTGAATAAGTTGAATTCTGCCAGCAAAAGTAAGCCAGCAGTTTGTCCATTTGGCAAGTTTATGCCGAAATTGGCTGATCATAGGCCCCCATGGATCTTTTGTGGTTTTCCAATTAAGCAGGAAACCGAGATACCTCATTAGAAGTTTTCTTTCAGTGGATTCCAGAATGCTGAGGATTTCCCTTTTGCAGCTGACAGGAAAATTCACAAATGTAACAATAGATATGTACGAACCAATAAAAGATACTATGTATTAGCAATAACCAATAAAAGGGGTCGTCTGTTTTTTTATTAATCTCCTTCCCCAAAGCCATCAGATATTTGATCAAAAGATCATGGAGCTTCTTAATTTTTCAGACAAAGGGTGGAGAAGAGGAGAGCATCATCCACAAAATGGTAGTTAGAATATTTCTCCCGACTTTCCACTGCAAGAATTCCATGGAGCTTTGCTTTATTTTTTTCCATCGGCAAGAAGCCTGCAAATTGTTTCAATCATAATAACGAATAAATATGGGATTAATGTGTCCCCCTAGCACAAGCCTATGGAAGAGTGGAAAGGTTTCGTTGAATCCCCATTGAGGTAGATGATGTAGGAGGGCATTGTGATATGCAGCAATCAAATGCTTTGGACATGTCCCGCTTGATTAAAACTCCATGCATTTTTTGGACTTTTGGAGAGTGAATTATTTCATGCAAAGATAGTATGTTGTTAGTGATTGTTCTACCTAGCACAAAGGTTGATAGGGTATCCAAAATGATCTTGGCCAGCATCGTTTCAGCCTTGTTGCAATCAGCTTTGAGAGAATTTTATAGACCATGTTACATAAGGCAATCTGTTGGTAGTGGTCCAGCTGAACCGCGTATGCACCTTTGGTATTAAGTCTGGTTTTGTGGCATTCATACAGTGGAGCATTAATTGTTCCTTCTGGACTCCTCTATAATATCCAAAAAATCCCATTTGATCAAGTGCCAAAAGATTCAATAGAAGAGTGCACGGGAACTGTCTGACCTAAGGGCTTTGTCCTTCATGAAAGAGAAAACTCCAGCTTTAATTCCTTCCTCGCGAGGAGGCCACGATATACTTTTGTTTTCTTCTTTCCTGATTAATTTTGGTACCTTCTTCAATTCCCTCAATGCTCCTTTTTTGCTTGAGTTGGTTGGCTGATCCTTCTGTAAGAAGATTCTGGAAGTATTCAGTGGCGTAGGCCATTATTTAAGGTGATGTTTGGATATAGGCTCCTTCAGCTGTTTTAATTTTCTGAACTGAATTTACATGGTAGTTTAAAACTAATTTAAGGAAGTATCTGGTGTTAGCACCTCTTGCTTGAGCCACCACTCACAGGATCTGTCTCAATATTGTTCTTTTTGTTGAATAGCGGCAAGCTCCTGTATGAGGGCTTGTTCTTGGGCTGCTATCACATGGGTGAATCCATTGCCCCTGATCTGTTTCTGTAATGGCTAGCTGAGCCAACACTGTAGTAGCCTGCTTGTAAATGTTTTCAATTTCATTTATGTCCCATCTTTTGAGTCTAAGTTTAAGGTGATTTAGCTTGCCCATTAATTTATACATTGTGTGGTCTTAATTGTTGTTTGCTACCTAACGCCATTTTCCAACTTTGTGGCTGAAATTGTTCGCCTTTAGGTCTGATGCCCGAACAAGAAAGCCACATATTTCCAGACCTGAATTGGGATTTGTCAGGGCCATGGGATTTGGTTGAGATGGTAAGAGTTATTGGGAAGTGATCAGAAAGATTAGTATCACTGACCCTCGCAATCATCTGTCTGCAAACATCCAATGGTCAGATATAAGAAAAATTTCCGTCTTTTCAGTTATATAGTTCCTTCCTTTTCCTATGTTGCTCCAAGTGTAGAGTCCATGAGAAAATTCAAGCTCAAGCATGGAGGTGGTTGTCGTTAGTTGTATGAGGGCATCTGACAGCCATTGATTGAAGCCCTATCCCCCTTTGTTCTCATCAAGTGCTTTAATGGTGATGAAATCTCCCGTTAGGATGAGGTTTTGAGGGCCAATACTATTGATCTCCAACATTAGTCGCTTCATCCAGGATAATCTAATACACCAGTATGTAGGAGTATACATGGTGGCACTAGAAAACAATTCCCAGAATTCATATAAAAGGAAATTTACAACTAACCCCCAAGACAATGATTGGTGTGATTGGGGAACATACTTAGTTAGATCCGATTGGATCATTGTTCTAGTGTTTGTATAGAAAAGTATTCTCTTGTTGGCCCATGTGCCTCTTGAAGCAAGATCAAATCAATTTGTTCTATCTTGGTCTTTTCTCTAAGGAAATGGCATTTAATAGGCACACCCAAGCATCCAATATTCCAAGAAAGGATCCACATTACACCAATAGGGTGGTGTCAGATGTACCAATGATTTTTTTATTATGATTTCTCTTATTTTTTAAATCCCAAATCTGCTCTATTTTTCCCCATGGTTTGTTTTGATTTATGACACAGAGGGATTCCCTTTGATCCATTGAGATTTTCCTCTTTTTTATACACTGAGATATATGAGGGATTATTGCAATGAGATCATCCAATAGCATTTATCTTTGGTTGTTGTGCTTATTTCTTACTGCTGATTTGGAGGTAAATTGAATTGTTTTCTTGGAATTTTCTTTGTGCTCAACCATGTACCTAGAGGCTTATGGTGGATGTGTTGCCTCTATTGACCCAAATGATGGGGGAGGATATCTTTACTTTCTTGGATTCCTTCCATTTCAATAACATTTGTTTCTACCGAGGCTTCAAAGGGATTAGAAAGACTGATTTTTCTTAGCAGGCTGACATGGAATCTTCCCTTTCTATGCACAAGTGCTTTGGAATTTGTCTTCTAACAGTTTTTCATCTTCTAACAATTTTTTTTTATCTCTGCTTTTTGCTGACCTCTTTTGATGCAGGTAGGTTCTTGTCTTCATGAGATTGTAGTTGATTATTTAATTCTTGTGTTGCAAATGACTGTAGGCCACTGTATTTAATTAAAAGAATTGATTTGTAGCCGAATTTATTATGTTGTTTGTATTCTCTTGTCAGCTTTAGGCAATGTCTTAATGAATCTTTAGTTATCTTTGATTGTTGTTGATGATTGTGTTTTAACCAACAACCATCGAGTCTTTTGTCTTATAAATAGAATGATGCACGTCGGGGTAAGGATGCTGATGTGACAGATCCTCCCTATACCGAGCAATTGTATTGAACACTACCTTATGCAATAAAGTTGTTATTCTATTATGTTCTGATGTGCTATGTTCTGGTATGTAGTAAAAATTCTCCTATAGTATTCTCTTGGTAGTGTAGCTTTTACAAAAAAACACTTTTGGCATTGTTGTCGGGGATTGTAGATTTACAACAATTTCATTGTCATCTCTAAGGAGCTTAAATTATTTCTCAAGTACTTTCCGCAGTTTTTCCCATGATGACTTGTCAGTTGTTGGTGTGTCTATGTACTAATCAATAGCCACACCTCGAAGTGTGGTTGGGAAAGACTAGAACCAATGATGCTCATTTGTCTACCCATTACCAATCCAAATTGTGATACAAGTTCTAAAATGCAGGACTTGATCATCAAATCGATCACTACTTTGGCAGCTTTTGTTTTTCTTAAGATAGACTTGTTAGGGTGCCCACCTCTGTGAGCCTTTGATGCTTCTAACATGGATATTCTTGTACGATCCGCCTCCTTAGGAAGGTCTATTACTGACATTCCCTTGCTCTCAAATCATTGTTGGACACATCAGTATACTCGACCCTTCAGCGTAAGTGATCCGTACACTACTCTGCTCACCGTCAAGTTCCGCTCATGTGTTGTTCACTCCAACTTGTTATTCAGGGTGAATTAGTTGATCTTCAATTCCACGGATATTTGTCTCATAGGAGGATCTATTTTCTTATGTGAAGAAGTCATTGTTGAAATCTTGGAATAGAGACTTTTCTCTTTGAAGGAGGGACCCCTATCGAAACTACATTGGATTTTGTGGACTCTTTTGTAGTACTTACCAACCTTATCCAATCGACTACATTTGCACTTCCTTCCTTTGGAGGGAGCAATTGTCTTGCAATCTCCACCCACTACTCACTTTTGAGTGGTGTACAACTCTCCAATACTAGATGAACCCTTCCTTGGTTTCGGATCTAACTTCGTCTTTGTTTTCCGCTTTCACTAATGCTTTGTACCTGCCTTAGGGGGGTTCTAGAAGTGGTCGCCTCTTGCATCCTTTGTCTTCGCTCTTGCTGCTCCAAGAGTCTAGTAGACCGTCTAATCTCTTAGTCCACTCCCCTGCTATGTTATCTTCTTCTACTACCTTTGTTTGAGCTCAATGGCATTACTTCCTTCATGTTTGACGTCAGTATTCAAGTCTTTCTTCTTATTTACAAAGATGGCTCTCATCATACCATTGTAGATTTTATTGTCCTTGTACTTCACGACCACGTTCCAAATGGATATCTTGTAGAATTATAGTGTCTGGCAAGGAGTTTGGGTAGATTATCAGGTAGTCACTCAACTTCTGTCACCACCAAGTTGCCATAGATAGAATCTGCTAGCACTTGGTTCCTCTTGAATTCTTCTTTGACGTGCTCACGTAGAGAGAGATCCCACAACTACTTGAAATATCTAGTGAGGTCATCTTCTCTTTGTTAGTCTCAACTGCTTCTTGAATCGGTTTACCTATTCACTCCATTACATTTTCATCATGTGATGTGTCATCAATAAATATTGACAACCAATTTAACCCTGACCTGAATTTGCAGAGGCAATGGCACCAAAAATATTTGCTACAATAGTTACACTAACAAGAGAATACTATCGTGAAATTATAAGTACATACTATAACATATCACAACTAAACAAAAGATAATTACAACTTTATTGCATAAGGTGGTTTTCAATACAATTGCTTGGTATCGCTTGGTACAGGAAGGACATGCCACATCCACAACCTTACAGCCAAACATAACTAAAGTGTCATTAGGACACTACCTAAAGCCGATAATCCAATAATAACAACATAACAACGTCAGCTACAAAACAATGCTTTAATTAAAAACAATGATCTACATTTATCCCCCTCAAACTAAATTGGAATCCATTCCAATAAGACCCATACAAAAATCAAGAAGAATGATAAGGTGAAGAGGAAGAGGCCTTGGAGGTATTGTGGCTCCAAAAAAAAGCACGATATGGAAGAGGCTACTCTTTATAACTTCAATGTTTGTAGCTTGGATCGAACTGCATAGACCTCCTTTGTACATTGTTTCAAATGATGTTCTACTACAATTTCATGCTCTCATGAACATTTAATCATTTGCACAACCTCCTACAACATGCCCTTCATCTATGTCACCTCATGCCTGTACACAACAACCTTCTAAGTTTGAGCCTAGATAAGTTGGGTTTGTTCGCTGAGTTGTTCCAGAAATCGGGCACATTGCTTGTCCATTTGACTCCTCAAGTTTGCATTTTCAAGAGTAAATTTGTCCACATTCTCAAGTCGACTTTGCTCACACATGGTCAACTAGAGCATCAAATACTAGTACAAATAAGTATGTTCAATAGTGTGTAAGGACTCCAACACATGATGGACATAAGGAGCAATACTAGCTGAAGTCCAAGTGGGAAGCCACTATTGAGACATTTAAAGAGTCTTATGCTCTGGCCATCCTTGGTTCACAAAGATTCAAACTCACTCAAGGTGACACTCTTCTTCAACAAATTCTGAGTCCATATTGCCTCATCCTAAATTAGTTGTACCTATGATTGCCAAACTATAATATCCAAATGCCGAACTAAATTGGAAATGTCAAGCAAAACCTATGCCATGGGTCTCATGTTCTGCAAAAATTGAAACAAGGTCTCAAATAGGCTAGCAGTTTCAAAGCGAGGAAGATGCATGGGAGTGAACATGGCTTAAGAATCACTTCGCCCAGTGTGAAAGCCGACATCTCATGAATATAATTCGGTTTCATCCCTCAAACGAGCATTCTCTTCCTCCAACTCTAGCATTGCTTGGTCTTGTGGTCATAATAGACTGATTGGATGGATTTCCAAGGCTGGATTAACTAGTGCACTAATTTGGTTCAGTCGATGCTCTATTTTATGCCCTTCATCTCCTATAGAAAAGGGAGTAACTATAACAAAGTCGGAGGTAGGTGCAATAGAAGAGACTAGTGGTGCAAAAAAATTCATGGGCTCGTGAAGGGAAAGAGAGGAAAATAAGAAGAGGCTCTGGTAGTCATGGTGTGTGACTTCCATCATCCTCATCATCAGTATCTTGCTCATGATCAATGTCAGTGCAATCTGCTTCATCCTTCGCACTCTCATCCTCCTCTGAAGTAGACAACTATATTGCCTATTTCCTCTTTTTTTGGGAAGCATTTTGAAATATCCTCTTTAGCCTCCACTAAAGGAAAGCCCAAATGATTCCCTCGAAACACCAATGGCCAATTGGGGTTGCAAGAGCTATTAGAAGACAAGTCGCCCTCCAAGGTAGATTGAGAGTAGAAAGCATCAAGGAACAACCCAATGGCATGTCTCATGTAAAACATTTTATTCTTTAAAGAGAGGAACTCATGAATCCTCGCTGACAATGTCTCTCCCTAGTCAAAGATTTCACCCATGTAATCTAGTCATATGATCAATCATCCTAACCTAAGTAACTGACCATGGTACGGGTACGGGTACGAGTGCACTAAAAATATAATTTTTTGGCTTGGGTACAGCCGTACAAAAATATATATAAATATTAAAAATATAGCTAAATAAACAAAATTAACCACATAATATGCATACAGTAAACAAAATAAGTTAAAAAACCACAAAACATACTGATAATTCAATGCCCAATGTCATGATATTCAGTGGACAAAATTAGAACAAATAGCGCAAATGTCACAATGCATATACAAAAATCAAGATAAATATACATTTTCATTATATTCATATTGTTCTTCAATCTCTCTTCATCAAGAGCATCAACACTAGAACCACAAGCAGTAGCATTGCCACAACCACTAGCTCCGCTATGCAAATGTGCAATGAGTGGCAAATGTGATGTTATTTGCTTTTGATAAAATGAATGTGAGGTAAATGTGGTGGTGTTTTTTGTTGTTAATTATTTTTAAGTCCAACTTTGACTTTTTAAAAGCTAATACAAAAAAATTTAAAAAAAAAAAAGTGTTTTTGTTTTGGGTCCCTATCAGGTCCGCCTCAGGTATCGCACAATAGGGTTGGGTATGCCCAGGTTCATCTTGTTTGTTTTGGGTCCCTATCAAATACACTTCCAGTAATACCCAACAAGATTGTGTATGCTCAGGTTCGTCCCAAGACGAACCAGGGCATACCCAACCCCCTTGGGCAATACTCAAGGCGTATTTGAGGGTGAATTGGACCGAGACCTGTCCCCTAGGTACAAGGACCGAATAGCGTAGATCCTAACTACAATTTTCGAGGCTCGCATGTCACCCACTAGCCGGTAGTGGATAACATCCAATAAGCAAAACCATTCCTCTGAATCGAAAATTCCTTTTTTAATGCCCCGATATCCCTTCATCCACATGTGAAACAACTCTATAGTAGTCAAGTTTACCGTGCATAATGTTTGGACAACATAATATTTTTGGGCATGTGTGACCTATGGGCTTATTAACCGACTATACATGGGAGGGTACTCCAAATTTGTATGTAAAATCTTCAACTATATAGGTAATTTTGACCTCCTTATCCATATACCGCACAAGGGAACACTTGTTGCCACAATCATAACTAGGGACCATTCAAACCAAATATGGCTCAAAATCTCTAGCACTAAAGTATGACATCTGCAAAATAATATCCACGCCAACCTTTGTAATGCCACATTCAAGTCATGAACATCAAGTTTATTTTCCCACCATGCAAGACTCGGTGCAAGGAGACTTTCCCAACTCAATGTCTTAGGTGTAGGTAACACTTTGCATTTAATCTTCAATTGCAATGGTTCAATTTTCTAATTTTTGGTCCCTATTACTGCCACATGCTTGGAATTTGTAACAGTTGCTAGGAAAGTTTGAATCATCAAAGGAGTTGTTGCAGATATTGGCTATGAAACTATGTAGCCTTTGTATGTAGTGCCAAATTTTTCAAATGTCTTATCCAAAGCCATCTTCCATATTTTTTGTCGAATTGAGGTGGTTGTAGGAATAGTTGGAGGGTGCTTGTTGTTTTCAGCCATGACGGTGGCTTCAAACCTAGAATTTACAACTATAAAAAATTGTTGAAGCCCTCCTACAAAATCTAGGACGAGAGTTTTGGCTCTTGACTCTGTGAAATTTCTCCAAAACCCTACAAAAAGCACTTTTGTCCACCCAACTATTAACTGATGCTAGCTCCATTGATGATTGTCCTTATTTGGGTCTACTTTGTGCTTCAGGAAACAAGAAATGATTTTTTTCCAACAAATTTTCATGAAATTCTAAAGGCAAAACATTGCAAAAAACAATGGGGTGTGCATCTATGAAAACAGTTGTACTTACATGATTGTATGATGCAACAACTATAGGAGCGTATGACATTGCAGAAAGAGTGTACCACTCAATAGAATCAATGTACAACACCAAAAAAATTGTACAATCATGTGGTGCATATCTAGGGGCATACATTCCAACAAGAAAGCCATGCGACTCAGTGGGAGGGGAAAATGGTCAAAAATGAGCGTACAATCTATCAAAATGGATGTATCGCTTGGTACTTTTTCCATTTTGTTAGATATTCGGTGGTCAGGTACTATGTGTTTTGTTAGATACTCAATGGAACACTCATGCGCTCAGTTTGACATATTGTATGCTCATTCTGAATCATATGCCCCTTCTACCGAGTTATACGACCCTCCTATTGGAATGTATGACTCTAGATATTCATTGTACAACCGTACATATTTTATTCTTTTGTATGTCCATTCCACTGAGTTGTATGCTCTTTTTGTTGTGTTATACGTTGCTCCTACTAGTGTTACACTATACAATCATTTAAATACAAATTTTTCACTGTCATCATCCCATTGTCTATTGCATAAAGTCTTTTGCCTTCATGGTTACAAGAGCATTTGTTATGAGAAATTCATTCTTGTTTAACAGAAGTATAGTCATTGGTAGAGCTAGCACTAAAAAACAGTTTGGGTGGACAAATGCCCTTTCTGCAAGGTTTTCTAGAAATTTCACAAATCCAAGGATCAAAACCGTCATCCCAAAAAGTGTAGGAGGGTTTTTGAAAAAATATATAATTAGAAATTTTGTGTTTGCAACCATCATCATGGCTAAAAAATATGCACCCTCCAACTATTGGTACGGGATCCTCTTTAGTTTGGCCCAAAATATGGAAGAAAACTTTGGATAAGGCATCTCAAAAAAATTCCAATACATGTAAAGATTGCATAGTTCCACAAACAACCTCTACAATAACTCCTCGGATGATTCAAACTTCCCTAGCAGCCGGTACAAGTGCGAATAAAATGGCAGTTAAAAAAGACAAAAGCAGAAAATTGGTGATCCATCACAACCGAAGACTACATTCAAAGCGTTTCCTACACTTGAAACACTGAGTTGGGTAATTTTTCCTACCATCGAGACCCACACACGGTGGGAAAATAAACTTAATGATCACGAGTTGAAGGTGGGTTTATGGAGGGTTGGCAAGGCCAGAGTTTTGCAGATGGCATACATTAGTGCCAGAGACATCGAGTCATGTTTAGACCAAATGGTCTCTAGTTATGATTAGGGCAACATGTTTTCCTTTGTATAGTAGACGAATAAGAAGGTTAAAATTACCTACACTATCGAAGATTTTACATGTGTATTTGGAGAACCTTCCCACAAACAATCAATTTGTAAGCTGATAGCAAGCTCATGAGTCACATAAACTCAAAAAGATTATGTGGCCCAAACATTATGTAATGCTAACTTTGTTGTTGTAGAATTGGCTCACATGTGGGCCAAGTGACATTGGAGCATTATAAAGAAATGCATAGCTTCAAAGGAATCGCATTACTTATTGGACGTTATCCACTATCAAATGGTGGGTGTCACACAAGCCTCCGATATTGCAATCTTGATGACTGATCATATGACTAAATTAGGAGCGGATGAAATCTACAACTGGAAAGAGCTACTCCCAACGAGGATTCATGAGTTCCTCTCTCTAAAGAATAAAGGATTTTCCATGACACAACATGCCATTGGTTTGTTCCTAAATGTCGTGTACTCTCAATCTATCTCGGGTGGCGACTTGTCTTTCAAAAACTGTTACAACACCATTTAGCCATCAATTTTGTCAATGGAAGCAAATGGGTAATGAAGTTGCCTTTATCATAGGAGGAGATTGTACTGACACTGATGATGAGCCGAGTATTCATGATAAGGATGATTATAGTCACATACCAAGGTTGTCAAAGCCTCCACTTACATATTTTTTCCTCCCTCATTTTCCTAGGCCTGTGTTTTTTCTGCACCACTAGCCCCTTCTGTTGTGCCTCCCTCCAAGTTTATTATAGTTACTCCCTTTCCTATAGGGGATGAAGGGCAACAAATAAAGAATGGGCTGAACCAAATCAATGAACCGGTTAACTAGCCTTGGAAATCCCTCAAGTCAGTCTCTTATGGCCACAAGACCAAATGGTGCCAAACCCAGAGGAAGAGCATGCTTTGTTGGGGGATGAAACCGAATTGTTTAAATAGATGCCAGCCCTTCTCAAATTGGGCCAAGTGATTATTAGGTCACGAACAATGAGTTCATTTGCTTCTTCCCCTCCCATATAATTCCAACCCATCTGAAACCTTGTCTAAATTCTTACAGAACATAGGACCCATGGCACATGCTCTTCTCAATATTTCCGATGTAGTTAGAGGTCCACATGTTATAGTTTGGCAATCACATGTACAACTGATTTTGGATGAGGCAGCCCAACTTCAGAAATTTGTCAAAGACGAGTGTCACTTGGAATTTGTCCACATCTTTGTGAACCAAGGATGACCAAAGCATAACACTCATAAGATGTCTCAATAGTGGCTGCCCACTCAAATTTCACTTCTTGTTGCTCCTAATGACCATCTATGTTAAAGTCCTTACACACTAATGAACATACTTTTCGATACCAGTATTTGATGCTCCAGTCAACCATGTGTGGACAAAGTCAACTTGAGAATGAGGGAAAAGTTACCTTTGAAAATGCAGACTTTGGGAGTCAAATGGAAGATTAGTGTGAGCAATTTCAAGCTCAAATCAACCAGCAAACCCATCTTACACAGGCTCAAACTCAAAAGTTGCTATGAATGAATAAGCAAGAGGTGACATATGTAAAGGGCAAGCTGCACAAGGTTGTATGTATGGTTAAGTGTTTACATGAGCATGAAATTGTTGCAAAACATCATTTGAAACAACCCACAAAGGAGTTCTATGCCCTTTGATCCAAGCTACAACAACTGAAGCTACAAAGAGCAACCTCTTTCAGAACAGGCTCTATTGGAGCTATGTCTTCCTCTTCCCCTCATTCTTCTTGATTTTCTATGGGTATTGTCGAAAGAGACTCTTACTTGTTTTAAGGAGGGTGGGGAGGGATAAATGAAAATTGTTGTATTTAATAAACGCATTGTTTTGTAGCCGACTTAGTTATGTTATTATTGTCGTGTCAACTTTAGGTAGTGTCTTAATAACTCTCTAGTTATTTTTAGTTGTAGTTGACGGTTGTGTTTTGACTGACAATTGTTGAGCCTTTTTTCATACAAATAGAGTGATGCATGTAGGATAAAACCGTTGATGTGGCATGTCCTCTCTATACCAAGCAATCGTATTGAAGACTACCTTATGAAATAAAGTAGTTATTCTCTTATGTTCTCATATGTACTTATAGTTCTGCAATGGTATTCTCTTGGTAGTGTAACTTTTATAGCAAACAATACCTGTTCCTGGGAATGTTGCGTGGGACAAACCCTAACCAGATGTCCATGCTCATTGGATGGACAACAATAAAAAGAGATGTAGTCGATTCACTACTCTCGCTCTCTACTTCCCATATCCAAAAGTAGACGATTTGGTTGGGGTTTGTCCAGGTCTATTGACACAGACCCCACATTGATCCTAGCATGGTTAAGAACTCCTAGATTTTTGTAAATTCGTAAGTTGTGATGTATTCACCTATGGCTCCTATTTTGTGGAGGAAAGATTCCTCATGGTATTTTCTAGGAAGCAAAGGGAATCTAACCCATACAAGAAACATACATTAGACCAATGCTTCATGGACAACCCAATGTTTTGCATAAACAAGGTCCTCCCTGAAAGGCCTGAACTTTTTCTTGTTTAGATGAGAAAATAGGCATGAAATAGGCCTTTGGGATCATTAGTATATCCACTGAGCCAGCAGGGTTCCTAGTTTTATTGTACCGTAATTCTTTTTTTTTTGGATCTAGGGAAGGTCCCCATGAATCTGCAGAGCAGGCCCTCTTCCTTGATTAACCATAAGCCTAATCTCCATTTCTCCATGGTGAATTTTACCTTAGATGGTGTGAAGTGCAGCTAGTAGCCATATTCTTTCTTAGTGGGAAAGGAGGGCCTTTGAATGGTTTTTTGTGCCTGATGATAAATGAATTACAATATGTCATCCTTGCAGATTTGGCTGCTCTGATTGGAGACACAGCAGATCTGAAATTTTGATTTGAGCACAGAGGATGAGAACCACGAGAAGAGACCATGGCCTCCTCAAAGGGGTTGGCCTTTGTTCCAATCAGTCTTTGGCTGTCTGGGGGAGGGGGGAAATTTTTTGGTTGGGGAGAAAGGTAAGGCGCCAGTGAGAATGGTAAGGGCATGAACAGGGTGGTGGTGGTAGGTGAGGGCTAAGGATTCATAGAATGGTTTATTGTTAAGAAAATAAAACAATTTTGTTATTTTTTATGGCAAGTTGTCGATTCTGCATCCTTCTTATGGGATCCATGGAACCACTAAGATGCAAATAACCTAGTTGTATTTCTTAATAAAATGCCAACCATAGTTCCCTAACTTTAGTGTCTAATGCTTTCGAACATATATATTTTTTCTCTTATTATGACATTGTAAAGACCCATCTATTACTCCGATGGCTATCAATGTAATCATATTCTTAATATCCACATCCCAACTGACCATACAAAATGCTCTCCTCAACATATCAACAAAAGTGGTTGGCTTCATGATGCAGGGTTCAGTTCATTCTTTAGTTCAAATTAAAAGTCCTGGAATAAATTATTAGATTGCAGTGCTTGAAACTTTATTTGTAGAAACTTAAAACATTACGCAGCTTCTCCAATATTTGATTGAATGAAATCGGGGATGCATATCTATAGGCATATTTTCAGTATTAACAAAGGGATCCTGAATCACAGCATTCAGATCCTCCAGGGGACTAAGACAAGCAGAGCCACTGTCTCCTAATTTTTTATTGCTGAAGTTCTTAGCAAAGAACTCTAGGACACAAGACAGAATAGAATATTATAAGTATTATGGCTATCTATTAGCAATCCTCCAGAAACACGTCTGCAATTTTCTGATGATATATTATTGATGCCATTAAGCACTCTCCAAGAAGCTAAACTGCTCATACTTATTCCTAAGACTAGGAAAAAGCATTCAGTTAGCAGATAAACTATGAAATTATAAAATAATTTCCATTAACATTTCAGAGTGAAGGCACAATCAAATATCAAACACCCCACATCTCCATTATTGAGCACAATCATAAACAGAAGCACCGGGAACCTATCATCAGAAAGATAAAGAGTAAAATTTTGAAACTGCACAAATAGGTGGCTTACTCTGGTTGTCAGACTTTAACATACTAAGGTGGTTCTACAATTAGCTCCAATTTGCTAACCAAAATTCCTTGGGATGTGAAATAAAAAAATCACTCAAATCTTAACTAAAATTTTCAGGGAAAGTGATTCATAAACCAGGTAGTTAAACCACTCTAGTCTTTCCTAAAACGGATCCTTAACTCTAAGCTCAACAAGGGGTTGAAAAAACTCCTGTTTTACACTAGTTTGCTTGAAAAAAACAAAGCTATGAAACTTGAAAAAAACAAAGCTATGAAGTGCTGGAAATGTAAGGACAGGTAGTTTAGACTAGTTTGCTTGAAGAAATAGAGATATGAAGTGTTGCAAATGAAAAATACTGAACTATAAATGAGAAGCAAAGATAATACAAACATATAAGAACACAAGGATTTATTCTAGAGAAACCCAAAGTAGAAAAAATCCAGCTGGGTGAGACAGTTGTACTCCCCTTTCCACTATGTAATTCAGTAAATGTACACGATTCTGCCAAAACTTGACATTCATAAACCGAGCTTCACTACTCCCTATCCAAACCTTGCATGCAAGATTGCTTTGCACCTTTCAAACACTTCTCAAAACGCCCCAACTATAATGTCCACAAATGGGACGAATTAGGGCAAAAGGAGTTTTCCCCAAAATCCTTAAATCTGAAATGAAAATCAGCAAGCCCTAAATTGAGAATTAAATTCTCTAAACCCTTATTTGATTCCGGAAACCCTAGCTGCCAAAAAGAGAGGGTTTTATAAGGAATTTCAGCCAATAAAATGCCTTGGAATAATCTGAAAATATGCAGTAAAATTTCATATTTAAATCCACCTAAATAAATATTATTTTCTCCCTTTTTCTATACCTTCAACGCCAAAAATAGATGAATAAAAAATCTGATTTAATATCTAATTTTCTGCTGCTGTTCAGGGTAAAAATAATCTTCAAACCCTCGCTAAAAATAGCTGCCAACCTTTGAAAAATATAGAAAAAATACCAGCGACTTGTTTTGGCATGAAAATCGTCAAATTGACCCTCCTAGGTCAATTGCCCCACTCTCAAGCAACCTGAAAAAATAGCAAAAAAATAGATGAACTAATCTTGCCTTCCACAAGCAAGAAAATCTTGTAAAACCTGTTAGAAAAATTAATAATAATTCTGCAAATTATTAATTAATCTTTCGTCTTCAAAATCCTTCATAACCCATTCAAAATTCCACAATAATAATCAAAAAAATATTAAATAAATTTAGATAATTATTTTGTGAATATTTTGACCACATAGAGCCTTCAAACCCTAGTGCCAACCTTGCCAACTGGTTCACTACACTTGCAAAATTAGTAAAATAATTTAGCAAAGCCAAAATGCAAGTAGAATATTATCAAACCCTCAAGAACAAGTATCCAAACCCTCAAAAGTAGTTCGCCCCACTCCTTAGGGCATAAACAAGCTTTCCTTTCGCAAAGTGGTGTCAAAAGACACCTTTTTAAGATTGATCAATCACCAAAGTAGAGAACCTCTATTGGGGATGCATCCCAATGGTCTTCTTCACGCAGGAAGAACAAGAATATCAATTTCAGCGTGTTCTCCATTGTAGCCTTCGCCATGTATTTATAACTTTCCAAAGGAGTTGAACTGCTTTAGGAAGATAAAACACCTTTCCTTATCTTCACTTTAGCTCCCATGCCAAAATCTCTTTTTGAATAATATATTAATTATTGGCCTTTATTAAAATTACTTAAGGCAAATAGATTAAAATTTAATTCACTTAAGTACTTTAATGGTAAAAACCACTTTTAAAATATTTTATTAATTAATTAATAATTGCCTTATAATAAAAATCACTATCTCGACAATTAATAAATAACCAATATAATAGCATTCCCCCAAAAAGGGCTCCTTTAGTCTATAGGGAGTTAGACTAAAGGTCTTCATACCTGTTTATTTAAGAGGGAAAAATGTGGACATTACACCAACACTGAAACAACCACTAAATAGCTAAGAGCAACTGAAGACAACCTGAACCAAGACCCAATCTTGCTAACTTGAAATATGAATCCAGTTCCAAGACTCTTTTGATGTCATTTGCCTTGCACATGGCCTGTATCTACTTGCAATATGAACCAAGTTCTAAGATTTTTTTGATGTCTTCTGCCTTGCACATGGGCTGTATTTATGCTCTCTCATCTTTGGAGTCCGCCAAGAAGCTCAAACGAACCTACAAGGAGAAGAAGACACTTTTGCAACTATTCAACTTAAAGTTTTTTGTATGGTGGCAAAACCGTCGATGTATGTAGACCTTCAGTTTCGAAACCGTTGGGGCGATTACACAATTGCCACCTACAATCACCAGTGATTACACAACCACCCACCACCTTAAAAATAGTGGCAATTCTTCTATCTTAAGCAAACCCCTTATTTTTTAAAGCTGAAATAGCCTTCCTTCATCACCATGGAGATGTTTGGATCACCCTCATTATAATTCTACCACTATAACACATTCAATTGATGTACTGCACATGAAATGTCTTATATAAGGGTCTTACAAGCATGAATGAATTGCATAATTGGGTATAGTGGAAACATCCAATATACATGACTGGTACAATGGATCCATATTTGGATCAGAAGGACCTTGTAAGAACCTCCCCTGTTTTCTACTTAATTTTTTTGATTTGAAGGTGTTGACATTTTGTCAAACACTTGGCATGCACATTTCCTATAATAGTTTTAGAGTTATTTCAAATGTAGATGAATTGTTTTTTATGACTAGATTACATAGCATTTATTTTTGGAACACAAAACATCATAAATTTGATGGACAATTTAACAAACAGTTGGCTGACTTTCTTTATCAATTAAATGCAGACCATAAATACATAAATCTAAGTGCATTTAATGCAGCAGCAAGAACATCACATAAACAAAATATTCACTGTTTTCAAACCTCTTGAATGGATCATATTTGATTGGAGAATAGGCATCCAATGAAGAATCAAAACTACTGTTTGCATACAGATCTCGTACAAAGTCTGATCAGCAACACAGGGTCTCCAAAAAGTTGTTAAATCCCCTGTAATTTCTCATTTCTCCCAACAAATATCATGGTGTATGTGCTGGGCACACCTAGGCACCACCCTTAGGCAACGAAAGCACCACAAAACCCAGGCACTTCACTCTTGAAACCCCCACGCCCTCCTACAGCAGTAGTACAGCCTCACACAGCAGCATACAACCACAGCGCATTCCCAAATTCTGCCTTGAACATTCAAACAAACCATCAATCGCCCTTTTTCAGTCATATAAATCTGCAACACATTTATTTTTGATCTTCACGAACTCCACACCCAGCTGAGAATGGTACGTCAGACATAGAGATAGTATGGCCAGCAAGAGGATGTCTTCAATCATTATAATCTTTTAAAATCTGCAATATCTCCCTTAACAAATTTATTATTCACAGAATCTCAATAAATTTGCGTCATACACCCCTCTGCGCAAAACTCGAACTCACAACAATAAAGCACAAGCATAGACTCAGGATAAATCTATCAGCAATCACCCAAGGAAGATCTCTCACCACCGTGGATGATATTGCTCATGAAGGTTTCCGTCCTCACAAAGTCCTTGGATGAACAAGTTCAGCCAGCAACATATCATTCTCCAAAATCCTCAACTTTCATAAAATGAGCTCCAAAATTCATTATATTTCCTTTCCCGTGAAAAGCCATTTTTTTTTTAAATAATTTCCCTCTAAACCCAACACCCCTTTTTAAAACACCACCTTAGGATAAATATATATTACATTCAAAATGCTCTTTATTTTCTCTTGGATGCCTATACATTAAGAAATCACCCTTTTAATATATTTAAAATTAATCACTGAGTGCCACCTTATAATAAAATATTATAACTTTGGCATTTACTTAAAATCATCCCCCTGATTTACGAAAAACACTGCTAGAGCATCGGATACTGAAATTGAATGTGCCAAGGTAAAACTGATGATGAGGAATCATGACTGACGCTATAACGATGACTTACTAAAAGTAGCAATGGGCTCCAAGAAATGTGGAGCATAGACTAGGTGTCCGAAAACGCTTTTGAAAGTGTCATCGCGAAACACACTGACCACTGACCTCAATGCCACAATAAAAAACTAGAATTATGCTAAACTAACACCCCTCCAAGAACTGTGGAGCTCCCTTAACAACTCAGTTAGCCTACGAGTACACACTGAATAGGCTAACGGTCGACAAAGATGCCTAGGCACAAGAAGGGGACATTACAGTCCTCCCTCCCCATAATTGCTTGTCTCCAAGCAATTACAAATCTAGATGTTGTAGAATCTACTCGCTCTCCCAAATAGCATCCTCAACCGGCAAATTCTTCCACTTCACTAAGTACTCCCTGATAGTCCTCCTTAGAGTACGCTCTCTGGAGTCAATAATAGCCTCTGTAATGAGATTGAGTTTTCCTTCCTCGTCCAATGGTGGCAACTCGCAAGAAGGAACTACATTATGCCCAAGCACCTTATTAAGGAGTGATACGTGAAAGACATTATGCACCTAGCTACTTGTCGGTAGCTCCAACTTATAAGCCACTTCTCCAATCTTCTTGGAGATCCTGAATGGGCCATTAAACCGTGGCTTCAATTTCTCTGACCCACTCTTCTTGAGAGTGGATTCTATAGTCTCAAATAACCAAGTCACCCACCTCAAATGTATGCTCAATGCGGTGCTGATCTGCGTGCAACTTTTGCTGATTTTGAGCTTGCTGCAAGTTTTCTTTCAAGGATTTCATTATATCATGAATCTATTGTAATAAACCCTTGGCTTTTAGCACTCAACTATCTCCTAACAACAAGTCAATGAATCTAGGAGCTTCATAGCCATACAGAGCCATAAATGGTGACATCTTAATTGACATGTGATAGGTAGAATTATAGCAATACTCACCTAAATGCAACCATTTCAGCCATGCCTTTTGTTGCCCTGAAATGTAATTTTGGAGATACCCTTCCACCAACTTATTCACAATTTCAGTTTGCCCATCTATCTGTGGGTGATAGCTGGTACTAAGAGTGAGCTCAATCCCACTCAATCTGAAAAGTTCCTGCCAAAATGAGCTCAAGAACTTGTCCCTGTCACTGACTATGTTCTTGGGCATCCCATGCAACCTGAATATCTCTTTAAAGAATAAATATGCTACCTGTGTTGTTGTAAATACTGCTGAAATAGCGAAGAAATGAACAAATTTGGTTAATCTATCCACCACAACATAGATGCAATCCTTACCTTGCACCTTAGGTAGACCTGTGATAAAGTCCATCGAGATACTTTCCCATTTTTGACTAGGAATGGGCAAGGGCTACAACAAACCAGCAGGATAAGTATGCTCACTCTTATTTTGCTAACATGTGGGACATTCCGAACATACTTAAGGACTTCATTCTTAATCCCTTTCCATGTAAACCTCTCCAAGATCTGCCAGTATGTCTTGAAGAAACTCGGGGGACCAGCGATAGGTGCATCATGAAAAAACCTTATAACTTTCACCTTAAAATCTGAATCAAGTACTAAATAGATCCTATCTTTGTAAATAATAAGATCATTTATGACGGTGTACCTGTCATCCTATATAATACCCTCAATGATACTAGTAGCCCAAGAGTCCTTAGCATACTCTATTGAAATCTGCTCTTTCCAATCTGCTATAATTTCCACTAAAGAACATAACTGTGGTCTCCTAGACAAAGCATCAGCCACAATATTTCTCTTCTCTTTGACATATACAATGTCAAAGTCGTAAGCTTGAATCTTACTTACCCAATTCTGCTTTCTGTCATTTAGATCTTTTTGACTCAAGAAATACTTAAAGTTGTTGTGGTCGGTTTTGATAATGAACTTACCTCCCACAAGATATGGTCTGAACTTGGCCAAGGCATGCATAATGGCTAGCATCTCCTTATCATAGATAGAGTAACTCCTCTCAGCACCCCTCAACTTCCTGCTCTCAATTGCAATGGGATGCTTGTCCTGCATCAAGACAACACCTTTCCCCTCTCCAGAAGCATCACACTCAAGCTCAAAAGGATTGGAAAAATATGGAATAGCTAGAACTGGGCATGAACTCATAATCTACTTAAACTGATCACTGACTATGTTCTTGGGCATCCCATGCAAACTGAATATCTCTCTAAAGAATAAATATGCTACCTGTGTTGTTGTAAATACTGCTGAAATAGTGAAGAAATGAACAAATTTGGTTAATCTATCCACCACAACATAGATGCAATCCTTACCTTGAACAAATTTGGTTAATCTATCCACCACAACATAGATGCAATCCTTACCTTGCGCCTTAAGTAACCCTGTGATAAAGTCCATCGAGATACTTTCCCATTTTTGAATAGGAATGGGCAAGGGCTGCAACAAACCAGCAAGATAAGTATGCTCACTCTTATTTTGCTAACATGTAGGACATTCCGAACATACTTAAGGACTTCATTCTTAATCCCTTTCCATGTAAACCTCTCCAGGATCTGCCAGTATGTCTTGAAGAAACTCGGGAGACCAGCCATAGGTGCATCATGAAAAAACTTTACAACTTTCACCTTAAACTCTGAATCAAGTACTAAATAGATCCTATCTTTGTAAATAATAAGCTCATTTACGACGGTGTACCTGTCATCCTATATAGTACCCTCAATGATACTAGTAGCCTAGAGTCCTTAGCATACTCTACTGAAATCTGCTCTTTCCAATCTGCTATAATTTCCACTAAAGAACATAATTGTGGTCTCTTGGACAAAGCATTAGCCACAATATTTCTCTTCTCTTTGACATATACAATGTCAAAGTCGTAAGCTTGAATCTTACTTACCTATTTCTGCATTCTGTCATTTAGATCTTTTTGATTCAAGAAATACTTAAAGCTGTTGTGGTGGTTTTGATAATGAACTTACCTCCCACAATATATGGTCTGAACTTGGCCAAGGCATGCATAATGGCTAGCATCTCCTTATCATAGATAGAGTAACTCCTCTCAGCACCCCTCAACTTCCTGCTCTCAATTGCAATGGGATGCTTGTCCTGCATCAAGACAACACCTTTCCCCTCTCCAGAAGCATCACACTCAAGCTCAAAAGGATTGGAAAAATATGGAATAGCTAGAACTGGGCATGAACTCATAATCTACTTAAAATGATCAAAGCATTGTTGCACTGCATTAGACCAAACAAATGCCCACTTTTTGGTCAAATCAGTAAGTGGGGCAGCCACCTGTGAAAATCCCTTAATAAATCTCCTATAAAAACCACATAGACCAAAAAATCCCTTAAGTTGTGAGAGATTAGTGGGTGGAGGCCAATTTAAAATTGCTTTGATCTTTTCTGGATCCACTCTAACACTCTTGGCACTGATTATGTCACCAAGGTAAAGAAGCTCTATCATACCAAATTCACGTTTTGATTCCTTGGCATACAAAGAATCCCTCTCAAGGATGCTTAGTACCTCATCTAAATGCCTCATATGTTCTTCCCATGTTTTGCTAAATATCAAAATATCATCAAAGAATATCAGAACAAACTTACAAAGCTGTTTGTTGAAAACCCTATTCATACAAGACTGGAAAGTGGCAGGAGCGGTTGTTAGGCCAAATGGCATAACAAAAAACTCATAGTGTCCAAAGTGACACCTGAAAGCAGTCTTCTCCACATCCTCCTCACGGACTCGTATCTGATGATAGCCCGCTCTCAAGTCAATCTTATAGAAGTAGCATGCACCATGTAACTCATCTATCCGCAGAATGGGGTCCTTATTTTTGATTGTCTTCTTATTTGAAGCCCTGTAGTCTATGCACATACACATAGGCCCATCGTTTTTCTTTACCAACACCACCGAAGATGCGAAGGGGCTCTTACTAGGCCTAATATGTCCCATGTCAAGCAGCTCCTTAATGGTTTTATCTATCTCATCTTTATGCCTCTTTGGATGCTTGTAAGGGGTGGTGATAATGGGTTTAGCACCTTCCTCCACCTCAATAACATGCTCAATGCCTCGCGCTCTGGAGGCCCCCCAGGAGGTATGCTACCAAAAACCTTGTTGTCTTGGACAACAAAACCTGTACATCTAGACGGTAACTCCTCTTCCGCTGCTTTGTAATGGTTGGCATAATAAGACCTACTGCCCACTCTACCTGGTCATGTCTGATAAATCTCCATCCTCTTGAAAGAGACTCCTCGTGGCCCACCATTTGACATGCCTCTAAGCACAACCTTCCTACCATTAGCTTCAAATTTCATATCCATGGTCTGTAAGTTCATATAGAACTCTCCAATAGACCGCAACCACTGCATACCAAGGACTGCATCTGTGTCTCCTATGCTCACCACATAAAAATCATCTTTGATCTCATCATTACCCAGTTGAATGCTCAAATTAGGAATCTTCCTAGTGCATGTGAGGGTGAATCCATCTGCTACCATCACCTTGAAACCATCAAAATCTTTTGTTTTAATTCCCCTTTTGGCTACAACTCCATCAATAAAATTGTGTGTAGCACCTGTGTAAATAAGAGTCACTCTTCGTTGTCCACATAATACTCCCCGAACTCTAAAAGAACCAATTTTTTGAAAACTAAGGAGTTGGGCAAGTGTGCCCCCATTTTCATGCTCCTTCTCTGACTCTTCTAAAGAGTTTTCTTCCTCATCTTCCGAATCAGATTGCGGATCTGATTTTTCAGCAGCAGATTCATCATCTAGATAGCACTCAATTTGCTTGGCTTTGGCCTTAGTTGACGACTTGTGAATTGGGTCCCATGGTTCTTTACAACTGAAGCACAATTTCTTTCTTCAGAGGTCATTAAGTTGGTCTTCATCCAACCTTGTGGACACCTTCTTAATCTGATTTGAATCTTTTTGGAAGTATTTCTTGCACTTGTCTTTTTTCTGTTGGAACCCCTTTGACTGAAATTTGCTTCTAAAAATAGAGGACTCTATGTCTCTTGCCTTTTTAATTGTTTCCTATAATGTGGGTGGGCTAAGAGCCTTAATCCAACCTCTCAAGGGATCGGAGAGCCCATCAACAAATAGCACAATCAACCTCCTCTCCGAAATATCAGTCACCATCACTGATAGTCTTTGAAAGTCAACAATATAAGTATCCACTGAACCCAATTTTTTTAGTTGAACCAATTCCTTGAAGTGCAATCCGGGATCCTTCTTATCAAATCTATCAATTAGTCTCTCTATAAAGTCAGCATTAGAGTCAATCTAACCATGGACTAAAGTAATCAGCGCATGGTACCACCATTCGTGTGCACTACCATCCAAGTGTAATGTTGCATATTTAATTGCTTCATCCTCAGCCATAGGATTAAGCTGAAAGTAAGTGTCAAGTTTTTGCACCCAAGCTCTAGCGGTCGTCTTCTCAGAACCATCAAAATAAGGAATAGACAACTTACCCACCTTTCTTTGCAACTCATTGTTTTATGGTCTTCCACCTCCACCTCTATGGGGTCCATGCCTTTGCCTAAATTCTAAATAGTCACAAAATGACATTTCAGCCTGAAAATCTGCCCCTAATGCTCTCCAATCTCTCATTGCTTGAGCATGCGTTTCTTGATCAGTGGGTTCGTTATTCCCTTTTGGAGTGTTATCCCTCGAAATGAAGTTAGGTATGGAAGGTCTAGAGTTGACCGAACCACCAAAAGTCTGAGTATGAGCGTCTCTATTATTGATTGTATTGGATCCTTCTTCCCTATTGTCAGGATTGTTCCCTGCATTACCATTATTTCCCATCATTTGTGCAAACATCTAAGTAATTTGTTATTGTGATTGAGCCATCTGTTGTTGAGATTGAGTCATCAACTGCATCATTTGATGTTGTGCCCTAGCAAGATCATTCATCATATTTTCCAAACTGGATAGCTCTATTCTTCTTTTACCCATTTCAAAGAAATACCTCTTCTACCAGTTCAATCTCTGGTTGAGTATCAAGGTTTGGATTTGATCTGTTTCTCCTCAAATAATAATGATGAGTACTAGGTTGCATCATTTATACCCAATAGGCTGGCAAGATGCTTCGAGCTCTGATACCACTATAAGAACCTCCCCTATTTTACACTTAATTTTTTTGATTTGAGGGTGTTGACATTTTGTCAAACACTTGGCATGCACATTTCCTATAATAGTTTCAAAGTTGTTTGAAATGTAGATGAATTATTTTTGTTGACTAGATTACACAGCGTTTATTTTTGGAACACAAAACTTCATAAATTTGATGAACAATTTAACAAACAGTGGGCTGACTTCCTTTATCAATTAAATGCAGACCATAAATACATAAATCTAAATGCATTTAATGCAACAGCAAAGACATTACATAAACAAAATATTAATTGTTTTCTAACCTCTTGAATGGATCATATTTTATTGGAGAATAAGCATCCAATGAAGAATCAAAACTACTGTTTGCATACAGATCTCATACAAAGTCTGATCTGCAACACGGGGTCTCCAAAAAGTTGTCAAATCACCTGCAATTTCTAATTTCTCCCACCTAATATCATGGTGTATGTGCTGGGCACACCTATGCACCACCCTTAGGCATGGAAAGTACCACAAAACCCAGGCACTTCACTCTTGAAACCCCCACGCCCTCCTACAACAGTAGTACAGCCTCACAAAGCAGCATACAATCATAGCGTATTCCCAAATTTTTCCTTCAACATTCAAACAAACCATCAATCACCCTTTTTCAATCATATAAATCTGCAACACACATTTATTTTTGATCATCACAAACTCCACACCCAGCCTAAAATGGTAATGGTCAGACAGAGAGATAGTATGGTCAGCAAGCGGATGTCTTCAATCATTATAATCTTTTAAAATCTGCAATATCTCCCTTAGCAAATTTATTATTCACAGAATCTCAATAAATTTGCACCATAAACCCCTCTGTGCAAAACTTGAACTCACAGCAATAAAGCACAAGCATAGACTCAAGATAAATCTATGAGCAATCACCCAGGGAAGATATCTCACCACCGTGGATGATATTCCTCATGAAGGTTTTCGTCCTCACAAAGTCCTTGGATGAACAAGTTCAGCCAACAACATATCATTCTCCAAAATCCTCAACCTTCATAAAATGAGCTCCAAACTTCATTATATTTCCTTTCCCGTGAAAAGCCACTTTTTTTTTTAAATAATTTCCCTCTAAACCCAACGCCCTTTTTTAAAACACCACCTTAGGATAAATATATATTACATTTAAAATATTCTTTATTTTCCCTTGGACGCCTATACATTAAGAAATCACCCTTTTAATATATTTAAATAAATACTTAAGTGCCACTTTATAATAAAATATTATAACTTTGGCATTTCTTTAAAATCATCCACCTAATTTACAGAAAACACCACTAGAGCAACGGATATTGAAACTGAATGTGCTAAGTGAAACTGATGATGAGAAATCATGACTGAAGCTGTAAGAGTGACTTACTAAAAATAGCAATGGGCTCCAAGAAATGTGGAGCACGGACCAAGTGTCCGAAAATGCTTTTGAAAGCGTCATTGCGAAACACACTAACAACTGAGCTCAATGCCACAATAAAAAACTGGAATTATGCTGAACTAACACCCGTACAAGAACTATGGAGCTCCCTTAACGACCCAGTTAGCCTACGGGAACCCGCTGAATAGGCTTACGGTCGACATAGTTGCCTAGGCACAAGAAGGGGACATTACAAACCTCAAGAAAATTTTAAAATACCACTATATGGGAGTGCTAATATACATGTAATAGATCTCACCAGTAGAGCATTAGCAGGGAAGTTCAAATGGAGAGCATTGTCCCAAGTTTCAACCCCAAATACATGGGTCAAATTTCCTGACTGCTAAGTATACTAAAAATCAACCAATAAAAGACAGCCTCTCTCAAAATGAATGGAATCAGGTCCTTCTACATAGGAACAAAAAAAAATGGGATCAAAGTAATTGAGTAAAAAGATTCAAACGAATGAAGGATGGGAGAAGTAACTTGGTTTTGGGAATACCAATGGATTGGCCATGACCTATTGAGTCGAGACTCGATCAGCAACCATTATAAAGCATATTTCATCAGCATGTATTTATTATGATAAGAGGTCTACAAGCAGGCAGGGCAAAATAAAATATAGAAATAAAAAACATAGAAACATGATCTTAATGCAATTCAATAATTCAATAAAGCTAGTCCATCTCAGCCAAGAAATTCTCAAAACTAGAATTTGATCCATCTCGGACAGAATTTTCAACCAGCTCTAGGCCCCATCTTAGTACAAATACATTCATCTCAGAAAAGGAAAACATATCTAGAGCTGTGTTGAGACAGTCATATGGGATATGATACATAGCCACATGGGCTATTATATTTTATTAAATGTTATTGTATAAACTTAAATATTCTAAGATAGTTTATATTCTTAAATGTTGTACATATCTCCATATGCATCCCTTTTTCTTAGAGGCTTCCTTGTATATCCTTTGTAATCTTTATATATACATAATACAAATGCATGGACAGCATGTACAGTTGTGGCAATCTTTCGTCTCTCTTTAGTTCATATCAACTTGGGCCCCATCTCCGCAAAAGGGACAAGAAAGAATACCGAAATCAGGCCACATCTTGAGACAAGGGAAAGTGTTGGTACTTGCTCCCCTCTCAAGACAAGGACAAGTATTGGTACTATTATAGTGTGGAATTGCACCCTTTGTGAGAGAGTTTTTCAGGCTCTCTCACTTCCAGCTATAAGCGTGGGAACAACCTCAAGCTGTGGGTATCCTGTAGCGAGGTTGAGCCTCTAAGATTTTTAAAGAGGCTAGTTCCTCTTAGTGGATCACCTAAAACTAATGCTGAAATGAAACTTCATGGGAAAAAGGGTTAAAAGGGAGAGATATGGGCTCCTAAGAGGGCTAACCAGGGGATGCACCAGAAATAAATGGACACTCATCTACGCTTGAACCCACACTAGATCAGTCATGAGGCGACTTGGGCTTGCACGATCTCAGGGTCAAGCTAACACACGCTGAAAGAGGTTCAATCAGAACACTAATCCGGACCTGCAAAACTTGAAAATACTTCAAAGAGGTAAGCAGTAGGCTAATGGACTAGGAATAAATGCATTCACAAACCCACCAAGCAACAAGCATACTAAATCACTAATTGAAGACAGGGAATAGGCAAGGAAATCGAGTCTCATTACATTCAAGAGGTAGTTCTTACAATACTTTGACAGGGTTTAGCATGGTCAAAGGAGCACGCTTTTACAAACGTCTCAATGGGCATCTGTCTCCCAGTAAGATGACAAAAACTCTAAAAACTAGGAACCCTTTTAAATGGCTTGAAAGCTCGTATATATAGAGAAGGGAAGAGAGAGAGAGAGAGAGGTCTGCATGGAAAGAGAACTACTTTCGTCCTCCTTTCCATGGAAATGCGTCGTTCAAGATCTTCTCGAGCCCTCCCTATGCAGTGAAGTCTCCCTTTGGTGCATTCAAAGGAGCCATGTTGTGAGCAGCTGGATGTCACTTCTGGCGCAACTGGAATGATCTTTCCATTAAAAACAGCATGGCGATCCTCAAGCCGACCCATGCTGCATTCAAGTCGGATGGCTATTTGTCGGAGACGACGGCCATTACTTTCATCTACCAACGCTTGCTTACACTTGGACCAAACATTTCTTATAGACGGAAAACCAATCTAAAGACATTGGTTTTCCCATATCCGTTTAACTCGAGTCTATTTGAGCTTTACTTCCGCGAACCATCGATTCTCTGCCAACTGGAAATGCTCTTGGATCGTCCTCCATCTGTTCCTTTGAAAGGTCAATCCCTGCTCCAACTTATGCCATGTGGCACCCTTTTATTCGTTTGACCAGGCCTGATGTCTTCGGGTTCCTCTAGCTTGATAACTTCGGGTTTTCATGACTACTTTACTTATGAATTCTCCTAAGTCAAGTAGCTCTGAAAGCCCAATTTGCACTTCGGAGTGCAAATCGAGTTTTCTTAACTACTTGACTTATAAAAATCTATAAGTAAAGTATTTGGAGAATCCCGACTTACACTATGCAATGTAATTCGGGTTCTCTGCGCCTACTTACTCATCGGACTTGTCCAGCTGTTCTACTTTGGACTTCTCCATATAGAAGTCTTCGGACTTCTGAAAGCCAGTTACTTCGGACTTTTGGAGGCCAGCTACTTCGGACTTCTGTTGGGCCTCCTTTCTATGGGCTTTCCTCAAACAATTTTCCCGAAGGAATTCCTTCGGAGGAATTCTTTCGGGTTTCCTTTTTGCGTTCTTTGTCCTTTGCGATTATTTTCCCAAAGGAATTTCCCTTTGCTTATTTCCTTATTTCTTCGGCCCTTTTCTTTCACCATTTCCCGCGGGCAAAATGTCCGTGGGAATTCCCTTTTAACTTTTCCGAAAGTGCCCTTCGGCATATTGTCAAGTGGTCCTCCCAAAGGGAAAGATGACCTTCGGGAATTTTGAAATGGTCCTCCCGCTGAGAAAAGTGCCCTTCGGCCCCTGAAAAAGGTCCTTCGGAATTTTTGAAAAGGTCCTTCCCGAAGGGCAAGAGACCCTTCGACAAACTTGAAATGGTCCTCCCGAAGCTTGAAAAGGTCCTCTCAGATTTTTGAAAGTGCCCTTCGGAACCTTTCTTTTGAACAATTTGTCCAAAAGAATTTCTTTCAAACAAATTGTCCAAAAGAAATTTATCACTTGGAGACAGAAAAAACCCGAAAAAGACTTGGCCGAAAGAAAAGAACCCAAGGGAAAGAAATAGTTGCTACTACAAGGCCCAGAAGATGATCAATGACTTAGCCCAAAAAAGGGAAGCCAAAAAAAAGAACTTTGCACAAGGCTTAGTCCTTTGGCTTGCTTTAAAACATCTCTACTGGCCACCTGAAGAATTTGCTCAAGCTTTATATGTGGGCCAAAAAATTGGCCAACAGGTACTACGTCGTCTCTCATGACAAGGAAATAACCTAGCTCAGTATTCCATCCTTGGACATATATTTATAGCAATTCATTAATTGTCTGGTACAAACATAAATGACAAAAGAACTCATTTCTGACAGTCCAAAATTCCAAATCATCATCACTCCAAATACAGAAATAAATGTTCATCATTAAATGCAATAGAAGGTCAAAATTATCACAGTCAGCATGTCTCAACAGCGTCTCAGTTAACAACAGGTGTAGCCTATCAATAGGAAAATGTTCTGCTCAATGCAGCAGGTAAAACAGTCAGCGCAGTTAATACAGTAGTCAACACATTCAACACAGTAGTTTTCTTTGGGCAATGCCATCAATAGTTTTTCAGGTCAACATGCCAAAATAATCAGTCAAACGAAGGTGGATAGAAGTATAGAAAGCCAACATAGCAGATCTGAACTTGTTATAAGGGTCATTTTATCTTATTTACACCAGCAGACCCAATCAGCCCTAAACCTTATTTAATGCTGACATTAAATACCAGATTGTCTAAGAGATGAAAATATGAATCTTTATAAGCAAAATTTTGGGAATATCGAGAATTAAGATGACATCAAAATCACATAATGATTAGTATTTAACTCGTCCTCCCTTCTTGGACCCATTGTGTATCTCGTCATCTATCTTGTCCATAGCCACCCTCTAATAGTTGGAAATTTGGAATACATAGTTGGTTTTCTCTGTGGTGTGAAGGCTTGCTGGGAGCCATAACACACTCTATTTGTATGTATAGCGATGCCTTTCTTCAAATATGTTGCCTTTGGTACATAAATCACAAAATATTCAGAACTTTGAAATTCATAACATCTGGAATATTCCTTGATAAAAATCTGGACTGTGGGGTTGTAGCACACTCCGTTTTTGCACTCTGCCAAAATCTGTCAGGAACTAGGGGAGAGGGGCCAATCCTGATGAGATTCCATTAGTTGTGATGATGTTTGAAAAGTTGAGGCCCATTTATCATTTGAAAATTAGTCATTTGATGTGACTTACAAAGTTGATGCTTCACAAAATATAATCAATAGAACAAGTCATGTCGAAAAAATATCAAATCATGTCATGACACAGGTACACCATCATTGGATGAAATCATGCACAAGGTATAGACCAACCTTATTTTCTTTACATATAAAACCCCCTCTCATGAATGATTTAAAAAATGACTTTCCAAATCACTTGAACATATAAAATGAAATGCTTAGCTTCAACACAATCAACAAATTTGGTTGGCTGATGTGACTCCAAGTACCCATAGTGGACCCATCAACATAGGGTGCCCAAATAATAGCATCCCTCCCCAATTAATCATCATTTGTTTTCAATGCCCCCATGCGATACAAATTTAACAATACATCTATGCTTTACAGGAAGGATTGGAAAATGTATCGGGATGCCAAGCAAATCCTTCAAAAATTAAAGCATGAGCACTTCAAAATAAAGCATCAACTGTCAGGACCATAATGCCTTTATTCACAGTATGGGGGGCTCTGGTTGGATGGGAATCACAAAATATTTTAAGAAGATTCAGAGTCTCCAGAATATTTCTTGGTTAAAAGTTGGTCCAATACCAACAAAAACTTCTTGCATATCTTAGAGATGGCATAGAAAACCTAGCAGGTCCTAAGGAAGCCACATGCTTCATAAGAAGATTCTGTACAGATTCAGATTATCAAATATTTTAAGGAGATTCACTTCCTCTAGAATATTTCTTGGTTGAAATTTGGTGCAATACTCCACAAACACGTGTTGCATATCGAAGAGACCACAGAAAACATGGCACATCCTAAGGACGCCACATTGCTTCAGTATAAAATATTGTGCAGATTTAAGTTATCAAATATCAAGAGAATACACGTAGCACAATGACAATACCCTCATAAAGAAGACCTAAAATGAGAACCTAAATGCAATAAATAATTCATATACCTACAGCTAATGAAAGGATATCTAGTGAAGAAACATGTAACACATTTTAACTTGAAGGTGACTCAAAAATAGAATTGCATCTCCTAGAAAATTGGTTAACATCAAAGATATCCTAGAAATTCCAAAAACCTGGGTCCACAGTGATCAATAATCAACTACTTGCATACTCTTCAGTACACTTACGCACACCCAAAAAAATCAAGTAAAAAGTTGAGAAGAGCAACAAAATTGAAATGAACATGATAAGATTGATGGTAAGAAAATATCAGATCATGCTATGCCAGATGGTAAGTGAACCTTTTCTGATCAATCGTTGTCCCACTTACATGGTGAAACATGGTAGCAGGACGGTGGTACCTGACACCTAATCAATGGGACTGACTTTTTAATGATCTTTCATATTTTTTCATATAAAACATACATAAGGAAATTTGTTCAAGGATGGGAGTTTTATGGATAATCTGAAGTTGTTTACTATGTGTAAGTGTTGACCAATGGATCGGTCTTGCATTTTGACAGAGGTTCTTGCGAAAACGTACGAGCATCTGTATAATTACATTTATTACACAACAGAAAAAGCCCAACCTAGACTATAGTTTAAACTCGAAAACTTTTTGACTATGTGATATGATGACGATGGAAACACATCCAAATCTAAATAAAAGAATAATGCATCATCTGAGAATCTAGAAGGACCCTGCACTCCTTTAAATTTTTTCCATTAATTTATAACTCATTTACTAAATAGTATAATGTACCGAACAACAAACAGATCATGCCCAAAAATCCTGTTACAAAAGAGAAAATAAGGTGACATTGTTTCTATTGCAAATAATTAAATTCAGATACAAATGGAAACAAAACTAAAGAAAACTCATCACTTCCCATATATGCAAAATAACTAAAGATCAATCCATCCAACTGACATTAATTTATTCAATAATTGCTAAATAACAAGATATATTACTCTAATCAAAGTGTCGGGACCAAACTTACATGACCACCAAATTCAGTTGTTATCCAATAAGGTCTTGGCTCCACACCAAAGGATTTCATACAATCTTTTGTATACGACTCAAGGTCAAATGTAAAAGGTGGAAACATGCTACTCTCTGGGTTGCTAGACATAGGCATGACCATTTCTGTGCAAGCCTGTGATGAAACAAAAGATAATGTCAAATTCTGAAAAATGAGTATGCCGAAAGAGTAATAGAATCGCTCGTTAAAGGAAAAAAAATGAAGCCTTTCTGTTCCATATTCTGATGCCCTTCATAGGTTAACTGACCTGCCAATTCCATCCATTCTCTCCATGAGGATCAGCATTGACATCAAAGCAATCCTCTTCTCCTGTGTAATTATAATAGATGCTAACACCAGCGAATACACGGTCTAATATGTCAGCATTGTTTGGAAAACTGTCAATAGCTTTGCAAACCTAAAAAATCCAGGACATAAAGAAATGCAGGTATCATTACTTCAATCTTTATGAATTCTTGTTCAGATTAGTGAAATAGTAGAAACAGAATTCACAGAAAATATATAACTGCTCAAAAAAAATTCTTTCTATTAAACTATTTATATCACATGCATAATTGTTTTTCTTTTCTTTTTAGTTCTATCACACAACCTAACTCACTGTTCAACTGATGCAGCATTTAATGCAGATTAGTAACAGCAACATATGGAAGTACAAAACAAAACTCCAGGTCAGGTTAATGTTCGATATTACCTTAGAATTAAAAAAACATCATGTTCGATATTACCTTAGAATTGAAAAAACTAATAAGTGAAATAAAGTAACATAAATTAAAAGAGAAGGAAAATATAAATTAAGGAATGTGGATAATAGTGACGTAGTAAGCAATTTTGGTTAGTATGATACACAAAGGATCATTGACCACTTTAATCACGGCAATGAAATTCTGAATGAAATCATCCATGGATAGCCCATGACTATGTGGTCTAATAGGTGGCTATTTTATAGTCCTAGACTGGTAGCTACTGACTGCTTGCATCATTCCTTCAATACAAAACCAACGAAATCCCTGAACTGGTTAAGAATCTAATAAATAGAATTGAACAACTCGGCAAGCCCTAAGGCTAAAAGTTGACTCACATTGGCAAAAAGGGTCAGCAATCATTTGGCAAAGATATGACTTTTGACACTTATTTCCTATCAAAGAGTTGAATCTGCCCGTTCTTCCAGAGTAGAATTTAACCTCAGGAGTGTTCATGTAATCGTCAAAATTATTTTTTGTAAAAATCGTAGATGTCAAATCGGAGCCCATCTGAAACTCATTATAAACTGTGTTCTATTGTTCCTCATGTTGTTCTTCTCGCTGTTCTATTTTCATCAAGCATTCAATTTGAAACTATTAATGCATGAGTTTATTCTACCTTTCGTGTGGAATAGTTACTTATCCTTAAAATCTAAAGGTTAATGCAGACAAGTTTTATTCTTAACGGAACTTTTGAGATGAATCATGAATTTAAATATTTGATCAGCAAGTTTCGATTTATTTGTTATAGTTTCTAGCAAACAGAGGGATGGCACTTTTAATGTCTTGTGCAAAAAATGGAAATGAATTATTGCATCTTTCTGGATTGTTTCCAGACCTGCTCGGACATATATTCAAAGATTCATGAAAAAATTGCCAGATTCTGTGATGTTTACTCTGACTCCTACACTTGGACTTCAAATTACTTATACAATTCAGTAATTCTATTCAATTATGCCAATGGAGAACTAAAACACTGTAATTTGCTTTCTGCCTGGATTTGAGCCAATATGGGATATCCGGAGCGTTTGCACAAAGAATCTCGCAATAGCTTGTGTAAGGAAGTTTTCAAAGAGATGCGAGAAGACTATGGAAATGAGCTATTGGAAGGGATAGGGCTCTGTGGATTGTCATATTAGTCTTGTCATGGGTTTCAGCATCTTAGAAATTTCCTATTTTAGTCACTGACGTTATTGTGGTTACTGATTTTGTTTTTGATGCAATGAACTAAAACCACTTGTCTAATCCCGGGATATTTAGGCTCATACTCATACTTGCTCCTACAATTCGATTCAAAATCTGACTTGAGGTAAATTGTTGACTCTCATTCACCTTTGATCATGGCCAGTTCTTGATCACTAAACCTTACTAAGTTTCCTTTAGGTTTGATTCAATTCTCTCTTGTAGGTCTAATTCAATCTCCTTATCCCATAGGTTTGTAACCACTCCTTTAGGTCTGTTTACTCTCTAAACCTCTGTCAAAAGATTTATTCTCTTTAGATTGGTCTTACAAGACCAATTAGATTATACTCTTCATTTATTTTTCATTTCAATTGGTGCAGGTAGGTCCTTGAAGTCTAAAACCTTCAATAACGTAATTTGTACTACTAGGCATGTAGCCTAATTTACTTAATATACTTGGTGTCTTAGAAGACTTTCAAGAGAAACTGTGTTTTTAGTAATATACTGACCTTGAACCTTCTTACACAAATGAAAAGAATTGATCAACAGTCCTCAGATCCTTCTTTGACATTAACACTCAAGAAAATTGGAAGTTACACCTACTAACCCTGTTTAGGTCTAAAGCATGATGTCTGCTTAAGTACTCTGTCCATGATATCTTTCATTTGAGTGACTTTTAAGGTCTTCCAACTGTTGAAACAGGTGTAAAACATCCCCTTACAAGTTTTCTATAAACTTTCAGATTATTTGTTTGACCCAAGCTTAAGAAACCTACTCTTTGCTAACTTTAAACCTTGTACAAAGGTCTTTCTTACAGGTCTGTTACACACAGTCCATCATAACATCTTACACAGGTCCTTTCAACGCTCAAAACCACTTAGATCCTCTTAAGAGAACTCTTTTACAGATGTATAAAAAGTTTCGAAGGATTTGGAGCAGTATTCTATGAGATATTTGAGTTTCCAATTCCTACAACTCAGAGTTTCTTGAATTCTACAGGTCTGAATGACACAGTCAGTTATATAGGACGTTTGAAGACATTTTAATGTATGAAACCTGTGGAATCATGTAACAGAGATCCTAATACAACTAATAACCAAGTTTTACATTTTTTGAATGGATTGTTTCAAAGATATAGCTCTTTTTCTACTTCTGCCCTGTTCTAGGGTTTAAGGTTTTAGAGCAGCCCGAGAGTACTATAAAAAGGATTTAGGGAGTTCTACAGGGTTTCAAGGCGTAATTTCAATTGGAACACACATTATACACTTGCCTTCATCTTTCCAAAACATTAGATTTACACCGTGCTTCAAAAAGTACATCAAACAATGATGATTTCCATGGCTATCACAAACAGTGAACCTGTTCTAAACCCGAGAGCACAATAATGAATGGATTTGTTGCTTTTGATTGATCAAACAAGAATAATGGTGTCCATAGATAGTGGACTATCAAATCTTACCTCCAAAAGAGATATTGGATCTCAATACACTTGAAAACACGTTTATTTTCCTCTGTGTCGGTCCCCTGTCACATCGACTTCTGAATTCCTTCCCACAGTCATGCTTTTAATGCCTTTAGAATCCATATTACTTATCATTAAACATCAAGACACATGATTATACACTATAGGAATATAATGAGATCTTCCATCATCAAGAAAATATTCTATTGTATTGATCAATCTTCAAAACTCAATACAGACCTACTGCAGACCTACTGCTACAAACCATCTTCCTCAACCTACCAACTCTTCATCAATCTTCCTCCTTTTTCACGTAGATGGCTTTTATTAAGCCTCTTCTTGATAGGTTTGAATTCTATCTTCTTTCATTCAATCCTTTAGTTTAGGTTTCTTGATAAGATAGAAGACCTAAGTCTTCTCAACAACTCCTTAACATAGAATATGCTATTTCTGCCTTCTTCAACGTAGGAGTTTCCTCTTTCTAGATGGTGATGGGGTGTCTTCACATTTAAATAAGTGTAAAAGAGCTTTTACATCATTGTCATAGTCTTCTAGGACCACTGCAAGAGACTCATACCTTCACAACTCGCCACAAGGGCTTACAAGCCTTAAAAACACAATTTGAACATTCAAATATGACTTTTGGTGGGAAACTGCCAATAGTGGAATTTCAACTACTTGTATATCCTTTGCATGATCAAAACAAGACTCTTATGCTTCCTACGACCCATGAGACCTTCTCCAATCATACAATGAAGCATGACACTGCTTCTTGCTCTTCACAACATGGCTTATTTAACTCTATGTACAAATTTACATTTGTTTGACTGATGCTCCTGCATCAGTTTGCAACATGTGGTAGTTGTAATGACTCTTGTTAATATGTTCAATCATTGGCAGTTGTGTTTAACTGACAACCATTGGCTCTTCTTGTCATATAAATAGTATGACATATGTCGGGGTGAGGGTGCTGAGTACAAAAGTCCTCCCTGTACCGAACAGCTTGTATTGAGCACCACCTATAAATAAAGTCATTATTAATTTCATATTCTTTATGCTCTAATGGAGTATGTGTTTACTATTCCATAATTGATATTCTTGGGTGTAGTTTTTCCTGTAAACAGACTCATCTTCTCATATTGAAGTAAAGCCTAGGTTCTTCTCATATTGAAGTAAAGCCTAGGCAATTGGAAAGTACGTCTTGAAAGGGGTTTCTTTCACTATATTATTGTTGGAAATAAAGCTGTGCATTTGTAGGTATCTTATCAATTCGCATTTGTAGGAAGATAAAAAGCCAAACATTGGGTATCCATCCACATTTATTTATACTTGCATATGAGATGAAAAATATGAAGTTTTGTGCTTCACAATAGCTATATTTTGCATATTCTTCTTTGTGCAGATTGCTGGTTTTTAACTTAATCCAGAATTAATTCTCTTTGCTATTTCTATTTGTCTATTTATAAACTGGATAATTAAGAATTCATCTGTAGGAAGATAGAAAGTCAAACATTGGGTATCCATCCTTGTATGTTTATACTTGCATATGAAATGAAAAATACAAAGTTTTGAGCTTCGCAATTGCTATCTCTTGCATATTCTTCTTTGTGCAGATTGATGGTTTTCCCCTTTCTACAGAATTTATTCTCTTTCCTATTTCTCTTGTCATGATATTTATATACTGGATAATTAAGAATTCATTTGTTGCGGCATATATTGGAAATTTAAACAATTTGATCTATAGCAGAAAGTATAGTTCTGCTGTGTTCTACCTTTTTATTGACATAGTATCAGAGCTGTACTAAAGAATATTTGAGGCCTAACAATTGGACATGCCTCAAGACAAGTCAACAATGGATGTTGTTCTAACAATTGAGAAGTTCAATCGCGAACACTTCCACATTGAGCACATAAATATGCAGTTAAATTTAGTTGAAGTGGGGATTTCAAATGCAGTAGCTGGTACTGATACTAGGCCAGCAGATTGTGCTGGTGCAACTAGTTGGGAGAATAGGGAGAATAAAACAAAGGCAATCTTAGGTTTGAATTTATCAGATATGCATATACACCATTGATATTTGGAAATAACTCTCGAGCAATTTGGTACTCACTAAAAGAGATGTTTGGTTGTGATGTCCCTTTTTAAAAATTAAAAAAGTGCAAAGGACGAAGTCATCCCTCATGAATGGGGTGCCACAATGAAGGAACAACATTCAAAGCAAGTCATCCCATGTGAGGTTTCAAGGGACACCACTCCTTGGGAAGTCGCACCATTTGGGAAAATCCACTTGAAGGGTATTTATGATGGGCAGTTTGTGGAAGAAAACCTTCATTCAATAAATATTCATATTTGGGCAATAGCTCCGATAATGCATTTGAGCAAGAAAACCTTCATTTGTAATTAGACTTGAGGATGAAAACCCTTGATGCCTATTGTGGTAACTTCATTCAGGGGTTACACTTGTGCTTCACTATGATTATTTGACTATTCTTATTCAGAATATTTGTATAAAACAGAAATCAAGAATTCAGTATTTGTAATCAGAAATTTGTTATATTTGATTTATTTTTATAGGTTCGTGAAAAATTGGTGAAAATATCAATGATACAGTTTTCATTAAATAGGATTTAGGAAAAAACCAAATTTAAGTATTTTGATCCCATTTGAGGATATTACAATGGTATCAGAGCTTTTGCCCTGCTACCCTATGGGGAAACTTCATGCAAGGTGATGATAAAGAGATCCGCTATAATTTGAGAAATAGAAATAAGGGTTCAGATCAACAAAGTGAAGAAAATGAAAAGGGAGAAGGGCAAATATGAAAGAGAAGAACCGAGATGATGAATAGATTGATAGGCTTATTCAAGGACAGGAACAACTGGCTAATACAATGACTTAGTTAGATCTCGCAATGCAATATATGACAAATCATAAATATCAAAAAGAAAATAGTTATTCTATACCAACAATAATCAGTTCCCTCAAAAAAAAACCATGATATCTTCAAATAGACCTTTTCGGACACAGAATTTCTTGTCAATTTCTCCAACGAGGCTGAGCATGGAGAGAGGGAGTGTGTCGAAGCCCAAATTGGTAAGCACCCTAGACCTAGGAAAACCCTTACTCTGCGTTCGAATGTTTCAATGGAAAAAGACCTCTTGCAAGAAGAAACCCGTTTAAAAAATGTTGGAGCTTTGAACAAAAATTCCCTCCCATCTAGAAATTTTTTTGATAACTAGCTCAATTCTGTGGGGAAAGAAATTGGGAATTTATATTAGTTTTTGTAGAATGGTTTAAAAGGGAGTGTTTATGATTTTACTTAAACACTCCAATTTATAGAGGAGGGCTATTAGTAAACCCATGTGGAATGTTGGTCAATCCTTGTTTAAGGCGGTTCCATGGAACCCTGACATGGACTGCAATGACCTTGTGTTCAAAACTGCCCCTAAATGGGTAGACATCGAAAATGTTCCTATTCAACTATGGAATGTTTAACCTCAAGCTCTGAAGCCCCTTGGGGAAGTCCTTCGAATTGAAAACACTAGAAGGTCCTTGGCACATATGAATGCTAGGGTTTTGATCTCCTTAGAGCCTCTTGATGTGTTCCCTGAATCACTTAATTTTAAAATTAAAGGGTCCTCTCATATTTGTGCCGTCAAAGGGCTGGGAGGTTTAAATGTCTATTTTTTTTGTAAAAAAGACAAAGTCTCAAAAAGAGCTGCCCATTGTTGGTTAACAAGGAGGATTACCTTTATAAACAAAAAGTCAAGGAGACACAGAAGGATGAGTGTGTGATGTGTCCTCTTCAAACAGAAGATCTAAAAAAATTTGAAAACCCCATCTTTAGCAGTGAACCCCTCAAAGGTTGTCTTTAGGGAAAAATGCTCTAGTAATTGTTGAAGAGAGTGGCAAGGATATGCCTAAGTGCTCTTCCCAACTCTATAGCTCCTCCGCGCCCTATGTTGACATGGTGACCTGCATGTCTGATTTGCATAATTGTCTGCCCGATGATTTAGAAGAGGCTTTCCTTGATAAGAAGATTCCAATGAATTCTTTTGACTCACTGCTTGAGGATTCTCCCTCTGATGAGTATGTGGTCATTCTAGTTGATCCTCCTGATGTTAATAATTGTACCCCTGGAAACTTGCCGTTAACTAGCCATATAGAAAAAGGTGATGAATCCTCTCCTATGGTGGTTTCACCAGTGTTGAGAAGCTAAATAATTCAATTTATGTTCTTGGTCCTGAGGTTGTTGCACCTTTGTCCATCATGGAACCTAGTGTCCAAAAATTGGAAGCCTAAAGGGGGTGGCAAGAGACTCAAAACTGACACTGCCTCTCTCCCTCATGGGCAAGCCCCCGTGATTGATAGTAAGAAATCCAAAGATATCCCCCTTGGAATTCCTGACTTGGCTAACAAGAGGAAATCAAAAGAAACTAAGGTCCTTGATTGCTTCACAAGGATTTATAACAATGGGGGCAAGGCCTAAAGTTAGGCTAAGTGACCTCCCCCATCTCTTTTTTATGCAGATTATAAGTTGGAATGTTAGGGGCTTGGAAACCCCTGATAAGAACCCTGTTATGAGGCAGCTCAGACACTCAAGAGAGAAGTTGGACTTCTTTTTTCTTCAAGAAGTTAAAGCTACGGGCTCCCGTTTGTCCCTCGTCCTTAATTTTATTTGGCCAAATGCTGCTCAGTTTTCTACCAATCATTAGAGAGGTAAATGAGCAGCCTCATATTGATTAACACTGATTGGCAAGAGTTCATTATTGATCATGGTGTTTCTCCTTGTAATAGAGTTGTTTGGGTTTTACTAGAAAAACATAATCACTGTTTTGGTCTTTGTAACATATATGCTCCCAATGATTATATAGAGAGATCTGAGCTTTGGAACTGGCTCACAACCAACCTCAAAAATGTCCCCTGGGTCTTTGGAGGTGATTTCAACATGGTAGAGGAAAAAGAAGATAAAATTGGAGGGGATCCTCAGTCTTGGAAAGGTAATGAACTACATTTTTGGTCCAAAATTAAGGGAATGCATAGACTCTTTGATCCTCTTCATAATGGTAAAAAACAGAGTAAAGGTATTTGGTATACCTGGTGTAACAATCAAATCAGTGAGAAAAGGCTCTATTCCAAACTAGATAGATGCTACATGAACAGTGACTCCTTCCAAGTAACCCCAAACAGCTCTGGGAATGTAGTTAATGTCCCGCCCTTCACCATTTTTGATCACCATCCCATTGAGATTGGTGTCTCCCTAAGTGATAATGCTGGTAAATACTGCTTCTTTAAAAGGGCTCTACAAGTTTAATGTCTCTCACCTGAATGATCAAGTCTGTATGGATGGTATCCGCTCTTCCTGGAATATAGGGAAGATCTCATGCGAATCTATTTCCAGCATTGTGAAGTGGAACTCTAGTATGGAACTATCCAAGAACTTTGCAAGAACATATGGACAGTTTAAGGCGAAACAACGTAGGAAAATTGCTAGGATCACTCAAAAAAAGTTAATTTTGGTTGAAAGTGTTCTTCAACTTGACCCCTCCAATGGAAGGCTTGTGGATAAACTCAATTCTGTAAAGCATCAGATCAAGCAATCTCAATGCTACCTTTCCAAAGGAGCTCAGATTCGCTCCCATCTGACTTGGCTCAAACTTGTAATAAGGGGTCCAAATTCTTCTTCCATTTCTGTAAAATAAGAACCAGAAGAACAAAATATTTGGTATTGAGTTCGAAGGTAATCTATCCCATGACCCTAATGTAATTAAAGAAGCCTTCTTCGACTTCTACTCCAATCTCTTTTTGTCTAATTGATCCAATTCTTATACTGAGTAGAACAGGGCTCTTTGTGATCACTTTATCCCAAAGAAGGTTTCACAAGAGCAAGCCAACTGTTTGGATAAGGCTATTTCTCTAGGTAAAATCAAAGCAACCATTGATTCGTTAAAAATTCATAAAACTCTGGGTATTGATGGATTCCTTGTTGAGTTTTTCAAGGCAAATAAGGATCGGATGGCCAATGATTGTCTTGAGGTCTACAATGAAGCTATTTTTGTTGGTTCCTTGGGCCCAGATATAAATAGAGGTGTTATTAAGCTCATCTCCAAGGATGGGGACTCCAACCAGGTCAAAAATTGGAGACCCATCACTCTCCTAAATGTATCCTATAAAATATTGGCAAAAATCTTGGCCAAACGTCTCTCCTCACTTCTTCCTTCAATAGTCTCTGAAACTCACACTGGTTTTGTTGAGGGTAGATATATTCTAGATAATCTTATTGCTAGCTGGGAGGGGATGTATTGGGCCCGTGATTCCAACCAAGATGTGGGCATGATTCTACTCAACTTTGAGAAAGCTTATGATAGAATAGGATGGCCCTTCAGTGAAAGAATTTTGAGAGCCTTTGGGTTTCAAGACAGATTTTATAGAATGATTAATGTTCTATTTAAAGGCGCATCTGTTGTTGAAGTGAATGAGGAGCTTACTGAGTCACTTTCTCTTCAACGATCTATCACACAAGGATGCCCATTGGCCCCTTCTTTGTTTGTGCTGGCGGCAGAAGCCTTTCATTACTTGTTAGAAGCTCGGAAGTGGGTCCCCCAATCAAAGGAATTACTCTGCCTAATGAGTCTAAATTGATTGATGTCCTATTTGCAGATGATACTACTCTGTTTGTCAATCTTGAGAAAGATAATTTAACCCAAATCGCCTTAAGGCTAGAAATCTATTGTTCTGCATCTGGATCTAAAGTGGCTATGCATAAGTCTTGTATGTTGGGTTGGAAGTACATCCATCTAGATTGGCTTGCACATTTTCACTGAGAATGGAAAGGGCTTGACCAATTGGTTAGATATTTTGGGTATTCCCTTTGCTCTTACCCCTTCTTTCAAGTTCGTGTGGGAATGGACCTTTATTAAGATCAACAAGAAGATTGAGAAATGGCAAGGCCGCTTGCTTTCCTTACCTGGTAGGATTCGGGTCTGTCAAAAAGTTTTAGTTTCTTACAGCATATAGTATGCTTCTTGTTGGCTATTTAGTAAATCTCATGTCAATCTGCTTCATAAAATTATTAGAGATTTCCTGTGGTCAGACAACAAAGGAATTAAAAAAAGACATGTTATTTCTTGGCAATTCTGCTACAAGCCTAAAAAAATTGCGGACCTTGCCTTGAAAGACCTAAGGATTCAAGGTATTACCCTTGTTAAATGGATTATCAGAGCTTTCAAAGGTGAAAAGCCTTGGAAAGTCTTAGTCGAAAATAATATTTTGAGAGGTTTCCCCAAAGGTAAACCAAATTGGACAGGAATCAATATTGTGGACCTTCTTATAGGACCCTTTTCAGTTCAAATGGCTGGCTCCCCCATCTTTGTTTCTATCTGGTCTACCAAGGATTCTGTCAAACCTTTTATCACTGCTAAACATATCTTCAGTTGGTTTGAGACATGCTGCCAGAGGTATAGATCTCTATGGTGGAATCTCTATGTTAACAAGAAGCCTCTTGAGCTCACCAGGGGTTGTTTTGCATTTGAGTAGTTCACTAAAGGGTTGAGGAATTTTAAAGAGCTCTACTCACAGAATGGTTGGGCCTCGTGGATGGAAGTTTGAACTAGATTTCAAATTCCTTCTCAACGTAGGACATATACTCTCCTACTAAAGGCTCTACAGGGAAATAATAATGTATCTTTTATGGATGAGTATGAATTTTGGGATAATGTTAAATGGTTGAAAGGTCCGTCCCTCTGTGAGTTCTCCACTAAAATGCTATATGATAAACTCTCTTTTTCCAAAGTCCCTTTTCTTACCCTCAATCATATCTAGAGTGTTTGTGACCCCTTACGTTCTTGGTCTTTTAGATTTGATGTTATATGGGCATTTTGTATTGAACCCAAGAAATCTTGTTTTAGATGATTATTGATTTACAATCAACTTGCTGTTGGTAATGTTCTAGTTAAGAGTGGTTTACGTCAGTCTTATTGTTCCTTTTGTAGTGATATTGAATCTATTGAGCACCTTTTTTCTCTTGTCCATATGCTACTAAAATTTGGAATTGTTGTCTTAAAGGTTGGGCCATTGTCTTTAATTGTGAGATTGAATGGTTGAATATTGCTTTTGGATAAGGTGTCCTAAAAAGAAAGTCCACCTTTTTTTCATAAATTTTGGTTTGTTTTTATAATTGAAATTTTGTGGTTTTTATGGAGGCAAAGGAACCTAGATGTTTTCCAAGCAAAGACTAGGATGCTTACTGACTTCATTGTTGAAGTCATTGTTAGCATTGTTTTCTTGCAGATTTTTCTCCAACTAAAGGTGCTTCAAATGCAATTGAAGCAATTCTTGAGGACTGGGATGCTAAAAAACACCTCCGATTTCCTGGTTGACTTTGGTGGATATCCTAAATTGAGCCTCATCCGAATTGGGGAATGTGTCATGGTTCCGTTGTTGAAGTAAAAGTTTCTGAACATGAGTGGGATTGTATCAAGGATGCATATTTTGATCAGGTAGATGATCATGTCCACAACTGGGTTAATTCATCTGAGTCTGATAAGAATGGTGTGGATAGTTGGCTTGCTGCTAACAATGATGTAATTAGGGCTAAGCAAAGTGCTGATTTGGGCATTCATGATGATTGAGGAAGTTGAGGATGAAATTGTTCCTTTGGACCTCAAGGTTCAATTGTTCTCTAATGGAAAGGATGCTAATCAATCCATTCCCCCCGCTTCTCTTCCATCCCTAATGCAGAGTTCTGATGAGCAAAGCGAGATTTGAAAAATGATTGAAGACAATGTGAATGTCTTTGCTGGCAAAATGGAAAAACTCATTGAAAGGGGTGGTGTTGCAGAAGTTGATGATGTGCTAGATTATGTCAAATCTACTAACATGAAATTTTTGCTTAAGAAGGTCAACCGCTTCACTCCATCATCGATCACTGATTTGGGACAGATGGGACCTGGTGCGAAGCCTAACATTGCAGTGGGACCTATTCATGTGGACTCTGATCTGGATGATGATACAGATACAAACTGCGCCGCTTCTAGGAGGGCGTTTGATGACATGATGATGTAGTTGTTGGTTCGTGGTGCCACCCCTGTTTTGGGTGGCAGGCTGGGTGTGCTCTGTTATTTCCATTATGTTGGTGTCACCTATTTGGGGCCGTTTTTTATATTGTAATATTGAAAGCTAAAACTTTGACTATTGGGAGGTTGCCCTCCTAGATCTATATTTTTTGATATTTTGCTAGTTGTTTTGCATCGATGATGCATAGACTTTGTTTTTGATATTTCAATATAAAAAATAAAAAAGAGACCTTTTCAGCCTAAGTTAATTTCAAAAAAAGAATTGATTATGGAAGAAACCCAAACTTCATTGGAAAAGGACCTTGTATCTGGTTTTGAAGAATATCGAACCCTCCCAGATGAAATACGGAGGGAAATACCACTCGCATATTTCATGGCAATGAAAAGCAATTGAAATGGTACCAGGATGGAGCATAGACCTCAAACTACTCAAAGAGATCTTCAGCATGCTTTGGGTAAATTGACTTTGTCTATTTTTGATGGCTCTAACAAATTCACAGCTTGAGCATGGATACAAAAATTGGATACCTGCTTATCTCTCTAACCTATGATGGAAGAAGTAATCAAATTTGCAGCCCTTCATCTTGAAGGAACAACTCATGAATGGCAGTATCATGGTTGGATTACACAAGGGCATGATCTCATTAAATCATATGACGAATTTACTAGGAGGTTGATTGAAAGATTCGATAGAATTGACCCTAAAATTCATTTTTGGGAATTGGCAGTATTAAAACAAACAAGCAATGTGGAAGACTATATGGCTGGATTTCAGAGGCTCGCCATGATGGTTCTGGACATTACTGAAAGGAGGCTTGTAGTATTGTTCATGGAAGGATTGATTGAGCCACTAAGGGGTTTAGTCAAAGCCTTTAATCCTTCTTCTCTCCATGAAGCAATCAAAAAGGCGTTGGATTTGGAGACCTCAATGCCAAGAAATATAATTATGCCATTTGTACAACCAAGAACAGCCAATAGTGGACAACCACAAACCCCGCCTTTTGGACAACAAGGGACAGCACCATATGGTCAACAAAGAAGGCCATTTCAATCAAGATGATTTCAACAAATATAACCGCCTAAACTAGGTAAGGAGTCGGAAACAAGAAATGAGCTGAGGAAAAATACATGTTTCACTTGTAAGGATCCTTCACACTAGGTCATTGTTACCTTGGAAAGGGACATGTCCATTACATAGAAGTTGTTTCAGATGGTGAATCCGATGAAAAAGTTGAGGCCAAAGAAATGGTACATGAACCAGGAGTGGAAAAGACGTCGAAAGGTACTCTTGCCACTTTATCAGGGGCTCCTAGATACCACCCTTTTAGAGTAAGAGGTGTTGAACACAACTATCTACTAAGAGGGGGGGTGAATCAGTAGATCAACGAAAAACTAGTTCTTTAATTTTTTAACGAAGATACAAAAACATATGCATATCAAAGAAAAAATGTAGAGAGCACACACACACAAAAGCATAGTACACTAGATTTATACGTGAAAAAACTAACGAGAAAAACTACGGTGAGAATACCTCTAATCCAGCCTCAATTAAATCATCTAACTGGCAAAACCACACTGGTTACATTCAAGGACACCTATCCTTAGGAGACACCAATCCCCTAACTGAGCACCAACTCAGTTTAACCTTATTGGTTACAAGATTTAAGGGCACCAACCCTAAGGAGACTCCAATCCCCTAACTAAGCATCAACTCAGTTTGTCTGACGGCACCAACCAATCAGAACTTATGAGCTACAACTCCAGTATACAAGATAGATTCACAAATGAATCCAATTTAGTTTCTTTGTTACAAGTCTAGTCTATAACTGCTCACTCTTGGCTGATTTTGTGTATGCCTATTCTTCTTCTCTGCTCAATCTCTGCACATTCACTATGTGCCCTTTCTTTCTCTCTGCCTCACTCTCTGCTCATTCTCTGTGTGTTTTTTCTTCCTCTCTGCTCAATCTCTGCACATTCTCTGTGTGCTCTTTCTTTCTCTCTGCTTAGTCTCTACACATTGTGCCCTCTCTTCCTCTCTGCTCAGTCTCTACACTTTCTCTGTGTGTCTTCACTTCCTCTCTGCTCAATCTCTACACATTCTCTGTGTGTCTTCACTTCCTCTCTGCCTTACACTCTTGGTGTCTAGATATATTCTGTTTGGAGACACTTCATTCCCTTATTCCCTCAGCTTTTTACTCTATCTGCATACGTCGGGATGTGTTCTATTCAGACATGCTTCATTCCCCTTTTTCTTCTGCCTTTTTACTCTGTCTGCATGTATCTCTTATCGACATCGTTTAACTCACTCTCAAAATTGTGACGACAACAGCAGCAACACAACAATGTTTTTGATGTTGTGTATATACAATGGATTTTAGAGTTTCATGTCTCCAATTGTGTTCATACTTCAACTGCACTTAATTGGTTCTCATTAAATGCGACTTTGACTTATACGCTTTCCCGTGTCTTAGTTCATGCATCACATTGCAATGGTTAAGTCTCTTTACTATGTTTGGCAACTACTGGAATCAGGTCATAACTGCGTCGTTTCTTTAATTGAGAATTGATTGGTTGGATCGATCAATCTCGAACTCTGTGTAATCATTCACAGAGTTTGTCTGTTCCTTCATTTGTCCGTTGAGAACATATTAAATGTTGGTCTTTTTGCACCAAGTCTAGCCATCGAGCTCCTTTTTGCATCTCGCTATTTTCTATATAATCGGATCGCTTTCGCTTCTTTCGATTCTATTCGATATGCTCGACCTTTAATTTTTCTCTAGTGTCGTTAAACTCCGATATGTTGACTTTATCTCATTCTTTCAGCGTCTTTGAGATGCTTCCCCTTTGTCGATCTCTTCAGACTTGCTCGAACTTTAAGTTTGCCTATATACTTTTTGGGAGTTTGCAAATTGCCTTACGGAACTTTGCAAGTGTCCTCTCCTTCGGAAGTGTCCTTCGAAAGCTTTGATAAAGTACCCTTCAGGAACTTTGTAAACATCCACTTGCCCTATATTGTTTCCGAAATAATCCAAGTGATCCTTTGAAAACTTTGTAATGGTCCTTGTGTCCTCCGCAATTGTCCTTCGGCACTTGTGGAAGTGCCCTATGTCTTTCGGCAAATGCTCAAGTGTCCTTTCCCTCCATTTGAACTACCCTTCGGGTTTTTGCAAGTGTCCTCTCTTTCTTCGAACTATCCTTCGGGATTTTGTAAACTGTCCTTTGGAACTTGCTAGTGTCCCTTCTTCATTTGGACTACCCTTTGGACACGTTGCGAGCTTTTGTCAAAGTCCCCTTCGAAACAATTTCCGTGGGTTTTTTGTCCGAGTCCCCTTCGGAACAATTTCCGCGGGCTTTTTGTTTAAGACACATACACTTTGGGTTTTTTGTAAAGTACCCTTTGAAACTTTTGTAATGGTCCACATACCCTTCAAAAATTTTGTAAAGTACCCTTTGGCAACTTTGTTTGGATCACTTTTCCTTCGGGATTTTGTAAAGTACCCTACGGCATTTTTGGAAACGTCCACATACCCTTCGGCCTTTTACAAAATACCCTTCGGCATTTTTGTAAAGGACCACTTACCCTTCGGCTTTTTTGTAAAGGTCCACGTACCCTACGGACTTTTTGCAAAGTGCCCTTTGGAGTTTTTATTCGGGACAATTTTTTCGAAAGAATTCCAAGTGGCACTCTTTTCCTTCGTAAACTTTGTTGCGGACAATTTATCCGACATAGACTTAGTCAATTTTCCCGAAAAAAATCGCCGAGCCAATTTTCCCAAAAGAATTCCCTTATTAGTTGCGGGCTTTTTGTCCGAGGGAATTGTCTTTACCAATATCTCCAAAAGAATTATCAAGCTTGTAAAATCGACTAAGTGTTCAGATACCGTTCAACTGCCTGGGAGCCCTACTTTGCACCTGCAAAACTTTTGCTCCTTCCATCCGCATAACTCAGAACTTGGACCACAAGGAGTAGGCCCAAACCTGAGTGGCCTAATGTGATTGTTTCCTCCAGATGCTGCGATATATGCAAATGTAGTCACCAACAAACTGTGTACTAAGCCATACTCAACAAACTGACAGAGGCATTCATATGACTATTTTGGGAGTTCAAGGTGCACATACAATCTCCATGAGGACTCTACAACTGATTTGTTTATCTCGACATAGCTCAACACCTTTGTCATTAATGCTTGATAGACCATTCATCATTTGACATCAATGACAATATTACAGACAACAATCTCCTTGTACACCATGACACTCAAATTGCCAACAAGAGGGAGTATGCAAGGGTAGAAAACCACCGTGTTGATAGAGAGTGGGACCACCCACAATTTCATTGATGGATTGGTGACAAAAATGAGTTTGAAAGCAGAAGAATTTCAAGGTTTTAAGGTGACAGTTGATGGTTTTACCATTCCACGCACTCGAAAAATTCAACAACTCCGTCTCACATTGGGAAGACATCAAATAAATGATGATTTCTATGTAATGGGCATTGGAGAAACAGATTTGGTGCTAGGTGTTCAATGGCTACATTCTTTAGGCGAATTTGCCCAAAATTATCAAGCCATGGAATTAAAATTTAAAGTAGATGGGAAAGAAGTGGTGCTTCAAGGCATGGCTAATGTAGCCCCCCTAGTAATTACAACCAAGAGAATGGAAAGGACATTCAGGAAAGACCAAGTTTCATGGGTGGCACAATGTTTGGTGAGCTCTACAAAGTCGGAACAACAGATATACCATGAAGATATTCAGCCCATAATTGATAAACATGCTAAGGTTTTTGAAAATATTCCACCTGGGCTGCCACTAGATAGAGAATTTTGGCATATCATTGAGTTAGAAGCCAGTACCAAGCCAGTAATAATTACACCTTACTGCCACCCCCGAATCTATAAAGAGTAGATTGAAAAGGCTATCAAAGAATTGTTGGAAATGGGGCATATTAAGCCGATTTCAAGTCCTTTTGCTTTTTCAATGGTCTTAGTTAAGAAGAAAGATGGCACTTTGAGAATGTTCAATGACTACCGACAATTGAATAAGAAGACCATTAAGAACAGATGTCCGATACCAAGAATTGATGAATTAATCGATGAACTCCATGGAGCTATTTTCTTTTCCAAAATTGATTTAAAAACAGGTAACCATCAAATTCAAGTGCAGGAGGAAGATGTTTAGAAGACGGCATTCAAATGTCATTATGGACATTTTGAGTTTTTTATTATGCCCTTTAGATTGACCAATGCTCCAGCCACCTTTTAGTCTTGCATGAATCATATCTTCGATAAGCATTTGAGAAAGTTTGTTTTGGTTTTCTTCAATGATATATTGACATATAGTCAGACGTGGGAAAAACACTTAAAACATTAGATATAGTGTTGGAAATATTGGAGCAACAATCTCGTTTTGCTAAAATGTCTAAATGCGAATTTGGAATGTCGGAGATTCTATATTTGGGGCATGTTATCAATAGACAGGGAATGCATGATGATCAAGAAAATATCCAAGCTATATTAGATTGGCCCCCTCCTACTACCATGTCTCAATTGAGAGGATTCTTGAGGTTATGCACATGTTATTGGAGATTCATTAAGGGGTTTTCTCAACTAGTTGTCACTTTGACTAATTTGACAAAAAGGGGAGCATTTCGCTAGTTCGAAATTGCTCAATCAACATTTGATAAATTTAAACAAGAAATGAGTTCATGTCCAATTTTGGCTGTACCTAATTTATCATTACCCTTTGTGCTGGAATATGACATATCAAGGGAAGGAATAGGTGTTGTTCTAATGCAACAAGGTCATCCAATTGCATTTGAAAGTAGACAACTTAAAGAACATGAATGCAAGTACTCTATCTACAACAAGGAAATGTTGGCAATCATGCATGCACTAGCCAAGTTCCAACAATACCTTATATGTGGTAAATTTGTGGCAAGGATAGATCATAACAGTCTGAAATTTTTCGTAAGTCAGAAGGATCTGAACAATAGATAACAAAAATGGGTGAGCAAGGTCCAAGCCTTCGATTTTGATATTGAATATGTGAAAGGAAAAAATAATATTGTGGCAGATGCATTATCAAGAAAACCATATTTGTGCTCCATGACTACGATTGTTGTTGATTGGAAGCCTTTCATAACAACCGAGTATGTCAAAAACAAGTTCATTAATGTTGTCTTAGAGGGGAAGATGGGGGACGAACGATACAAAATAGTAGGTCTCATTCTTTATAAGAATAGGATCTTTTTGATACAAGAATCAAAGATTAGATATAAAATTTTAAAGGTCATTCATGACAGCCCATTGGTTGGCCATTCACAGTATTTTAAGACATATAAACAAATAAGAGATAGGTTCTTTTGGAAAGAGCTTAAAGGTGAAGTTCTCAAGTACATTCAAGAGTGTCCTACTTGCCAATGAAACAAGATAGAGCATGAGTTTCCAACAGGATTGTTGCAACCCTTGCCCATTCCTACTCAAAAATGGGAAGGTATTTCAATGGGTTTTGTTACTGGGTTGCCTGTGGTTCAAGGAAAGAGTTGCCTCTTTGTAGTTGTTGACCGTTTGACAAAGTATGCTCATTTCTTTTTGCTTCCCAATAAGTATGATGCCTCTTTGGTAGCTGGAATATTTTTTAGAGAAATCTTTAAATTACATAGGCTGCCAAAGAACATTGTTAGTGATAGAGATAGCAGATTTATGAGTTCATTTTGGCAAGAACTCTTTCACCTAGCAAGCACTTAATTGAACCCAAGTACAAGTTATCATCCTCAAAAAGATGAGTAAATAAGTGGATTGAAGGGTACCTAAGGAATTATGTCTCAGGCCAACAAAATGCATGGATCAAATGGTTGCATTTAAAAGAATTCTGCTATAATACCTCTTATCACATGTCAATTGGAATGGCACCTTTCAAAGCTTTGTATGGGCAAAATGCAAATTCCTTCATGGACTTGGTTATTTCAAATAGTCGAGTTCCAGGAGCTAAGGATTTGATCCAACAAAGTAAAGATATCTTTAGAGCTCTCATAGACAATCTTCAGCAGAAACAAAATCAACAAAAATTGTATGCAGAAAGAGAATTTGAAGTGGGATACATGGAATATTTGCGATTACAGCCCTACAGGCAGTCCCCTATCAACCAAAGTGGAGCTAAGAAACTCAAGCCACGATTTTGTGGCCCATATAAAGTCATGAGGAGAGTGGGAGAGGTTGCTTACGAATTAGAATTAACAAGATGTAGCCAAATACATAATGTTTTCTATGTTTTGTGCCTAAAAAGGGCACTTGGACAACATATTATTCCTTCTTTGGAGCTACCCCCATTAGATGAAGAAGGCAAGTTGATATTAATACCAAAAGCCATCCTAGAGGTCCGTGAGGAGGTTAAGAAACAAAAGCATCAAAAAATACTTAATCCGTTGCAAAGATTTACCTACTGAGGATGCCACCTGGGAAGGAGCGACCATTTTAGAACATCCCAACTTACAATTGCTTGAGGACAAGCAATTTTGGGAAGGAAGGATTGTAATATCCCTTTTTAAAAATAAAGAAAGTGCGAAGGATGAAGTCGTCCCTCATGAATGGAGCGCCACAATGAAGGAACAACATCCAAAGCAAGTCGTCCCATGTGAGGTTTCAAGGGACGCCACTCCTTGGGAAGTCACACCATTTGGGAAAAGCCACTTGTAGGGTATTTATGATGCGCAATTCGTCAAGAAAGAGCATGATCAAATTTTATTCAATAAATATTCATATTTGGGTGGTAGCTTTGATAATGCATTTGAGGACGAAAACCCTCATTTGTAATTAGATTCAAGGACGAAAACCCTCAACACCTATGGTGATAACTTCATTCAGGAGTTACACTTGTACTTCAGTTTGATTATTTGACTATTCTTATTCGGAATATTTGTATAAGATAGAAATTAAGAATTCAGTATTTGAAATCAAAAATTTGTTATATTTGATTTATTTTTATAAGTTCATGAAAATTTGGTGAAAATATCAATGATATAGTTTCCAATAAATAGAATTTAGGAAAAATCCAGATTTAAGTATTTTAATTTTTTATCCCATTCGGGGATATTACATTGGTTCAACAAATGACTGCAGTAAAATAATATTAAATCAATAGTTGTTTGGATTGAAAATCGTTAAAGGCGAAGTGTTTCTAACCACAAATTATACGAGGTATTTGAAGAAACAGCTTACAAGAATCAAAGAGAAATTCGAGGAAATTCATGCAATGCAAATAAAATGAAAATGTGTGTTGCCTAACTAAAGCAATGCAATGTTTAATCTTAGGAAATCACCATTCCAATCCCTTGACATAGTAATTGCAACTTTTCTTGAAGATAAATGAAGGATGAAAAGCAGTGGGGAATCTGCAAGTAATACACAAGCGTTTTTTGCGAATGGTAAAAAAACAAAAAAGAAGAAACCCAATAATAGCATGCCTAGAAGGTGTTGATATTATGGAAAGATGGGGCACAAAGCTTGGGACTGTGGACAACAGGGTGTAGGAATGAGACTTAAAATGATGAAGCACACTTTGCAACTACATATGGCGATCACTTGTTTCGAGTAGGGAGAACCAGGGGTGCACATTCGAAAAGATAATCAAATGTGATTAGGTAGCTTTATGCATCAGAACATTTTTGAGGTTCTATAGGGTCTTCATCAAGTAGGTATGCAGTTCTGGCCAAACTGCAAACCATGACTTCCATCATAAGAACGGATGGGAGACTTTTTGTGAGTGCTATATGGTTTCTAACTGGAGGAGATATATGTGTGGTTGCTGGTAGAAGTAGGTATCAAAACAATTGATCCAAAGATCCAAATTTTTCGTTTCTAACTGTTTCAAAATACTATTGAGCAATTATTCTTCAAGATTTATCTATTATCACTTTCAAACTTATCAAGTGCATTGATTGATTTGTTACTGATACAATAATACACGGTATACAAGTCTGCCAATAAAGACAACTGGCTCTCATTCCACCCCATGGTCATGTTCTAAGGCTTAAATTTAACATGAAAAAAAAGTAAATGTGCATGCAGAGGCATGCGTAAATCTTCAATCATCAGGTATATGATATTCAATCGTCATAAATACATGTATAAATCAAAACAATAGTACAAATGCGCAATTTTGATGTAATTAGAAGTACCTGAACTTTCCACTAACAATGCTAATTATCGCAAAATCTAATTCTTCTATATCCACCTACATTGTTCATGTGTTCATATTGAAAAACAAAAATAAAAAGCCTAAGTCTTTTTTAGCAGTTTCCACCCAAGGTGCAATAGACCCGATCAGCAGCAATGTACCAACAAGGCACGGACAACAACGATCATTCGAATAAGCGATTTTGAGGAGTCCTTCTGCACAGACTTGGAGAGTGAAAGTGGTAGTGTCGTTGCTACAGCATACTGGCCCCAGTAAAAATTATGAAATGCTGTAAAATAAATGATCTTGTCCCCCGCAATGGAAGACAAGTCTCTTTTGTTTACAATAGTGATTGTCGGTTAATAATGGCTGTTGGTTGAATGGATATGTTCACATGTTAACAGAGAAAGTACAATATTATTGGACTCTGTTCTTTTGTTCTTTTTTTATTATTTTCCAGTGGTTCAATCCATATTTTTCTTGTTCCTTGCTTTGTCAGAGTATGTAATGAAGACATCCATTTTATTACAAAAAATACAGTGAATACAAGACTATTCAATCGGCAGGTTGTAAGCCAAACTCCACAACCTTTGTCAGCATATCAAATGCACATAAAATGTTTGATAAAATGTAAATAAATCCACTCTCATCCCCTGAGATTCAAACTAAGACTAAATTATGGAAGGTATATTTTGATTCACAAATTGAATACAATTTAAGTCATATCCAAATTAACATAAAAAATGAGGATATTTATAAAATAAGTCTGTCTTTCAGATGTATCATATGCGAACGTCGAACATTTCATAGGTTAAGGAAGGCAGCAACCCATACAACAATAGTCACAACTTTTCAGACAATGAATTAAGTCAGTAACAGTGAATGTAATCCACCACGTTCAAATATCACCTTCTAACCTCTTTCCCCATTGGCAAAGATTTTGGAGTCTGGAATACCATATAAGACACCTTTGTCTGACAAATCTTATGCCCTGACAGCAAAGGGGTTTGTGGCATTTGCTTGCCGTATAACACTATTTCAGCAAATATTCTAATAGGGGAAGCCTATCAACAATTAGACATGTCTACCTACAATAAGATAAGGCAAGTTTATTATCTATTCCCTCTAGTACATTGCATTTGGGGGGTTAAAAAGAAAAAGTATTAAAAATATTCCACCAAAGCTTTAGAACAGGTATGGACATCCATCAAAGCATAATGGAAAAGGGATTTTTGTCAGATTTGGAATATATACGCAAAATGTGGAAGCATACACAAGTCATGTGGACTATTTGACAAAACGCCTTGGAAAAATGTGATCTCATGGATTGCAACGATTGCAAGGATAAATGGTGTTATTGACACTGCTTTAAATCTTTTCAAATAAATGCCTCATCTGTATGTCTCCTATGGAATGCCATGTTTCCAAGATTGCAACTTGTAAAAACAGCAATCTCCCACATATTTTTCCAACACATAAATTTTGTTGTTGAAAGCAGTCAATGAAAGCCACGTGAACAATGCCCTTTGCTTGAACTCCTATGGCAATAAAATGCACATTTCCCACTCACCTGATTTCATGTCAAACATCTCCACACACAATGGATTTTCTTCCAGCTCATGCATTACTGCGACCACAAATACTTAACAGTGATCATAATCTTTGCAAACCATGGGATTCTATCACCACAGCCACATAGCCGTCACAGTCTCATGCCATTTTCAATGTGGATTTACAAAACTATACTTGAACTTCAAGCAGCCACTGGCAACATAAAATAGAAAGCCTTTGCCTTACATAATAACTGCATCTCCTTTGTTGGGATTAAAGTTGAGTGCCTGTAGACAAATCCACTGTCATTACTTGGCATTCATATTTAAACCGTGCATGTCAGAAGTCTGTCAGCCATGCAAAGTGTGGAAGCGTACTGAAGGCACGCAAACTGTTGACAAGAATATAAATAAAAGCACGCTGTCATCACTCGGAATTCAAATTTAAACCATACTTATCAAAATTCTGTCAGTTGAAATCCAGGAACACGAACTTTTTTTTAATTGTGAAGGTGCATGAACAATTTCGGTTGAAATCCAGGAATTTTGTGCTTGATTGAAATCTGATAAAGTATGGATGGGTGCAATCACTTTAATTGCACATTAAAGGGATCGCAGCCATCCATATCATGCCTTTACATTCACTATTTGGGATGACATCCTAATACGTGAAACCCTAGTACATTCACTATGTGGGATGACATCTAAATATCCTATATACACCTACACTTCTCATGTAGAAAAACAACAATAAAAAATCCATTAGTCTTATTTACAAGTCTCCTTGCATCAGAAAAAGCTTATAGAAATCATAAATAGAGGTCACCTCTCTAAATCAAATCAACACTTCCCAAGCACTATGTATGCACCTCAACCCTCAATACATGTAAGTCACGATAGAGTAATCTAAAAAATTAACAATGAATGGAAGAAAAAATACTAACACAGAACAACTAACCACCAAAAGAGGGCATTGGAAACCTATTAATACTCTTTATTTAATATTCTTCTAGGTTGGAAACAAATACACCAACCTTTAACTAAAGTTCTGGTGGTCAACCTTTGTTTAATTTTTAATAATTCTAATCATAGTTTACTTGTGATTTTAGGACACATATATCCATGGGTTAGGTAAACTCATAAAATAAAGAATATTATCAAATAGGAAGAACTTTTCTACTCCAGTGAGAAAACTAACTTGACCATCATTACAAATTTACAAGAACGTGGACATATCTAACACAGCACCCTCCTTTTGTCTATAGTATGTGGTAATGGTAGACACTCCTGTAATCCATCATAGTAGTATTTTCATGGGTTTCAGCACATGTGATTAATTACATAGTGTAGTTACTTAGTAGCCGATATTGCAATGTGATCAGTGATTGTGTTGTTGGATTTAGGTAGTTTTGTGATGACTCTTGTTAAAATGTTTGGTTGTTGACGGCTGTTTTATCAACAACTGTTGGGTCTTCTTGTCATATAAATAGCACGATGTATGTCAGGGAAAGGGCACTGGTATCAGGTCCTTGTACTGTACAAATTGTATCAAGGCTTATATTTTATGAATACAAAGCTGCTATTATTCAGATACTCTGCTCTACCATGGTATGTTCTACAATTAATATATTTTATATATTGTTAGTGGTAGTCTAGTATCTCTATAATCATTCTACATTCTGGTGGTGTGCCTTTAAATATTATTAGGTCAAGTTAAAGTCGGTTCAAAGAGAGGTGTGACAAGGCACCCCGTTATCTTATAAGATCTTTGTGCCGAACATAACTATGAAACATAATGACCTAAGATATTATAACAGTACAAACAATTCAAGAAGAAGACCGACGGGTACACCAAGGCAAATCCCAAGACAAAATTGGAGGGGTAAAAAGTTGAAAGGGAAAACAGATATCCGTTCTGAATGGATAGTTGTTTTGAAAGGGATATCTTTTTTTGAAGTTTATTTTGTGTTTTATATTTAAGAAAATAAATTTAAAGTATAAAAATATAAAATGTAATATAAAGGTAAATGTAAATTTATACTTAAATGTTTACTAAATATAATAAATTCCACTCTGGGTCTTCTAAAATCGATTTCAGAGTTGTAGAAATTACTGTTACAATGATAGTTTTTAGTATCCAATTTGGTCAGTACTTTGTCATTTTCAAAATTTCAATATTGGGCATACAGTTCTTTGGGTGTAGCTTTTGCATCTAGTGTCTATTTAGACAAACCATGGTCATTTTTTAAATTTTGTGGCCTTTTAGATTAATTGTTGACGTTTTTAGGATCTCTATGTGTGCCAAAATTAAATTTTACAAACCTTGCATCTCTCAGAGATAGTGAGAGCTCAAATAATATTGACACACGAATTCGCATACACATTAATTGAATGCATCTTAAGTATAAATGTAGTGTCTATAAATAATATTTTAAAAGATACATTTAGTTAACTAACTTGACTAACCCCAATTCAGCACCTTGGAGTACCATTTGTCGTTTTATCATTGATCAAATGTCACTATTTGAGAAATTTTGACTAAATTAAGCCCCAATTAGGTGCAATTGAATAGACATTTGTACCTAATCGGGGCCTAATCCATTCAAATTTTCTCAAATAATGACATCTAATCAAAAAATAACAAAAAAGGGTCCTCAAAATGTTTGATTTTACCCAAATCTACCTTCATATCTGAAAGCACCTAATTGGTCATAATTCAATTAATTTTTCTCAAATAACGACATTTAGCCATGATATAACAACAAATGGTGCTCATATATGGCCAATTTTCCTTAAATCTACCTACATCTATTTGTTTGTGCATAATCTAACATATGTGACTTTATTGTCATCACTAAGGGGTCACATTGGGCTATGATTAGGGTGATTTTATTGTCGTCTTTGAAAATAATTTAGTGATTTGGGGCTTATTTTGCAACCACATAATATGATATGGGGCTCAAATATCCTCAATTGAGTCCCTAATTGAACCACTTACTCATTTGATTCAATGAGGGATGCAATCTAGGGCCCAATTAAGGCCCCTAAACCTATTTGCAACCACATAATGTGATTTGGGCACAATTTACCCCAATTGAGTACTTGATTGAACTAATTACTCATTTGATTCAATGAGGGGTGCAATTCAGGGCAATTGAGCTTCATGAACCTAATTGCAACTAGATAATGTGACTTGGGGTTCCATTTTTCCCAATTGAGTCCTTGATTGAACCTATTACTCATTTAATTCAATGAGGGACACAATTTAGTGCAAGAGCCCCTTGAAACTGGAGGCGACCACATAATGTGATTTGGGGCTCAATTTGCCCCAATTGATTCCCTGATTGAACCAATTACTCAATTGGTTCAATGAGGGACACAATTTTGGCCAATGAAGCCCAGTGAACCTAATTGTGACCACATAATGTGATTTGGGACTCAATTTTCTCCAATGGTGCTAAATAACGACATCAAATGAAAAAAATAATGACAAATGGTGCTTAATATATAAGCAATTCCCCTAATTCTAGCTACATCAAATTGATCACACATAATCAAAGCCTAATTTTTTCAAATTAGATCAAATAACGACATGTGATCATCAAATAATACCAAATGGTGCTCAAATGCACATGATTTTCCCCATTTTACTTTCATCTATCACATTGCACCTAATTGGGATATGATTTAGTAACATTTGCACAAATAATGGCATTCAATCATAGAAAATGGACAAATGGTGCTCAAATACAACCAATTAATCCAAAATTGACTTTTATCTATTTGCACCCAATTAAGGCATAATTTAGTCAAAATTTCTCTAGGAATAACAGTTGATCATGATAAAATGATAAATGGTGTTATCAAGCACTAAATTAGGGCTAATCAAGTCACGTTAGCTAAATTTATCTTTTATAACAATATGTATAGACACTAAATTTGTATTTAAGATGTGCATTTGATTAGTGAACATGCAAATTTGTGTGTCAATATCCTTCCAGCGCTATCTCTGAGAGATGTGATGTTTGTAAAATTCATTTTTGAGACACAACTCCTACAAATGTCAACAATCAATATGGAAAGCCCCAAAACCTACAAAATGACCATTAATTTGCTACGTAACCGGATACGCCCCTCCCAGGCCCTGGGAGCGCGGGGATATGCCGGTACGGTATGGTACGCGGCCGATCTGTGGGGGATACGGCCAGGGTATGTCGTGCCCCCTGCGGATACAGCCGGATATGTCCATGCCCTGGGAGCACGGGGATACGCCGGTACGGTACGATAAGCGGCCGATCCGCGAGGGATACACCCATGGTACATCGTGCCCCCTGCGAATACGGCCAAATACGTCCATGCGGTACGGTACGGTACGCGGCCGATCCGCGGGGGATACGGCCAGGGTACGTCGTGCCCCCTGCGGATACGGCCGGATACGTCCATGGACGTATCCGACCGTATCCGCAGGGGGCACGACGTACCCTGGCCGTATCCCCCGCGGATCGGCCAAATAAAAAAACATTTTAATTTTTTTTCACTTTATAACAAAAAAGCAAAAACCCTAAATGTATTCTCAATGCGACCGCGCCTCCGCGACTCCCTCCGCGCCTGCCTCTGCGACCTGCGACTGCGCGACCCGCGACTGCGCCTGCGTGACTGCGCGCTCCTTGCCGGCTGCCGCCCTGCTTGCTGGTCTTTCATTATTTCATAAGGTTTTCCGTTTTTATATTTCATTTTTTTTAATTCCTAAACTGAGAAACTCCCTAGGCCCTAGGGTTTTAATATTTTATAAATTTATTAAATTATAAACTAAATTTTTATTATATAGTTTAGTTTTTTTAATTTTTATTTATTTCTTTTAACTTTTTAATTTGTATTATTACGTTAAAAATTTAAAATATGTTTGTTTTTAAATTTTAGTCTTTAGAGATATAATATATATTAAGTATTAAATTTTAATTTTAAATTATTAATTAGTTTAAAATTTTAAATATAAACTTATAAAGTATAGTATTAAATTTTAAATTATTAATTAGTTTAAAATTTATATTTATAATTAAATTTTAATAGCAATTTTTTGTGTTACTAGGTGCTATAAGCCTACAGCGATTTGTCAAAAATTAGAATGTCTCAAGGTGCAAGTGCTAGTTCAGTGGGGCAAGGGATAACCCTCAAATATGATTCGCGAGCACCTCTTTGGAAATATGTGACAATATTAGAACAGATGCCTGGTGGAGGGTGTTTTCATTGGCTTTGCTCAGAGTGTAACGGTAAATTCAAGAGCTGGTATAGTCAAGTGAAAGCTCATTTATGTGCGATTTCTAGCACTGTAATCAGAGTTTGTAGTGGGCCAAGCATAGGTGGAAAGCCTGGGAAGGGCTTGCCACAAGCAAAGATCTTTGCATACATCATAGAGCAAGAAGACGCAGATGCCGTTATGAGGCAAATATCAAAACATCCTTTGAGAAAGAAATGATCACCTCGTGTTGATCCATCTCATGTTAATGTGGTGACCCCATCACACCCCTTTCTTGCTGCACCCATTGCGACTGAAGAGGAAGAGGATTCACCTCTTGGTCGCAAAAGAACAAAAGATGCAGGCCCATTAAAGAGGGCATTCCAAAATGACTCCAGAGAGATAGCGAAGCAGAGCATCGCACGTTGTATTTATGCATGTGGGTTGTCATTTAATACTGTTAGATCACCATACTGGCAGGAAATGGTGAGATCTATCAATGTTGCCCCTAAAGGTTTTGCCACCCCAGGTTATGAAAAGGTGCACACCACCTTATTGACAAAAGAAAGAAAACACATTGAAGATGCATTGCAGCCCATCAGGGATTCATGGATCAAAACAGGGTTGTCCATCATTTCTGATGGATGGAAAGATACGACAAATAAGCCATTGATTAATGTGATTGCATTGAGCCCTAAAGGGGCAATGTTTTTGAAGGCCGTTGATTGTGAGGGGCAAGTGAAAGATGCACAATTCATTGCTAACATCTTGATAGAGTCCATTGAGGCAGTGGGGCCTCATAACGTTGTTCAAGTTGTAACAGACAATGCTAAAAATTGCAGAGCTGCGGGCATGTTGGTTGAGGCAAGGTACGGACATATATTTTGGACACCTTGTGATGTTCGTTCCCTCAATCTTATGTTTTTAAAAGTTGGGGACAAAAATTAATTGGATCAAACAAGTCTATGAGGAGGCGAATGAGATCCAAATGTTCATAACCAACCATCACATGTCCCAAGCCATCTTTAGGACTTTCTCAAAATTACAATTGTTGAAGGTAACTCTTAATTTAATTTTATAGGTTTGTAATTTGTAGTGTTTTTTATTTTTGAACAATTTTAAGTTTATTAATTATTTGTTTTAATTTTGTATAATTGTATTAGGTTGCTGAGACTCGATTTGCTTCACACACCATCGTTTTGAGACGACTTGTTAGGGTGCGTGAAGCATTGAGTAGCATGGTCATCAACAACCTTTGGGGTGTATGGAGGCAATCAAACAGTGAGAGAGCCACAAAAGTGAAAGGGTGGATTCTTGATGATGCGTGGTGGGAACGTGTGGAGTATTTGTTGAGTTTTACTAATCCCATTGTCAGCATGTTGAGATATGTGGACATGGATCATCCATGTTTGGGTGAGATTTATGATGGAATTGACTCAATGATTGAGAACATTAAATCCATCATAAATGTCAAAGAGCAAGATCCCACAGAGAGGTTCTTCAAGGAAGTGCAATCACATCTCATTGAAAGGTGGAACAAAATGACCACCCCATTACATCTTCTTGCTTTTGCCTTGACACCCAAATACTACAGTACAGAGATTCTTTCTTTGCCCAGGAGGGTCGCACCATATAGGGATGTTGAAGTCGCCGAGGGATATAAGACAGCATTCTCTAAAATCTTTCTCGATCCAGAGGTAGAAGACCAAGTCAAATAAGAGTTTGTGCATTTCATATCCTCGATGGGTCATTCCCTTAGCGCTATCCGTAACAAGTACAAGATGCACACTCACTTTTGGTGGTACCTCCATGGGCAAGCATCCACCCACCTTCAACCACTTGCAATAAAAATTCTATCACAAGTAAGATTTTAATTTTTTTACTCTACCCTTCTTTTGACCTTTTCGATGTTTTGTTTTAAGTTTTAACTTTTGGTCTTTTAATTTTTTATAAATTTTAATTCATTTTGTGGCTTCAATAGGTTGCAAGCTCCTCTTCAGCTGAGCGGAGTTGGGGCAGCTATGGCTTTATCCACTCAGTTAAACGCAATAAATTGGCTGCAAAAAAAGCGGAGGATTTGGTTTATGTGCATTCCAACTTACGTCTTCTATCACATAAACAACCTCAATACAAGGAAGGGCCAACAAAGTTGTGGGATGTGAACCCAGAGACTACTGATTTAGATGCCTCCCTTACATACCTTTCTTTATTTGACACGGAGCTAGACAGTGCTTCACATGACTTGCACAGTGGAGCTAGTGGGAGTGGCATTGCTACTGCTTGTGGTTCTAATGAACCACATGATGATGAAAACATTGCAGGCGAAGAAGAATATTAAATATATTATATAGTGAACAATGAGAACATTGATTTGTCTCTATTTTTGTCCATATATTGTAACATTTGCACCATGTACCTGTTATAATTTATAAAACTAATATAAGTTCGACTATTGAATATTATGATATTTGGCATTGAATTATGAGTATATATTTTGTGGTTATATAACTTATTTGAAGTTATTTTGTTTCCTCTATGCATATTATGTGGTTAATTTTGTTTATATGGCTATATTTTTATATTTTTAATTTTTTATATATATTTTTGTACGGCCGTATCCAGCCGTATCCAAACCACAAAAAAAAAATCGACGTATCCCCGTATCCGATACTCGTACCCGTATCCGTATCGGCAACTTAGTTAATTTGTCCAAAACAAATGCTAGGTGCAAATTTGACACCCATAGAACCTTCTGTTCAATACTAAAATTTTGAAAATGACTAAGTACTAACAAGATTGGATTTTGAAAAACTATCTTCTAAATGGAAATTCCTAGAGCACTGAAACTGATTTTAGAAGACCCAACATGGCTCTAATTTCTTATATTTAGTAAAACAAATATTTAAGTATAATTTTTCATTTACCTTTATATTACATTTTATATTCGTTTGCATTTACCTTTATATTACATTTTATATTCTTATATTTAAATATTTATTTTACTAAATATAACACACATAACAAAAGCTTTTCAAAACGGAAATCCATTTTGGATAGATATACATTTTGGTTCAAATATCCGAGTTGTTCAAAATAACAGATATCTATTTTCCTTCGAAACGGATATTCATTTCCCTTCAAAAATGGATATCTGTTTCCCTTCAAAACGGATATCCATTTTGGTTTTCCATGCACTCATCCAAAAGCATTTTTTTTGGTGTTGTCACTATTTGGCCCATCATCTTCTTGCACTCACCCCCAATAGAAGATAGTTTTCTATTTGACAGTCTACAAAGCTTCTAACTCTAGTTGGAGATTAGCAAGATTCATCGAAATTAATTATAATAGGATACTAAAGAGTTGCCTTTGACAATTCCATTATTAGTGTTCTCAATTGCTTTCATACAACTTAGATCTTGATTGGATTTGCACTTGCTATTTATGGATAATCTCGAATTTAATTATAGGCAAGCAAAAACACCTTCTTTTGAAGATTTCCTTTATGAAAAGGATTCACAAACCACACTAATAAATCAGACTATAAACTTTATTGATACTTGTATCCCCAGTTTCTTTTCAACTTGAGTTATACCAATTCCCAAACTTATCTAGTGGATTAGGTTACGATTCTCGAGTTACAAAGCATTTCTTTTATGAATAGATTGGTGTGATTTCATTTTACTTTCCCATGGGTGAGATATGTGAGTGTTTCATGAGGGTGAAAAATGCAACCAATAACACAGCGCTTGAATCTAGATCCCTTCAAAATCTCTCTACACAATATATAAAAGCAATGAGCAATTAGATTTCTCACCCATGAAACTTCCTTCCATGTTGGTCAAACAACCCTGCAATGAAGATCAGCAAATTATTATTCCAAATGAAAAATTCGGATTACATACACATAGGGAAGGCGCAAGGAATGACACTCTCAAAGATTACACACTCCAATAGCATTCTTGGATTCCTTATGCACTTTAGGCATATGTCACCCACTTTCTACACGCCCAACTATATGGTATCCTTAGACACCACACAAACCATTGTACCTACTACACACCAATCTGCAAATCACACAAAACGAGCTCCATGCAGTTCTGCCCACGCCTACTAAGTGAAGCTTGCCCATTTACAACACAAAATGCATAAGTGCCCCCGATGAACAACACAACCACAAGCAACATTGTTGTGCACCAATAAGATGCACCTATGAAGACCCCACAAAGATTACAATTTTATGTTGGACTGAAACACACATACAAGGGTGAAAAGGCCACGCATTCCTCATCTAGGCAATTTTGACCAATTGGGAGTCGCTCCTTTAGGGGCCCTTGATACGGATCCCTTCCAAAGCTCTATATATATTATATATAAGGATTCAAAGATTGTTGGTCGCCCATGATGCTTTCTTCCGTGTAGGCCAAACAAGCGTGCAATGAAGATCGACAAATTACTACTGCAAATGTAAAATTCAGATTGCATAAGCTTTGTGAAATAAGGTTTGCTAAAAGCACACTATAAATGAACTCTCCAAACCAAATTTAGATCTGCAATCGTAGACAATATTGCAAAGATACTAGAGAAAACAAGCCTTCATGCCTATACACAGAAATCACATAAGCAATGACATGGGAGGATAAATTTAGATCAAATTTGGAGGTCTACTAAACAGAATCACAGCCAGATTTAGCACAGCAAGCCACAAGGAGATAGGAGAGTCTCATATGCCACAAAATATCAGAAGCAAAAAGAACCATAATAAAATAATCACCATGGTAACCCCAAAGGTTACCCACGTGGGAGGAGAGATGAGCACAACCAACTAATCACCATATTGTCTCCAATTTCTCCAAGTATTGGACTAGAGTTCGCCTAAGCTCTAAAATCATTAATATGCAAGCTGAGAAATACAAAGAACAATGGCTTAATATATATACATACAGCAACCTACAAACTATGGAGTTAACTCATCACCTATGTTCTATCAATAGCACAAGCACCTACGGAAATACAATAGAAACGAACAAGCCAAGCTTAGGCTTTAATGTAAATAGACCTAGATTATAGTAATATCTTAATCTAATACACTCCCTTAATAACTAAATTGAAAATAATTCTAACTTTATCTCCAAACTTATCTTTACCAAGAGGTTTAGTCATTATGTCAACAGTTTACTCTGTTGTAGGACAATAATAAAGACAAATGTCTTCATTATTAACCATCTGGCTGATGTCATGGTGATGAGCTTTGTTTTGCTTAGTTCTAACATGAAAGATTAGATTCCTTGCCATCTTGAAAACACTCTAGAAGTCACAGAAAATTGGAGTTGGTGCAGTTTGATCAACTTGAAGATCATCCAATATTGTTTGCGTCTACATAATTTCACACCCTGCACTAACTACTACTTTGTACTCAGATTTAGTGAAGGATAAGACAACTGTAATCTGAAGCTTGCTCTACCATGAAAAAACTCTTGAACCAAGAGTGAAAGCATAGCCTTTTGTGGACCTTCTTGAATGAACTGATCCTACCCAATCTGAATCAATATATTTTGTTAGCACAAAATCAATAAATTTCTAATATAGAATGCCAAAGTCAAGAGTCCCTCTAACATATCGAAGAACTCCTTTTGCAACTAGCCAATGTTATTTTTTGGTTTAGACATGGAGAGACAAAGACAACTTACTACAATACACATATCTAGTCTGGTGGTAGTGAGATAAATCAAACTACCTACCAATTGTCGATACATTGTTTCATTTATCAGTGGTGAATCAGTGTTAGTCAAGAGTTTGATCCCAACTTCCATAAGGGTAGTTCTTGGATTAAAAGCAAACATTTTGAATTTTTCCAAAAATGCTTTGGCACACTTTGTGATACAAAAGTAGTATGATCAGATTGCCAAAATTTTACACCTAATCATTACATTTATCATTTCAAAAACATAACAATGTCATTTTTAACAAGTTGAAATTAGTTGGCACTGCTTCCGGTGATGGCAAGATCATCAACATAGACAACCGGAACCACTATGTCATCAACAACTATTTTTGCATAGAGAGTTGGTTCAAAATCATCTCTTCTAAAACTAGACTCTCTAAGATATTTATCTATCATAAAGTACCAAGTTGAAGCCTTCTTAAGTTCATACAAGAACTTTACCATCGTACAAACCAGATGCTCTTTTCCAAGAACCTAGAATCCCTGCAGCTGAACCATGTACACTTCATCCTTAAAGTCTTTGTTCAAGAAGGCACTGTTAATATCCATTTGATACACCTTCAATCAAAACTAAGCAGCAATAACGATGACCAACAGAAAGGTTATATTTATAGTAGGAGCAAAGGTTTTTTCATAGTCTACCCCTTCTTTCTGTGCATATCCTTTGGCGACAAGACAAGATTTGTACTTGTCTAGAGAGCTATCTGATTTACACTTAACTTTATAAATCCATTTACAACCAATGGAATTCTAATCTTGGGGTAATTCTGACAACACCCAAGTCTTGTTTTTCATCAAAGCACCAAATTCCACCTTCTAGTGGATTCCCATTCATGTTTCCCTTTGGCGTCTTCAAATGTATCAGGTTCAAATCCCTGTTGTATAATTGAAGTAAGAGCAAATTTTACCTGCTCACTATTTTTCACCGCTCATCTCCCTAATCTCGTGGATCTTCACGCCATTGTCTTTGGAAACTCACCCTCCCGTACATTCTTCACTATGGCATAGTACCACATTGGTCTCTTGTGTTTGCTTATTTGATCTAAATATGAATCACTCTTTTCTTTACTAGATCCCTCCCTAGAATTTGAATCCTCTCATGTTTCCCTCTTTGAGCCCTGTTCAATTTTAGCAATAGAACTTGTTCAAGAATTGGTAGCAGTTATCAAATCACAACTATCCATAGATTTACTATTATATGAAAAAATGATATTTTCTCATCTACAACATCTCTATTTTCACAATTTTGTTTGTAGAGATGTCTAGTAATCTATATGCCTTAGACTACTCACTATAGCCAACAAACATATATATATTAATTTGGCATTTAAACCACTCATTTTTTTTTTAGGAATCAATGCAAACGCAACACAAACAAAAATACAACAATCACTTACATCAAGTGTTCTACCTGACCATGTTTTCTCGAGAGTAACATTTTGCAAGGCTTTTCAAGGACTTCTATTAAGGATGTAAACAATTGTATTCAGAGCTTCTTCCCAATACTAGTAAGGTACATTCCAGCCCTGCACCATGCATTATGCCATCTCCATAATTGTTTTGTTCCTCATTTTCACAACTCTATTTTGTTGTTGAGCATTCCTAGTAGTAGTCTACTACCTGTATATACCTTCCCACTTACAAAATTATTTAAAATGTTTTAAGACAAACTCACCTCTGATACCATGACGGTGTGCTACATGCACTCATGTGACACAGGATCACTCCTACACACCATTAACATAGTATTTGACACACTGCAAACAAAATACACAATAAATAATTATGCACAATAGTTACCATATTATTATATCTCAAAAAGAATATACAATATGTAACTCTCTCTTCCTACCATCACAGAGAAGTACAAGGAGTGCCTACTAAATATGCTATTGAGTTGGTTTCACAACAACCGCTTGGTTGTTGTGATCAACCCAAATATAGGGAATTGTCTAAATAGGTGCATGTTAGAAAATGAAAGAATAGATAATTGTGAGAAGCACATAATATATTGATCTGTGCATTGATCTTATTTATGATACCCAAAATTGGTTACAGCAGTTATGGAGGTTATTAGTTTAGATATTAACTAATTTTAGTTAAGTCTTATTACATTATTTAACACCCCCTCTTAATGACTAAACTAAAGACAATGCCAAGTTTGTCTCGAAACTTTACAAAAAGAATAGAACCAAGAGGTTTAGTCATTAGATATGGTGACTGTTATGAAGAAGCACGGAAGTGAAGTGAAATATCACTAGAATCAACCAATTCTCGAATGTAGTGATGATGAATCTCGATGTGTTTGGTGCGGGCATGAAAAACAGGATTCTTTACTAACTTCAATACACTTTGATTATCACAAAATAGTGGAGTAGGTGTAGATGAAAGAAGTTGCAAATCAGATAGAATCCGACGTAGCCAAACTGCTTCACAACTGGCACTCACTGTTGCTTTGTGTTCTGCTTCAGTGGAAGAGAGAGCAACAGTATGTTGAAACTTGCTCTGCGATGAAACAACTCCTGAACCAAAAGAAAACATATACCCAGTGGTAGATTTCCGAGTATCAACGAATCCTCCCCAATCAGAGTCTGTATAACCAATCAACCTAAAATTTGTTGTCCTCTGATAGAGAATGCCAAAGTCAAGAGTTCCTTTGACATATTGCAAAACATGTTTTGTTGTTGTCCAGTGTACTAGCTTCGGTTGAAACAAAAACTGAGAAAGGTAGCTAACAGCAAAACATAAATCTGATCAAGTGGTGGTAAGATATATCAAGTTGCCCACCAACTGTCTATATAATGATTCATTGACCAGTGATGAATCATCATGAGCTGACAATTTCAGCCCAACCTCCATAGGTGTAGAAGCAAAATTACAATCCATCATTCCAAATTTCTTCAAAAATGTAGTGGCATACTTGACCTGAGCAATGAAAATGGAGTGGTCATGTTGTTAGAATTTTGCAACCAAACAATAGTGTAGGAGGCCTAAATCAATTATATCAAAAGCAGTGCACAAATCTGATTTGTCTTTCTAAATCATTGTCTCCACTACCTCTGATGGCAAGGTCATCAACATACACAATGAGTATCACAATGTCATCATCAGTGCTTTTGATATAGAGATTCGGATCAGATGGACTCCATTTGAATCTAGAATCTCATAGATGCTGATCAATTTTGATGTACCAAGCTCAAGGACCTGCTTAAGCCCATAAAGAGACTTCACCATTTTGCAAACCAAATGATCACAACCAAGTTTCTGAAAACCTTCAGGCTGCACCATGTATACTTCATCTAAATTGCCATTAAGGAAAGTGCTTTTGACATCCATTTGAAACACTTTCCAACCAAACTGAGATGCGATAGAAAGAAGTAACCAAAATGTGACCATTTTTTGCAGTAGGAGCAAAAGTCTCCTTATAGTTTATTCCCTCCTATTATGAAAATCCTTTCGCAACAAGACGAGCTTTGTACTTGTCCAAAGTACCATCAGCGTTGTATTTGACTTTGTACACCCATTTACAGCGAATGGGTTGCTTACCCGGAGGTAAATCCACCAATGTCCAGGTATTGTTTCTCATCAAGGCATCATATTTTGATTGTATCGTTGTTTCCCACTCGAGTTTGCCTTGTGCATTAGAATATCTCTAGGGCTCTGAAATACTAAAAAGATCAGAAGCAAGAGCAAAATACATAAGCTCTTCATCATCAGTTGAATCCACAACTAACTTTCCTGGTTGTCGAGACCATGTATGAGATTGAGGAAGATCAACCTCTCGTACATCCTGTAGAGTGGTGTAATACAACTTGGGTCTCTTTTGTACCAAGGATTCTGGTTCCTGTTGAACAGCAGATGGAGAAGTGGTCGACTCAAGTCGACGATGTTGATAAACTAATGGAGTGTTAGCCATAGATTGTTGCACTGAAGACTGTGAGGGTGTCTCCAAAACATGTGGTTCCTCATCTTTCAAAGGAAGTACAAAACTAGAAACCTCTGGATTATCAGAGATACCTTGTTGATTATAAACAAAAAATGATTATGTTTATTTTACATCAACATCCCAACTAATAATGATCTTGTTAGTAGACACATCTATTAGTCTATATGCTTTGGATTGAGTACTATAACCAACAAAGAAATATCGGGCACATTTAGAATCTAGTTAACGTCTCTGTTTCTTAAGAATGAGAGCATATGCAGCAAAACCAAAAACATGAAAATGTGTTACCTCTAGTTTGATGTTGGACCAAGGTTCTTCCGGTGTGATGTTCTCCAAAGCTTTGCAAGGACTTTTGTTTAGTACGAAGACTGTCGTGTTAACTGCTTCTCCCGAGTATTTATATGGCACAACTCTGATGTGCATCATGGATAGATCCATCTCTATGATTGTGTGATTCCGCCTTTCAACCACTCCATTTTGTTGAGTGTATGGGGTTGTTAACTGCAGATGAATTCCTTCCTTGCCGCAATAGTTCTGAAACTGCTTTGAAGTGAATACTCCCCCATTATCGAATCGTAAGGTTTTGATCCGCTGACTTGTTTGATTTTCTACCAATGCTTTGAATTTTACAAATTCAGCAAAACAGTCAGACTTCTTGTTCAAGAAGTAGACCCACATTTTTCTAGAAAAATCATCTACAAACAACAAAAAATACCTTGCACCAAGAATAGTAGATGACTTCCAAGATGGCTCACATAGATCAGCATGAACAAGATCAAAGAGCCCCTTTGCTCTCCAAGCACCTTCAATGGAAAAAGGTTTCCGCTTCTGTTTGCCATCCAAACAACCTGCACATATATCCTGCTTGCCCTGGATAGTAGGCAATCCAAGAACCATATTTGATTTTTGGAGTTTGGCCAAATACTGAAGATTGAAATGTCCAAATCTCTCATGCCATACAACACTGGTATTATCCTCCACAATTAATGCATTCAAACTGACTGTGGCAAGATCAACAAGTCTATACAAGTCATTTTGCCTAATGCCTAGGGCTATGACTTTATTATTTATGATATTAGACACAATGCATTGCTTATATGAGAAATTTATTGTAATGTGAGGGTTTTCAGTTAACTGACTAATTGACAGAAGATTTTTGTTCATCTTAGGTACATACCTAACATTCTTGACTATGAACTTTGCAGCATTATTCAATACAATGCATATACCTCCTATCTCTTCCATAGCATGTGACTACCATCACCTAAGGAAACTGAATCGAAAAAACTTTCCTTTGTACTGAAATTAACATACCAGTCTTTTTGACATGTAAAATGTCGTGAGGCACCGGAATCAAAAACCAATCCCTGGTAGACCTCTCATTAGAACATGATGCCATGAGAGCATATTCTTTCTCTGATTCAGCTTCAACTGTTGTGACATTTGCATGTCGTTTTGCCTTCTTTTTATGTGTTAGATCATATTGTCTTTTTTTGCATTCTTTCTTAATATGACCACATTTTTGACAAGAATAACATTTTACCTTGAATTTTGGGGAGGATGAAGACATATCCGAATGTCTTTTCCATTTCCCTTTTGATTGGGCAGCAAAAGCACTTTCTGATTGGTCAGAACTGGGCTCACTAAAGTGTGTCTGCCTGCATCCCTTTTGCAGCAAATATGAACTCCCCTGATCAAAAGTGAGAGTGTTACTCTCTGTCAATAGGCGCAACGCTTCCACGAACGATCCATAAGGTGTCAGGGTATTCAGAACAAGAGCCACCATATCATCGTCATCCACCTTTTTGTTGATGGCTAACAATTGGTCATACAGATCTTTTATCCGTAATAAATGTTCTGACAGAGACCCACCTATCATTTTTGTGAAAAACAAAAGATTTTTCAAATAAAGTACTCGACTCTTTTTCGAAGTTTGGTACTTGTTCTTGAGACTGGTCCATAGTGCACTTGTTTGTGTAGTGTTCCGGACCTCCGCAATCATATCATCCGACACAAAAAGTTTCAACAAAAGAAGGGCTTCTTTATGACATTTGTCATAATCTTGTCACAATCACGGAATTCCGAAATTGTCAAGATTTTATGACTCCACACATTATAATTCTGCCCAGTTAATTTTTGGGCCTCAAGAAGGACGAGGTTATGGATATTGGTCATTTTTCACTCCGAAAAATGCTCCTTACAATTCATAAGTTGTCATGTATTAAAACTAGGGATAAATAATGAATTATTTATTTAGCATACAACTATGTGGCACAATAACACTAGTTTTCCCAAATTTACATAATCCTTAAGATGCTTATATATGTATATATAATAATGGTAGCATATAACATATAACGATCAATTTGTAACCAATAAAAAAAAATTACGAAAAGTTGAACTATTTTTATCTTTTTGAAAAGAACTATTTTTACCTTTTTGATTTTGTACTTTGATCTCCTTGATGTTGTTCAGCTTTTCAACCACCTCGAAATTTATTTTACAAAAATCAGAAAAGATTGTCAGAAAATGAATTAATGTGAACTCACTGGAATTTTATTACTGGGGCGTTGTGATCGCTCTTTCTGGTGATTGTGTCTTTCTCCTCCAAAAAACTTTCCTATGTTTTTAGGTGACTGTCCTTTGCCTTCGATTCTATCAATCAGTCAATTAATTCTTGACTATATGCACTTTTGTTCTATGTAAACTCCATTTTGTTTCTCTACCGCATGAAAAACCTTTGTGTAGACTTCTACACAAAAACCCTACGATCTAGTTATGCAACTTCACTGCATTTTTCACCTTTTGTGGCCTTCCATGGGTGCCCTTCCAAACCCTCCATGACCTTTTGACTGTCCCCTGTTGGCTCGAACGCGACTGCATGTCATCACATTTCCTTGACGACTGTGTGCCCTCGTCATGTTTCCTTGATGACTGTGTGCCCTTCCTTGTCATTCCTGGACGTGTGTGTTCTGCCCGACACGACTGCAATCTCTACTCACTGTGTGCGTGTTGTCTTCCAGATTCGACTGCAAACTTAAACGTGTTTTTGTGCCCTTCCGCAACTGCAAATATCAATGCTCTGAATTCCACTGTCTTCAAACTTGATTATGTCGTTTCTCTCCCCCTTCTCCTGTTCTTACCCTAGAACCATGGTTTCCTCGAACAATGAATCACTCGTACCTTTCTGGCTTCCTTGATTGGTGGATCTGATACCACTGTTAGCAAATGAAAGAAGAGATAATTGTGAGAAGCACATGATATATTGATATGTGCATTTATCTTATTTATGATACCCAAAATTGGTTACAGCAATGGTTACAGCGGTTATGGAGGTTATTAGTTAGACATTAACTAATTTTAGTTAAGTCTTATTACATTATTTAACAGTGCACAACAAAATATTGTTCGTGCGCATATAGAAAACAATCCAACAACTATAACAAAACTCCAAATCAAACTTAACTCCGTGAGTGGGTGTGAACACGGCTAAAGACAAAATTGGTTTGGAAATAACTCAAACCACTAGCTAGTGTGAACACGACCACTCCAACACATTGTCTAATCTTGTTTTGATATATTTACTTGATTGTTTTACTACCAAAGCTTTCCATGCGGCAAAATTAAAAAAACAATGACTTTTTATTTAGAAAGTAAACCCACATTTTTTTTTTAAAATCAACTATCAGCGAAAATGTATTGTACTCCAGACACAATATGTGTTTTCATTGAACCATGCAAGTCAACATGTATCAAGTCCAAAACTCCTTTGGCTTGCCATGTCTTACCAGTATCAAATGGAAGTTGAATTTGTTTTCCCATCCGACACTGTGTTATTTTCCACTATGTTGTAGGAAGGAGGTTTCATTTCTTAGTACATCTTATATCTGAAGGATCTTAGTGATCAACTTGTAGCCACTAAGAAGTCAGTGGATGATCAAGATATGATTGCATTGGTATTGCATAGTTTACCTTTGTTTATTAATTTGTTTGTGGAGTCGCTGCATCTGATTACACAAACATTTGATTTCATTAAATTGTCAACACTTCTCATGTAGAAATAGTAGAGGCAATATCAGACAAAAGCATCAACCTTAGTCACTATAGAGAGTGCACTCGATGCAGTTCAAAGGCAATGGCAGACAATTCAATGCTAGCACTTCATCTAAAAAGTCCTCCAAAAACACTAACACATCAAAGAGGTCCCAGTGAAAGTGTTTTTATTGCAAAGACCCTGAACATTTCAAAAATGATTGTCGGAAGAAGCAACAAGTTTCAACAAGCGCTCAACATAAATCACAATATGCAATCATTGTTGAAAGTGATGAAGAAGAGGCACTAAGTGATTTAGCCTTCGTAGCATCTCAAAATTAGTCAACCAAGTCTAAAAACTAGTACTTTGACTCATACGCATCCCAACACCATACATGTCATAGATATTAGTATGTGAATTTTATAGAAGATAGTAGTAATAAATGAGTTTCTTTGCTTGACACTTTGTTAAATGATGTGGGGATGTTCATATTACATTGAACAATACTCTTAGATATACATTTAAGAATGTTAAATATGTACCTGATATGAAAAAAAACCTATTATTTATTAGTGAGATTACCAAAAACTCTAGTCTTTATGTAAAGTTTTAAGGAAACAAATGTATGGTAACTACTCTTCATGATGACAATTGCACAAGCACATGCACTAGCATCGGTCGAAAATATAAGTGTACTTTGACATGAAAGGTATAGTCACCACAATTATCAATACTTGAATAATCTATATAATCTAATAGTACACACATTCTAACTTTAGTGAATAGATGAAAATCCATTCACCATATTAGTCTTACGTAGAATATTCAAGTATTGATAATTGAGGTGACCATACCTCTCATGCCAAAGTATACTAGTACCTTCAATTGCTGTTAGTGCATGTTTTTGTTGTTTTGGGATAACCAATTTGTATAATCCCTTTTCACCAATTCAAATTGTAATAATTTTGTTATCATAAAGACCAGTGACCATACATTTACTTCCTTGAAAATTTACACAAAGCAGGATTCTTAGTGATCTCCTTTATGGACAACAAATTTGTATTCATATCAAGGAAGTACCGAACATTTTTGAAAACATAATTAACAGAATTGTTCAAAATGATATGAACATCTCTACATCCACTAACATAATGAGTCCATCCATCACCTAGTGAAACAATTTCACTGCTACTATTATCTTCAATGAAAGTAACAAACCAATCTGTGTGACACGTATAGAGTCGGGATGCACTTGAGTCAAAGTACTATGTTCTAGACTTGGTTGACTATGTTTGAGATGCTACAAACACAAAATCACTTGGTGCATCTTCTTCATCTCCTTCAACAATGTTTGCATACCGTAATCACTTTTGACCACTTTCCAAGTCTTGTTGTATCTTCCAACAATCCTTCTTGAAATGTCCACGTTCTTAGCAATAAAAAACGCTTAATCTTTGATGTGTTACTACTTTTAGAAGAATCTTTAGAGGAACTACTAGCATTGAATTGTCTATCATTGCCCTTGAACCACGCATTGAATGCACTCTTTGTAGTCACTGAAGTTGATATTTCTATTTGACCTTCCTTCCACTCTTGCAAGAGAAGTATTGAAAACTTCTCGCAATCAAGTGTTTGTTTTTCTGCAATCAAATGCAATGACTCCACAGATGAATCAAAATAAACAGATAACCTATAGAACACTAGAGATACATTATACTAATTATCTACTGGCTTCTCAATAACATAGAATTGATCATTGAGATCTTTCACACATAAGAGGTATTCCGAATAGAACCTCCTTCCTACAACTTAGTGGAAAACAAATTTTTCAAATATAAGGCCCTTCCAGCTTCTGATGCCTGATATTTAATATTCAGATTTTTTTATAATCCAGATGCTATATTCGCATTTCTAACTTCTAGCACTAAGGCAACAACTAAAAATTTTAGAAGCATCACAACCTCTCTATGTCTTTTATCATCATCTTCGAGATTAATTGTGAGTCTGTGTTCTATACCTAACACAATCTAGTAAAGCTTCTTATAATCACACATTGTAAGTATTTTGTGACATCATAGACTGTAATTTTTACTAATAAATTTATGAGAATCAAGTAATAAAATATGTGTATACCAACAATTTTCACCTTACAACAATACTACCCTAACGAATAAAACAATTAAATGAAGAGATTTACAAACTTTCATAACCACTATCTTCGGCTCACAAATGTGGACACTCGGGCTAATTTTTAGCCTCTTCCTTGTAGTTGTGCCCATGTTTCTCCACACTGTACCCAAATTGGATTACGCTGCCTCCTTACACCAGGTTACACTACAACATTAACGTCTTTATTGGACGCCTCCTTTCCCAACAATAATAATAAAAAACAAACATAAAAAGAATCTCCTTCAATCTCTAATTTATCTAAATCTCTTCATGCAAGGTGCACCATTCACACTACAGTGCTTCCTCCCTCATAGTAAGATTTATCACTCTTACCACTTCACAGGCTCTCAACAAATACACCAAGCTCTACTACCATAAAATCATTATTATGCAAACCATGAAATTCAAAAACCAATGGCTAATTATATAGACATACAACAACCTACAATCTAGGGAGCTAACTTATCATACACAAAGATCATACACACACATAAGAATGCTCAACACCGGATTTTTACGTGGAAATCCAAAGGGAAAAACCACGGTGAGAAACACTGCTAAAAGCTACTGTTCTAATCCAACCTCACAGAAAAGATGTCTCACAGACAAACCTCACTGGTTACATTCAAGCGCACCCACTCTAAAGAAGCATCAACTTCCTAACTGAGCACCAACTTAATTTTCCTGATGGCACCAACCTATCAGAGAACTGAAGCTACAACTTCATAATACAAAAGAGATTCAGAATGAATCTTGTTTAGCTTTCTGTTACAAGTCTTGTCTGTAACTGCACCTTCACGTTGAGTGCCTTGTCGTCTTATCTACCTCTATCTCTGTGTCTGGATATCTTCTATGTTGACACACCTTATTCACTTTGCCTCTTTACGCTGTCTGCATATATCCTTACTCGACAATTTTGAATTAACACTCTAATTATTATCGTAGCAGCAGCAAAATACACTTTCAAATGTTTTGTTCGTAGCATATATAGACAAATGCATCTTAGGGTTTTCTATCTGTAAAGAGTTCACACTTCAACTGCTCTTAACCGGTTCAAGCTTTTGATCTGCATTCAATGTGACTTTGACTTTGTGTCTCGATTCATGCTTCAAACGGCAATGTTCAAATGTCTTTACTATCTTTAGCATCTACACTTCTACTGTTCTTAACTGCACTGCTTCCTCGATCACTTTTGATCTGCATTCAATGTGACTTTGACTTCGTGTCTCAATTCATGTTTCAAATGACAACGTTCAAATGTCTTTACTATCTTTGGCATCTACGCTTCTACTACTCTTAACTGCGCCGCTTCCTCAATCACTTTGATTAATCTCGAGCTCCGTGAAGATATATCGAGTTCATCACCAGTTCCAATTGTTCTTTTACAGACAGTTAGAAGACATTAAATGCAGGTTTTTTATTTATTTGGTCTCGCAAAGTTCACGTTCTTTTCTTTGTTAGATCTTTCCTTATGACCTCTTAACACTTGTCAAATGCGCGTGCACTCGAAGGGTAATCTGGGTTTGCTTCGCACCATTGGATCTAATGCACCGATCAGACGAGAGTCGCTGATCTTTTAAAGCAACATGAATTTTAATTTTTGCTTTGCCATTAACTGTCGAGCTTCTTTTCTTCCCTTTTCGCATCTCGTTGTTTTCTATATCATGGGTTCACTTTCGCTCCTTTCAATTGTCCTCGATATGCTCGATCTTTACCCTTTGCATTATGCGTTAAACTTCGGCATGTTGGCGTGATCTTATTTTCTTCGGCATTCTTGTAACGCTCCTTGCAACGTCAATCCTTGAAGACTTGCTCGTATTTTAACCTTGTTTTAATTCCTTCGGATGGTTCCTTTATACAAATTGTTGCGGGCCTTTGTGTCTTCGGGATAATTTCCGCGGACTTTTTGTCCTGATCAATTTCATCCTAAAGTGTCCTTCAATTTCTCTGAAAGAATTCATCATTGGCTTCTATTTGGAAGTGTCCTTCGAAAATCTTTATTTCAGACTTTTTGTCTGAGACATTTCTTTGGACTTTTAGTCTGCATCATTTATTCGGACTCTCTACAATCTACCCTTCGGCTTTTTTGCAAGTGTCCACATACTCTTTGCAAGGTTCAAAAGATACCCTTCGGATTTTTTGAAAAAGTCCACTTGCCCTTCGGAACGTTTAAAAGATACCCTTCAGACTTTTTGAAAAGGTCCACTTGCCCTTCGAAACATTCAAAAGATACCCTTCGAACTTTTTGAAAAAGTCCACTTGCCCTTCGGAACGTTCAAAAGATACCCTTTGAACTTTTTGAAAAGATCCACTTGCCATTCGAAATGTTCAAAAGATACCCTTCAGACTTTTTGAAAAGGTCCACTTGCCCTTCGGAACGTTCAAAAGATGCCCTTCGGACTTTCTGAATGTACCCTTCGGACTTTTGTTAAGGGATAATTTTTTGAAAAGGACTCGACAATTATTCAGAAAGAATTGTCCTTGCCGTTTTTTCGAAAGAATTCCTCCGAAGGAATTCTTCAAGACTATTTCGGGTTTTCCATCCTTCTTGACTTATCCCGATTGCCTCTTCTAGACCCTTTTGGGTTTTTGACATTACTTGACTTATCAACTTGAGAGAAGTCGTTCCATAAACCCGACCAACTTTATTAGATCAGTTCGGAGTTTCAAGACTGCTTTACTTATTTTATAAGAGCACTTCACAAACCCGATTTACTCCACAAGTCTGCTCAACTCAGCCTTTGGCATTAATGCATGATCAGATTCAATCTCAATGACATCAACCTTTGACATCAATGACAATTCCATGCTGCCTTAGATGCGAATGACAATTCTTCAGTCCTCAGAATGCTTTCTGGATCATGAGATCAAAACTGTCAACTGTCTCCTTGCTCAAATTGCCAACAATCTCCCCCTTTGTCATTGATGGCAAAACACCCTCAAGAGCAAAAAAACATCCTCAAAATTTCCTTCTCATTCTGCTTGCCTTCTCTTATTCTGATTTCTCCCCCTTTGACATTAATGACAAAGAGTGTTTGCTAAACCAATAAGACAAACTGTTGTTTTACTGGCTTTTGAGCTGCTTTGATCCTTGGACCTGTCTGGATAGAGCATATGAAAAAAGACTCCCCCTTGGATAATGCACACCGACCTGAACTGTTCCTATGACTCTTTTGGCTTTCATATGCTTCAACCTATCCTGGATATAGCATTGGTCTGAAAGACCAATCAACAATAGATATATCTCTTACATAGATGAGCATAGAAATCTAGATCCAACATACCTTAGTCTGCTCCTTAACATCAAATGACAAACGATATGTAAAGTACGTAACAGATTGTCTTCACTCTTAATCCAGGAGTTAATAATATGCCTACAATGCTCCCCGTGGACTTATAACCTATCACAAGAGTCTAGTGATATAGGGTGGGAGCTACAACTCCCAATTTCTCTCTCAGATACTCAAATTGCTCCTTGGGAAGAGGCTTGGTAAAGATATCTGCAATCTGATCCTTGGTTGGCACATATTCCATTGTGACCTCTTGACTTGCTACCTTTTCTCTCAAAAAATGATATTTTATGGAGATATGCTTGGTTCTAGAATGCATCACAGGATTCTTGGATAGATTTATGGCACTTGAACTATCACACAAAATAGAGATAGGTGCTTGATATCTACTTTTATGTCCTTGAGAGTTTGCTTCATCCACAAGACTGGAGTGCAGCAAGCAGCTGCTGCGACATACTCTGCTTCAACTGTAGAGAGTATAATCGATTCTTTCTTCTTGTTCCGCCAAGACACAAGTCAGTTACCCAGAAAGAATGCACCACCATTTGTGTTTTTTCTATCATCCACACTTCCTGCCCAATCAGCATCAGTATATGCAACGAAAGTAATATCTTCGCTTGTTGGGTACCACAACCCATAGTCAATTGTGCTCTTGATGTACCTGAAAATTCTTTTTACAGCATTAACATGTAATTCTTTGGGGGCTGCTTAAAACCGTGCAAGCATGCATACTACTTGCATAATGTCTAGTCTTGAAGTTGTTAGATACAGCAGGCTGCCTATCATTGATCTATACAACGTATTATTTACATCAAGAGACTCATCTTCCTTGCTTAGCTTGCAACCCGTCATCATGGAAGTGCCAACTGGTTTGCTGTCCTCCATTCCAAATTTCTTGAGCATCTCCTTCGCATACTTAGCTTGAGATATGAATATCCCTTCATTAGTTTGTGTAATTTGCAAACCAAGGAAAGAAAGTTCTCCCAACATTGACATTTCAAATTCATTTTGCATGTGTGTGGCAAATTCTTTGCACATGTTACTATCACCACCTCCAAAGATAATATCATCCACATAGACAACAACAATCAGCTTATGCTCACCTTCTGATTTAAAATACAGATTGTTGTCTACGCACCCTTTTCTGAAACCTTGTCATTGCAGGTATTGATCCAATCGTGAATACCATGCTCGAGGTCTCTGTTTCAGACCATACAAAGCTTTCTTTAGTTTGCACACATAAATTTCTTCCTTTGCTAACTGAAATCTTCTGGTTGTTCAATGTACACTTCCTCTTCTAAGTTTCCATTCAGGGATGCTGACTTCACATCCATTTGATATACCTTGAATTTTTTGTGAACAGAGAATGCCAAGAACATTCTTATAGCTTCCAGTCTTGCCACAGGAGCAAATGTCTCTTTGAAATCTTCTACTTGTGCATATCCTTTGCACACCAGTCTAGTTTTGTTTCTTATGACTGCTCCATCTTCATTGAGTTTGTTTCTATAAACCCACTTAGTTCCTATTACATTCTTGTTTGAGGGTCTAGGAACTAATTCCCAAGTTTTATTCTTTTCAATTTCACTAAGTTCTTCATCCATGGCTGTTAGCCAGTTTTCATCTTTGCTGTGGCTTCATTGAAGGTCTTAGGCTCAATTTCTAAAAGTAGAGCAAAGTTTACATGCTCCTTGTTTATTACAGCCCTTCTCCTAGTCTGAACACGCTCATCTTTGTTGTCAATTATCTGCTCCTTGAGATGTTCTTTTTGAACAAACCTTGCAGGTGCCTTTTTATTCTTTTCTTCCTCCTCTTCACTATCTTCTACTTCATTTTATGCCCCTTCTGATTCTTCAATTCTGATCTCCTCATTAGTCTCAACTTGTTTGAATCCTTCTTCTACCTTGACATTGATGCTTTCAACTATTTTATGCAGTCATCTGTTGTAACACACATAGGCTTTGTTGTGAGTGAAGTATCCAAGAAAAATTCCTTCATCACATCTTGACTCGAAACTTTCAAGTTTGGCCTCTTTTCTTCTGATGTAGCACTTGCTTTCAAACACTTTGAAATACTTTACGGATGCAGGTTTTCCAAACCACAGTTCATATGGGATTTTATCACTCTTTTCCCTAAGTTGAACTCTGTTTAGGATATATATTGTTGTTTGAACTGCCTCTTTCCAATATCCATCAGGAAGTTTTGCCTCTTTCAGCATTGTTTTGGGCATCTCCTTCACAGTTCTATTTTTTTCTACAACCCCATTTTGTTGTGGAGTTCGTGCAACAGAGTACTGTCTCTTAATCCCATGCTTCTCACAATATTCTATAAACTCGTTGGAAGTGAATTCTCCACCTTTGTCTGATCTTAAACATTTGATTTTTCTTCACATTTCATTCTCAACCATGGCCCTGAAGATCTTAAATCTCTCAAAGGCTTGTGATTTATCTTTCAAAAAAGTTACCCATGTCATCCTTGAGAAGTCATCTACAAACAGCATAAAGTAATATACACCTTTGGATCTTTTTGTCCTAGTAGGGCCACATAAATCTGTATGAACTACTTGTAGAGGTTTTGAGGTCGCATATTCTTTCATTTCAAATCTGACCCTTGTCTGTTTTCCTAGTTGAACGCTCTGCATGTGATGTCTGTAGGTTTGATTATTTTGGGCATATGTCTAACAGACTTGTTAGAACTTACTTTGACTAGATTGTCGAAGTTGACATGACCCATTCTTTTATGCCATAACCAGCGTTCATCGACTTTTCCCATGAGGCAACTTGCATCATTTTCTTCAATCAAGTTGTATATGTTGCTTTCAATTCTTCTGCCTTGTGCAACATTTTTTTCAACTCTTTTCAATTTACAACCTTCAGCATTAAATATGACTTCATAACTTACACTTAAGAGATTATGTTCAAGTCCTTTAACATACAGGACGTCATGTGTAGGAAGCTTGTCATCTATGTGCAAGGTTCCTTTACCTCTGATTCTGACTGCAGTGTTATCTCTCAGACTGACAATCCCTTCCTTGCATCTGCTTAAACTGGTGAATTTGCTCTTGTCCTCAGTCATATGCTTTGAGCAACCGCTATCTATGACCCACAAGTTTTGCTCTTTGGCATGGAGTGTTGTTTGAGCAATCAGAGATTGACTTTCACTTTCCACATTTTTTTGGGTCTCTCATCTGCCTTTTTCTTTTCTTTAAGAGTGGCCTTTGAAACTCTATTCTCATATAAAACACTGTCTTTGCCTACACTGTACTTTCTTGTCATTGCAATGTTAGCTCTACAATACTTAGCTATATGTCCAGAATTATTGCAATTGTAACATATTAAATTTGAATCTATCAAAGCAGCAAATGAATTTCTACTAGCAAAATTAAATCTTTTAGTAAGAAAAACTCTACAATCAACAGCCCTATGACCGAACTGATTACAGCTAAAACAATAACCATAAAAGGAAAGAAAGTACTTGGTCATAACGTTCTTTGGTGCAGTATACCAAAAACTTTTAACTTTCTACTTTTTCAAGTCTGCCACTTTGATGTATCCTTCTGCATCTTTCCTTGGATTAGTCTTTATGTCCTTTTTGATCTTTATTTTTGTTGCTTCTTTGTTGATCTTCTCGTTCATAGCTTTTGCTTCTCATTTCTTGAAGTTATCATACAAGTTCATTGATGTACAAGCTGAGAATCCTTTTTCTTTATCGTATCTAAGCCCTAACTTTTCATTTGAAGGCTTTTGCGCACTGATCAGTTCACTAAGAATTTATGATCCTTTCGTCAGCTTTAAGCTTTTGTTTAGTTGGTCTCTTGCCTTCTCAAGTTCTTTCCTCAAGGATACTACTTCTGCTTCAAGTCTCATGCATTCGTTGGATTTTGACTGGAGATCCATCTTGACGACTTCTACTATTTTGTTGGCTTCCTCAACTTGATTTTTTAGCGTCACAATCATTTGATTAGCCTTTTCAAGCTCCTCATGCTTCCTCTGCGTTGAGTTTTCTTTTTTCAAATTTTCAATTTCTTCAAGAGCACACACAAGTTCACCTTCAAGATCAATCTCACCTTCTTCTCCTTCATCACAATCTTCATCTGTATTTTGTTCTTGATTCAAGGAGGTGAATTCTTCTGCCATAAATAGAAATTCATCTCCCTCAGCGAGAAAGGCATAGTGATGCTCATCGTCAGAGCTGTCACTGTTACTCTCTCCCACTAAGTCACTATCTTCTTTTATATATAACCCCTTTTTGTTCTTGAAGAAGTTTTTCTTCTTAGCATAATGCGGTTTCACCTTTTTGATATTTTCTACTTGCTCGACGTTGTCCTTATTGTATGGACATTTTGCAGCAAAGTGTCCTACCTTGCCGCAATTAAAACAATTGAACGGAAGTTTTTCCTTTATACTTCCCTGATCCTCTCTTCTGTTTTCTGACAAAATATGCTTCTTCACCATCAGTCTCCTCATAATCGAGCACAGAGGTTTCTTCTTTTGCAAACTTTACTACTTTGAAGGTTGCTTCTCTCTTGACCATGTTTGTCTCTCTCATCCTCATTTCGTAGGCTGTAAACATTCCATGTAGTGCATCCACAGTAAGCTTGTCCAAATCTCTCATTTCTTCAATAGCCGAAATTTTGGAGTCGTATCTTGATGGAAGGGATCTCAAAACCTTCTTGATAGCAGTCGATTCTTCTATTGTTTCTCCAAGTCCTCTTATGGCATTGACTATTTCATCTACCCTGAGGAGGCAGTCAACTATCTTCTCTTCTTCATTCATCTTCAGGGTTTCAAACTGTCCTTTATGCGTTTGCAACTTGGCCTGTTTCACTTTGATGTCTCCTTCATAGATACTTTTTAACTTATTCCAAATGTCTTTTGCACTCTGACAATGCATAACTTTAACAAACTCGGAGTTTAACAACCCACAAAGTATAGCATTCTTTGCTTTGGCGTTGTTCTCATAAGCCTTTTTGGCCGTCTGATCAACAGAAGTTACAGCGGCAGCTGTATAACCATTTACCACTGACATCCATACATCAAACCCTTGGGAAGACAAATATGCTTCCATTCTTATGCTCCAAAAAAGCATAGTTAGACCCATCGAACAGAGGAGCTTTGTTTGATGAACATCCTTCTTGACAGGCCATTGTGTTCACTAACCACGATCTACTAGAACCGATAAAGCTTCTCCTAAGGAACCTGCGCTCTGATAGAAATTGTTGAACACACTATCTACTGAGAGGAGGGGTGAATCAATAGATGAGCTAAAATCTGGTTCTTAAAACTTTTAAACAAGATAAATTATGTATATGCATAGTAAAGAACAAAACATAGATCATACACACATAAGAATGCTCACCGCCAGATTTTTACGTAGAAATCCAAAGGGAAAAACCACGGTGAGAAACGCTGCTAGAAGCTACTATTCTAATCCAGCCTCACAGAAAAGATGTCTCACAGACAAACCTCACTGGTTACATTCAAGAGCACCCACTATAAAGAAGCATCAACTTCCTAACTGAGCACCAACTCAATTTTTCTGATGGCAACAACCTATCAGAGAAATGAAGCTAAAACTTCAGAATACAAAAGAGATTCAGAATGAATCTTGTTCAGCTTTCTGTTACAAGTCTTGTCTGTAACTACACCTTCATGTTGAGTGCCTTCTCATCTTATCTACCCTATCTCTTTGTGTCTAGATATCTTCTATGTTGGCACACCTTATTCACTTTGCCTCTTTATGTTGTCTGCATATGTTCTTACTCGACAATTTTGAATTAACACTCTAATTATTATCGCAACAGCAGCAAAAGACACTTTCGAATGTTTTGTTCATAGCATATATAGACAAATGCATCTTAGGGTTTTCTATCTGTAAAGAGTTCACACTTCAACTGATCTTAACCGGTTCAAGCTTCTGATCTGCATTCAATGTGACTTTGACTTCGTGTCTCGATTCATGCTTCAAATGGCAACGTTCAAATGTCTTTACTATCTTTGGTATTTGCACTTCTACTGTTCTTAATTGCGCCGCATCCTCGATCACTTCTGATCTGCATTCAATGTGACTTTGACTTCGTGTCTCGATTCATGCTTCAAACGACAATGTTCAAATGTCTTTACTATCTTTGACATCTGCACTTCTACTGTTCTTCACTGCGCCGCTTCCTCGATCACTTAGATTGATTAATCTCGAGCTCCGTGAAGATATATCAAGTTCATCACCAATTCTAATTGCTCCTTTACAGACAGTTAGAATAAATTAAATGCGAGCTTTTTATTTCTTTGATAGCGCCAAGTTCACGTTCTTTTCTTTGTTGGATCTTTCCTTATGACCTCTTGACACTTGTCAAATGCGCGTGCACTCAGAGGGTAATTTGGGTTTGCTTCACACCATTAGATCTAATGCACCGATCAGACAAGAGTCGTTGATCTTTTAAAGCAGCATGAATTTTAATTCTTGCTTTGTCATTAACCGCCAAGCTTCTTTTCTTCCATTTTCGCATCTCGCTACTTTCTATATCATGGGTTCGCTTCCGTTCCTTTCGATTGTCCTTGATATGCTCGATCTTTACCCTTCGTATTGTGAATTAAACTTCAACATGTTAGCGTGATCTTATTTTCTTCAGCGTTCTTCTAACGCTCCTTACTACGTCGATCCTTGAAGACTTGCTCATCTTTTAACCTCGCTTTAATTCTTTCGTAAAGTTCCTTTATACAAATTGTTGCGGGCCTTTGTGTCTTCGGAAAAATTTCTGTGGACTTTTTGTCCGGGGCGATTTCATCCTGAAGTGTCCTCCAATTTCTCCGAAAGAATTCGTCATTGGCTTCTATTCGGAAGTGTCCTTCGGAAATCTTTTCTTCGGACTTTTTATCCGAGACATTTCTTCGGACTTTTTGTTCAAGACATTTCTTCGGACTCTCTGCAATCTACCCTTCGGCTTTTCTGCAAGTGTCCACATACCCTTTGCAACATTCAAAAGATACACTTCAGACTTTTTGAAAAGATCCACTTGCCCTTCGGAACATTCAAAAGATACCCTTCGAACTTTTTGAAAAGGTCCACTTGCCCTTCGGAACATTCAAAAGATACCCTTCGAACTTTTTTAAAAGGTCCACTTGCCCTTCGGAACGTTCAAAAGATGCCCTTCGGACTTTCTGAATGTACCCTTCGAACTTTTGTTAAGGGACAATTTTCCGAAAAGGACTTGACAATTGTTCTGAAAGAATTGTCCTTGTCGTTTTTCCGAAAAATTCCTCCGAAGGAATTCTTCAAGACTATTTCGGGTTTCCATCCTTCTTGACTTACCCTGATTGCCTCTTCTAGACCCTTTCGGGTTTTTGACATTACTTGACTTATCAACTTGAGAGAAGTAAAGTCGTCCCATAAACCCGACCAACTTTATTAGACCAGTTCGGAGTTTCGAGACTGCTTTACTTATTTTATAAGAGCACTTCACAAACCCGATTTACTCCACAAATCTGCTCAACTCAACCTTTGGCATTAATGCATGATCAGATTCAATCTCAATGACATCAACCTTTGACATCAATGACAATTCCATGCTGCCTTAGATGGCAATGACAATTCTTCAGTCCTCAGGACTACTTTCTGGATCATGAGATCAAAACTGTCAACTGTCTCCTTGCTCAAATTGCCAACAACAGTTTCATACTTCTCACAGTTTTTTTGACTTTGTGAAGAGTACCATTGAGGTCAAGCAAGGATGTCCTCTCTCTCCGACCCTAGTCGGCATCTACATTAATGAGTTAGAGGAGTTTCTTCGACAGCATACACGTATGGATGATGGTTGTATTTTGCATGAGGTGTTTATAGCTATCCTTCTTTTTGCTGACGATGTTGTGCCCCTGTCACTCTATCGAGGGCCCACAACGGCAACTTGATGCCCTTGTTCGTTTATGTGAACTCTGACAGCTTGTGCTAAACCTTAGTAAAACTAAGGTCATGATCTTCAACATCTCCAAGCGCTCTCTCCAGATTCCAATTTTTATACAAAGGGGAACTTATAGAGATCACATCAACCTAAACCTATTTGGGGGTCCAATTTTTTGGTCCATGCTTTAGCATGAATTCTACCTCTCATTTGTGCCTTTGCAAGGGGTATGCCTCTCTTTTTGTCTTAAAACATCAATGTTTTGAGATCCACTTGTAGGACATCCCTTCCAAGTTATGTCTTTTTGATGCAATCATCAAACCTACAGATTCAAATGGTTCAGAGGTGTGGGGACCTAGGATGGGGGCCGTTGACTGGTCTTGTATTAAGAGGGTCCAGACTCTCATTTTACAACGCGTGATCCATTGCGAGTAGACAATTCCTCAACGCATCATCCAAGATGAATTTTCTACCCAGCGGCTACACCTTGAGACTATCTTTAGACTTACTTTCTACATCCACAAACTTAGGTCCTTGGGGGACTTAGCTTTTGGTCGTGAGAGATATCCATACTGATTACTTTGCTCCTCAGAGAGGATTGTTTCACTGGTCCCCACCAAACACTGGCACTATTGGTACTTTGACACTAGAATTGCTCCTTTCTATTGCCATCTCTATTGATCGACTACCCCTTTTCATGTATTCCCAAGATGCCCCCACGAGCTCCTTCCCACAAAGGATGCCATCACTAGAGTTGCTAGAGAGGACATCTGTAGACAGTATATCCAGGCCACCGGGAACCTCCTTGAGCCGCTCAACCCCAAGCTTGTTTTCTACATCGAGCATTTCTTACAAGTAGTGAATGGTATTATTTGTCACCCTCACTATCTTCAGCGCCATTGGTCCTATTGACGATTTTGCCTCCACAGGGCAAATTGTCACCCCTACTATTCGGAACTTGGCTATGGTGCCAAGTTTGTCTTTTGAATCAGTTTGGGGGTCCTTAAATGTGCATTTACAGCCACCCAAGTGGCCATCTACAGCCAAGTGAAGTTTAGTCATTCAAAGGGTTCCAAGGAGCTTTCTTGATTACAGCCAACACAATGTACAAATACAGCCATGCAAATGATGACGAAAAGGTCTCCTACGGCCATGTAAATTCTGATGGACTCCTACAGCGATCATATAGAGCATACAGTTTATTCAAAAGGACACATGCAGCAGTTTTAAGTGGGTTTTTATCTCCTAAAAACATCATCTACAGCAATTTGAAAGGGTTTTTCTCCTCTTCTAAGCATCACGTACAGCTAAAAGCCAAGACATACAAGCTGTAAGTTCATTTATTTTGTCTAAGCAAAGATTTTTTTTGGGGGTTGTAAGAGGAAGAGTATTTCTTCGAACTTTTGTCCGAACGAAAGAGCTCTCAGAGGACAATTGCAAAAGTCCCAAAGGGTACATACCCTTCGGGAAGGTTCACTTAGAAGAGCCGTGGGAGATTAACTTGGCAGAAAAGGATCAAGGCAAAAATCTTGAAGGGCACCTGCCCTTTGGGAAGATTTCGGAAGGTGCCCTTCAAAAACCCTGGGTGCCCATCAAAAAGCCTAAGGAAATATAAAAAAGGAAAAAAAGAAAAATTGAAGGATATCCTTCGGACAAAAAGTCTGAATGATTAACTCGAGAAAAATGCAAACAGAAAAGTCCAAGAGAAATAGAACGCAGGGGCAGACATTTTTTCCGCAGGGAATGAGACAAAATAAAAGTCCGAAAGAATTCGAAGGAAAAACAAAAAGAAAAGCATAAAGTCAACGAAAAAGCCAAAAATAAAGGCCAAGGAGAGCCAAGAAATCTGAGGAAATATAGGCTAATATAGACAATAAATCCAAATATAAAATCCCGCCAAAAATAGACACGACACGAACAAGCAGACCAAAACAAGAGACGGAGTCAACGTGAAAATCCATGCAAGCAAAGGCTATTTTCGATTGACTGGTCAAAGCTTCAATTGACTGGTTGTGAAGTCAAGCTCATCTCCGAGTCAAACTCATGCTTTCAAACGTTCAAACAGCTCAAGAGGAAGTCCATATTTGGAGGTGGGCGTAGCATTTTGCATGATAAGAGTTTGATTTGTCAAAATTAGCTTACCGTCCATAATGTTCCATGCATGATGCCTAAATAAAGAATAGCCTAAGCTTAGACACTGTCCATTTCAATGCCAAAGAGCTGGTTTCTAATTTTAGACATGTTTCAACTGAACATGCACAAGAAAAGTCAAACGTATGATTCCACCATCCAATTCTAGCGCCTAGGAGCTTTCATGCAAAGAGGAAGAAGACAAAATAGATTTTTGTAAAGGCTGAGTTGGACGGATTTAGCTCTTCTTTTATTTTCAAACGCCAATCTCTTGGCTTTTTTGTAATTTTCTATATTAATGGTTTTTCAACCTCGTAAAATCCATCCCTCTCTTGGTAAGACCATACTCTGCCATTGGTGAGTTGTGTAACCTCTTCAATCAATAGGACTGTACTTTCGGATTTCAAGTGTTGACATAGTGTACATGCATACGTGGTAGATTTCTCCCTTCCCAAATTATGATTCGTACCTAGTTGCTAGCTTATCGTGTTATGCAGGTCATGTTCAGTGTTTTATATGTCTTTTGCTGAAGCTATAAATGGATGTTAAGTGGCTGCAAAGTATCTTGTATCAGACCTCTCTCTATCGTTTTCCCTCACGTTTTTGTCATTGGATCGAACCATCTCATGAAATACTTATGCATAGTGATCAATTGAAATCAAAGGTCTTCCTTTTCCCTTGTTTGTTCAATGTTCAAGGTTCCAAGTAGAGTGGATCAACATTCTGGTGTATCACTGTCATTAGGTAGGATTTCCCCTTCAAGTTTCTTTTTTCCTTTACCATGGTAGTCCGTAACACAGAGTAGAGATCTTCATTGATACATCTTACAAGAACCAGCCCTCTCTAGAGGTTTTTCTCGCCATTGAGGCACCCACCCTCGTGAGAAGATCACATTGTTTCAACTAGAGAGAGGATTAGCCATTTCAACACGTCTTCAATTCAGGGTGCAACTCGAGGTTGACAACAGGTCCCACGGCTTGAATTTTTCCCTTGGCCAGATGAGACTATGTTCTCACTAGTTACAGGGTGAATTAGATCACCACATTCTCCATCAAGACCAGATATGCCATCCTTGCTCCCTCCAAGAGGTGGAGACTGAGGAACACCTCAGTTTCAAATGCCCCATTTACTATGAGATCCAAGGAAGATATCACTGCCTCTACAGGGACTCAGTCAACACTCTATCTACTTTCTTTAGATATCTAGACCACTAGTGCCTGGCTCTTTATCTTCGCAAGGTCATCACCCTCTAACGCAAATCCCTACAGGAGTCTAGAGGCTCTATAGCCCCCATGTTGATCACCTCTTTCTTCTATCCAATCCAGGCAATTGGCATCACTAAGCGCCCTTTCTACACCGGTGCATCACACATCAAAGCTAATAGATCAATTAGGTGACACTTATATCAGCATATCGCTACTCCTCAGATTATACATATCCCCCATCCTATTCTCCCTCGGCATTATGGATCTATTTCTTCCTGCCAGTGTGCTCTGCCTCTTTCCAATGACATGGATCTACTACTTATTGACCACCCCCCAAACCACAGGGGCATATTCACATTACGAGTTTCTTTTGTATTATAGGAAGTACATTGGCCTTGGATGTTAGGGAAGATTCTAAAGGAACCGCTTTGCTTCCCCCAAGGATTTCCCAACCCGACCCCTCTGACATTGGGTACTCCCTGATAAGCACTATTAGATATTCTCACAATGATTGATGATGGGTCAAACGACTGCTCTACTTCAGGTACAAACAAATATTTTTGATGAGGTCCAATCTTCATCGGCACATGCTTTGGGGGCTCTTGTTTGCCTTTAATTGCTACTTGTATCGGTTCCATTACCACCTTTGTTAGTGGTACACTGCTTTACTTTGTCATATGTACTAGTATTCCTTTTTTTGGCTTCTTGGATTCTCTTTTCCTTGAACTTTCTATTGTTAATTGTTGTATCCTAGAGTCCCATTGACCTACTTTTGGTCATTTGTGAACACTAATATAATTTTTTTCTTTCTTTCTTTATAGCCTTCTGAGACCAGTTTCCTCGCAAATTAATGTGATGCAACTTACGCTGAACATGCACAAGGGATGTCAGTTGTAAGTCACTCAGAGGAGTGATAGATCTAAGGATGATACAAATGTGACTGCCTTGCATTCTCAACCTATTTTGAGCAAGTTCACAGATGCTTTTCCTAATGAGTTGTCTGGTATGCCCCTTGGACGTGATATTGATCTTGTCCCTGAGGCAGGGCTGATTTCCAAGGCTCCATACAAGATGTCTGTCCTTCAGCTTAATGAGCTCAAGATTCAGCTACAAGAGCTCTCGGAGAAGGGCCACATTCGCCCTAGTGTGACCCTTTGGAGGAACCTATAATCTTCGTCAATCAAAAGGACAACTCACCGTCTTTGCATTGATTATCAAAATCTCAAAAAAGTGACTGTCAAAAACCAATATCCTTTGCCTCGGATCAACGACTTGTTTGATCAAGTCAAGGAAGCCAAGGTGTTCCAAAATTGGTCTCAAATCGGGATACCATCGGGTAAGAATAGTAGATGCAAACATCCATAAGTCTGCCATCACGACATAGTATAACAACTATGAGTTCACAGTGGAAGCTACCAATGCCCCAACAATCTTTATGAGCCTCATGAAGGGTGTGTTCCGAGACCAATTTGTTCTGATATTTCTAGATATTTTGATTTACTCTCAAATAGAGGAGGAACATAAAGAATACCTATAAATATTTCTTCGGTGTTTCTGAGAACATCACCTATATGGCAGTTTGGCCAAGTGTGCCTTCTTTCAGACAAAGATATTGTATTTGGGCCATCATTTCAAGGAAGAGAATCTCAATAGATCCCTCAAAGATGTGAGTGATTATAAAGTTGCCAGCACCTACTTCCGTCACTGAGGTACACAATTTCATGGGACTAGCAGGGTATTACCGAAAGTTCGTACAAAACTTTCCACGTATAGCTCATCCCATCACTTCCCTTCAGAGGAAAGATAATAAGTTTGTCTGGACAAAGGAGTGTAAGAGGGCCTTTCAAACTCTGAAAGAGTGCCTCACTAGTGCACCCATCCTAGCAGTTCTTGATCCTACACAGAGCATTTTGGTATGCACTGATGCCTCAAAGGAATGTATTGCAGCCATTCTCATGCAAGGTGGTAGGGTTGTGGCATACGAATTGTAAAATCTCAAAGACTATAAGCTTAGATATGCCACCCACAACTTAGATTTTGTGGCAATTGTTCATGTTCTCGTGCAATGGTGCCACTTCTTGATGGGTTGGTACTTTGTTTTGAGGAATGACCACAGGGAAAATTTTAGTGGCAAATTTTCATTAATTCATGGATATTTCAATTTTAGGAATCCGATTTTTGCAATTTGGCGAGGTTGGCAACATGGTGAAATCGCTTTTATTATACAAGAAAATTTATTTTTTAGGGTCGTATCGCCCCAGGTTGAAATTAAATTGCCCTATAAATAGGACTTTCGCACATACCAATAAAAGATGTGCAAATTTGTATCTTAGGGTTGTCTTCCCCCATGTTGAAAATAAATTGCCATATATATAGGACTTTCGCCCATACCAATAAAATATGTGCCACTCTATCCTAAGAAATTCGCCACTACTTATTGTCCCCTGACGATCATGTCTATTGTCTAGCCATGGTTCGATGGCTTCTATTGGAAATGATAAGGGGACGGTAAAATTAAAGAAACAAATTGAAGTATCTTCTTATTTCAACCAAACAACAAATACAAGTATAAAATATTTAAATATTCATTTCACCCTAGTTAATTATTTACAATTGTGTTGAAGCTCGTCTAGACACACCCGTCAATTACCCAGGAAATCCAGTCGATCGTTTGACGATAGTCTAAAGTGTCCAGACAATAGTGTGGAGAACCCAGACGACCGTTTGAAGCATGCAAATGATCATTTGGAATTTTAAGGCGGTTGTCAGAGTTCTTCAGATGATCGTTTGGATCTTCAAGACAATCGTCTAGGCCCTCTAGGCGATGGAAGCACCCTGGTGGCCGTCTAGATATATCCACCACAGACGATCTGATGGAGATGATCATTTGGGATGCCCGTCAATGTTTTGGATACACCAAACGGTCGTTTGGGTGTTCCACGCGATCATCTTAAGAGTGTAGGCATTCGTCTGAAAAGTTTCAAGACGTTCATCTGGTGCTCCATGTTAAGGTTCAATAATATTTACATGTACAGTCTAGCATGCAGAACCCACTGTGAACCGTTTTGAAGATACAACTCCATGGGAAGATGTTCACTTTATCCAAATACCAAACACAGGTACTAAATATAAAATGATTTATTTTATTTTATTTATTTACAATTTCATATAGATGTTAAATAATAACTACAATGTCTATCCTATGACAATTTTGCAAGCAGAAACTATTGATAATAGTTTGGAAAATATGCCTCCACTGGAAGCTATGTCCGGGTATGAAATGCCCTTAATAGAGGACAATTACAATTCAGTTTACGTTGAAATTTTAGAACCATTGTTTGGTTCTCATCAAGTAGCAACATCAGTAGAAAAGGTTCCTGAACAACACAATTTGAAGAAAAGGAAACATGTGGATATTTCTACTCCGCAAACACAAACTCCACTTGAAAATAGCACAAAAAATATGCGTGAAAGAAAAAAACCACATGGGCAATTGAAAGGTCATTTCAATTTGATTGGATATCTAAGTATCCATTCATTGACCCTGTACTCCCACAAAACAGTAATGACACGCAAGCAAAATGTAAATGTACAATATGCAATTGGAAACTACGAAAGGACATAAAAATGCAACTGATGTTGGACACAATTGAGAAACATTGTGGTAACATATATGTTTCAATTGAAAAAGATGGACAAACTACAAAAACAATGAGATGGAAAACCTTAGGGGAATGTATGCATCAATGCTACACAACAAATTATGAAAGTCACCAGAAACATCAAACAACACCTCATTGAGACAGAAGGAAAAATTTCAGCACAATTTCAAAAAGTTGCTTAGGTGATTCTGCAAGCCAAAAATATAAAGCTCTCCACTATATATCACATTTTGAAAAGAGGCAAAACAATCTCTGACCTTTCAGATTATAGGGTTTTATATCAACATAATGGATTTAATAGCATTACGCAATCACATTGGTCTAAAAGCAGTGCATAGAAAATGGCAAAATGCCTTGCAATGATTGAAAAGGACTTGAAAGAAAACATAAAAAAAACACATGATATATCACTGTCAATTGACGAAGTTACAGCGGTTGACAACACAACATGGGTTTGTATGCATGTCTATACATTTAAAAACCATTCCAAGCAACCATGCTTTCCATAAATAAAATGACAGAAAATTATAATGCAAAAACCCTGTAGAGATTGGTTATTTCTAGTCTTAAGGATATCGCTAGCATGGATGATCATGATATTGGTACAAAATTAGTTTGTGTTGAAGTAGATGGTGCGGCAATAATACAGGGAAATAGAACTGGTCTATGCATTTGTCTACAAACAAATTTTGCCCTATACATGATTGCGGTACATTACATGGCATATATAATGAATTTGGCATGCAAAATTGTGATCACATTTCAAAATGACGCGAAAATGGAGGAGCTTATCCGTGACTTATATGCATATATGGCAAGCAGTCCAAAAATGTTTTTGGAGTTCCAAAAGATTGCGATTGAAGTGACTGATGGGAAAAAACTTTTGAAAGATGTTGATACATGATGGATTTCAATGTATGAACCTTCCTGTAGAATATTTGAAGAAATCCATCATTAGCAGGGTTAATGTTTAAATACATGATGGAAATAGACAAGGCCAAAAATTTGTACCGTTTAACAGATTTTGAAAATCTATTAACATTGTGGGATTTTCCAGTGTTGAAATAAATGCATTGTTTGATAAGACACACGCAAGATAGATCCATTTATATTGTTGACTTCATACGATTGAAGAAAAGAGTGTCAATCTCTAGATAGGCTATACAACTAACAAGAAAGTTTTAAGGGATCAATATTCACCGATTGGGAAATTCTGACAACTATTAAGTACCCCAATAGCTATTTGAAATTCAGTATTCACAATCATCTCTATTTGTTTGTTGATGGAAAGGAGATTCCACTCCATTGTTTCTGAAAATGCCCTAAATTGGTTGTGGGAGAACTTGAAGAACTACCTATAAGACAACTTTTATTTGATAATGTTATATATGATACAATGATGAAATTGAAAAATATTCCACAATGTTTAGCAGCAGAAATTCGAGACAGTTTTAAAAGGGATGAATTGCTTGAAGCCATGGCAGTGACGAATCCTGCATTTTGAAAAGTTCTAGAAAGTGAAGAAGTAACAAGCAAACAATTTCACAAATACATGGGTATTCTCATCAGTCATTTTAGTATGTCTACGCAAATTAGTGGAGTTGAAGTTAGAGGTATTTTGCAAAAAGACTCGCTAACAAAACAATCATTGCATTTTGCATTTACAATGATGGATCAATATCTTTCATTAAGTGAACCAACAGAAAGTGGTGCAATTACAAGGCTATGGAAAAAACTGTATCCTAGCACTGTTTTGCAAGCAAATATCAGCGAGTACTTTAAATTATATGAATTGGCCCAAACAATGATTTTAGGATCTGTCGAAGATGAAACACTGTTTAGTGCATTATCTTTCATTAAATCAAAAATTCGAAACAGATTGAATAAAAATTTGGAGACATGTTTGAGATTGTATGTGTCACGTTATTCATTAGATTAATTTCCATATGAATGAGCATTTGCAATTTGGATTTCTCTCACTGAAAGAAGTGGACTCACCAATACAGCAAAAAAAAAGAAAGTGAAAATACAACTGAGATGGGGCATACAGATGGCAAAAATGACAATTAGTTTGTGAAGTCAAAAGCATTTTTTCAGCTGTCAGATTTCTAAATATAATTAAATTTCATAAATTCAACTCATTCAAGTCAATTATCTCTTGTTAACTCTTCATAATTTTGATTTTTTAGAATTCAACGGTTAATTAGTATGAAGAATTAAATGGGTAAAGCATTATTTTTATTAATTGATATAATCAACGACATTATAAATATAATAGTAATTATATTATATTTTTTTTAAGTTATTACTTTTTTGTTGAATCTATTTTATGTTGTGCAAGAGATAAGATGGAATTTTTTATTTTAAAATTATGTGCAATAGTAGAGGTTTCATGATAATATTGAGGTCCCATGTTTTAATTCTTATATTTTAAAATAACTTTTGAAATGGATAAGTACAATAACCAAGTATGTTTGATTAAATAATTGTTGATTGTTGTCAATATTTTTTAAGAAAATACATATTAATGATATGCTCAAAAGACGATTAGTTTGCGAAGTCAAAAGCATTTTTTCAGCTGTCAGATTTCTAAATATAATTAAAATTTCATAAATTCAACTCATTCAAGTCAATTATCTCTTGTTAACTCTTCATAATTTTGATTTTTTAGAATTCAACAGTTAATTAGTATTAAGAATTAAATGGGTAAAGCATTATTTTTATTAATTGATATAATCAACGACATATTGTAAATATAATAGTAATTATATTATATTTTTTTAAAGTTATTACTTTTTTGTTGAATCTATTTTATGTTGTGCAAGAGATAAGATGGAATTTTTTATTTTAAAATTATGTGCAATAGTAGAGGTTTCATGATAATATTGAGGTCCCATGTTTTACTTCTTATATTTTAAAATAACTTTTGAAATGGATAAGTACAATAACTAAGTATGTTTGATTAAATAATTGTTGATTGTTGTCAAGATTTTTTAAGAAAATACATATTAATGATATGCTCAAAATTGTTGTTAATGAATCGCTTAATTGCTATTTTTACCGAGCCGTAATATGATTTTATTAAATTCAATATAAAGTTAATTATGTAACCACTTGAAATGAAAATATAGATGCCAAATGTGAATATAACAATTATTTTTTATTTGATAAGGTAAAAACCAAGTTTTACAGGGACACTGGAACCACCAAAGTGCAATACAGAAGTTTAAACAGGGCAAGACAAGGCTGAGAAACCAAAACAACAAAAACTAGAGTATTAAATCGATAACTAGAAAAACAAGAAACCAGACAGAAACTTAGGAGGAAAGCCCCTCTGGTGGGTCTTCAGCATCTTCAAGAATCTTCACTTGTATGATATGTTTTACCTTGGAAACCTTTGCCCGAGTAAATATAACAAATATTATCCAAGCCAGAAATACACAATTGAAAATAAATATTACAGATAACAAAATGACAATAGTTGTAATCGAGAATAAAACCAATTCCTCAAACTTGTCCCATATTTACAAAACTAAATAGTTATGCCAACAATGGTTGTCTCATTGTTTTGGAGGCTTTTCGGTCCCCTAACTTGCTTCTTGGCTCTTTGTTTCTTTCAGAATCCCTGACTCAATAAGATCCTTAGTTGCAATATTGATATTTTCAAGGGTCACACATTCATCTCAAGCCACATCTCCAACTGAAAGAAAGTTAAGATCCACATCAACTTTCTTTTTGAACAAAATATCAAGATCCATGCCGTGTTCCCTAATGATTCTCTTCAAAGTATTATTTTGCTTATTCATTGTTACACGCTGTTCCTTGAGTGTAATAGTTGAAGCTAAACTTTTGCATGCATTCGTAAGATGCATCTCGAAGACGACTTCATTCTTCAAATTTGTATACTTTGACTGCAAATGGAAAAGAATAAAAATTATTTAAATTTTACAAAAATAAATTTAAAATTCAAAATAAAGTGCAACACTTACCACGGCTTTTTCTTTTTCTGACTTAGCAATTGTTACACGGCTTTTATTTCTCTTCAATTTATTGAAATAAGCTTGGGCCTCCGCATTTAAATTTTCCATCCTATTTAACATTATATTCAAAATTATATCATTAAAACTATTACTTAGAGCAATAGTTCCACAAGCTACCTAGTTCATCAAAACATCAGTTTTAGTTGGCTCATGCTCAACCAATGAAAATAATTGACCACATTGAAAGTGATTATGGAAATGGGCATTGATTTCCTGAATCAAAACTTTGGCCCGATACTCCCACTGTTTCAAATCCTCAAGTTGCCTCAAAACAATAGAATTAATTAATGAGTTAGTATCCTCAGCCAACAAAGTATTAAAAGGAAAAAGAGTAATTGATCATTGGATTTGGGAACAGTGTCAGTCTCTTCGGAGGAAGCTCCCCTATCCAGAGAGGGTGTACTGGACCTTTGCGGAAAATCCTTAGCTATGTTCGGCTAACAACCCTGTATCATTCACTGTGGATTAAAAAATTGCACGTCCATGCCACTATCAATTCCAAGCAACTTGTCATCAAGTTCTATAAGCTGAAGACATGTAGTTCCCGTTGCAGCCTCAATACCACTCAGAAAATGTAGGAAACTGTAATGTTGTGAAATGTACAATTCCGCCACTCAGTGCAAGATACATTAAATGTTTCCCTCGCCCCTGTGGTATAGTGCGAGGTGGTGGCGGTGGCAGCGGTGGTGGCACAAAATTTCTCCGAGTGGGACTTGACACTACAAATAAATTAACACATCAGGCCATGTATACAAAAAAATAAAATAAATCGACATATACCAAGTAAAATTAATATATACCTTGCTATTGAACAGAGCTAGTAGGTCATGGGCACTGATATCTTGGTGGAATTGGATGGCGTGAATTTTGTGGTTCATTTGAAAACCTTGACAGTCATTATAAAATATTAAAATAATATAATTGTAAAATTGTAATTTTTTGTTGATGAAATAACAAATATTGAATGGAATTGTGAAAAGTCACACTAGCCACATGAGACTGAGCTTAATCATGTGATTGTGGGGGAGGAGCAATTGAACTCATGCGTTTTCCAATCAATGGTGGTGCAAGGGATGATTCTCCCTCATCTGTTTCAGCAAAGGCCTCAAGCGGCTGATGACCCTTTATTGTTGCTTTCCTTCAAACAATTGATTAAGCTAATTTCTTTTGTAACATAAACAAAATATTTGTTGAATTTGAGATGTCATATAATAATTTTAAAGAATTATAGTAGAATAGCGCATTGTGAATTTACCTCCAAGTCAACAATGGAGAGTGCCTTGACACCCATTTGTTCATGAAGAACAGTAGGATTCTTTGTGCCCTGCAACTGGTAAAATGCCTCATGGTATAGTGCAATAATGAATTTGGTACAAGAAAATAAAGCATTTTCATTTTGAGAATCCATAATCAAATCCTTAATTATATTGGAAACATGGGTACAACAATCAAATTGTTCTCCATTGCATGTACGCAAGATATACACAATAGCCCAAAAAGGTATGTTTGACAGTCTTCCCTGTAGAACTAATCTAGCTTGGAAAAGCTCAATCATGTCGAGCAGAAAAGGATTTGTAACACAAATAGTTTTTAGCCCCCTTTTGTTTTTAATATGGGCAATTGTAAATTAAAAAACATATTATTGTTATTAATAATAATCTTGAAAATCCTTAATAAATTTTGAAAGCATTATTCACATCACGTACCATCTAGCTGTAAGGCATAGTGGGATTCCAAGTATTTTTTGTCCACATCCGTCAATATGGTCTTCGTATTGACAAGGTTGACATTCTTATGAGGAAGCCCTATCAATTTGTGGATGTCCTTGGGTGCAATTCCAAAGGAAAGATAATGGTTGTCAATAGTGATATTGAATCTCAATGACGACGTGTTGAAAGATGACAACAGATGAGCAATAAAGCGATTATCTGTATCATACTACGACATGTGAACAATCCCCTTGAAACTGCATTTGTCAATCCATTCTGAATGTGTCTTCTCTTTGGAGAAGCTTTAAGATCAAGGTGCAAATTAGATTCTTGAAATAGGTTTTTCCTTCTCCGAAGGCACTTGAGGCAGTAGACATTGTTGCAGCTGCGAGCGAGCACGTGCAGGAGGCTTGGTCGAAGTTGGAGACTACAAGGGATGGTTGTCGCAGAGAGGCGGGTCGCAAAAACTATGCAAAAAATGAGGACCGAGTTTCTTATTTATAGGCAAACCCAGTCGTGTCGAAAGTGGTGGCAATTAATGTGGGTAGGTAGAGGCATTCAATGCGGCAAGGCAATACAGACAAGCATCCGAACAAGCATCCAGACAATCATCTAGATATTCACACCAAATGACCATCTAGAGTGTTCAGACGATCGTCTAGAATGTCGAGATGATCGTTTGTCTTCTTGCAGACTATCGCCTACTCTCTCCAGGTAGTTGTTTGTTTTCCACAAATGATCGTCTTCACATTTCCAACCAAGCGTCTGAAAAAAAGTCCATGTGCAAACATACCATGAAAAACATATACCAACTTTCACATCGGTTTTGCCTTCGCGATTAATCACCTTCCTCCCTGATTCGTCGCGACTCTAAAACGGATTCGCCCTGGCATACCCATACTTTTTTTAGTATAGCCCACTAAAATCTTCCCTAACTGACCATTTGAGCCTCCAGCGCATTTTCTCCCAACCAAACCTCAAACCCTAATTGTGGCGTTGGATGAATATGGTATGTGAATATCATTTTGAAATAGGGCAATGAGGACCAAGACCAATTTGAGGGATCACATCCTTGAGCGACTCCCATACGATAGATTTTACCAAGATATGAGACGATAGTTGGACTCATAGAGGGCCCTTGTGCGAAAATTTACAGGGTATTCCCTTGTGTTTGGTCTCCTACACCATAAAGGTGCATCTATGTACCAGATTCATGAGATTTATGATATTTGATCTTGTCAGAGGCCCGTCAAGCCCCATATTCAAAAAATCTAGAGGTTAAGAAGGTTCATGTTGAGCCCCTAGTTGTATTTTTGGGGTATACATAGAGAGCGTATTTTGTTTCCAAATGCCTTGAATGCCATCGTGTCAAGGCAAGACATCAACATCCAGCTAAAAGAGAAGTTTGGAAGCATAAATTGCACGAGAGTTAAGGAAGAACAACTTGAAGAGGAAAATTCAAACTTATAGGAGCCAAGTGTACTTGGACCCTTATGAGAATACTCTCTAAAATGTATGTTGATTGCGTGTGAAATATTGTATGGGTTGAACTTTTGGAAAGTGGTTAACAAATAGTCACAGTTTGAAAGAGATGCTAAGGGCCTTGAGGGTTGTTTGCTCACTTCCTTTCCCTTTTAATCTTACTAAAGGAGAAGCTTGGAGCCCTATGGGTTGGTTGTTAGCTATCCTTCCTATGTATCTTGTTGAAGACATTGTTGAAGAATCCATGGACATGAAGGAGAAGCTTGGAGCCCTATGGATTGCATGCTAGCTTCCCACTTTTATAATCTTGCTAAAAACCCTATTTAATTAAAAGTGCGGACGTATTTCTTGTTGTTCTTACTTGCCTTCTTCCCACTTCCCCAAAGTTCTAAGTATTTATATATTGTTGGATATGTGTATTGCTTGGCCAATTTGAAGCCATAGATGACCAATGTATTCCTTATGTTAGATGTCTATGATTGTGTGTTATATTATTTGGGGGTCACTTCTTGGGGTTTGGGTTAAAGAGGGCAATAGATACCTAATGACATCATATTGTTGGGAGGTGAGCACTTCTCCCTTCTACATGTTTAGTTGCAATAGCTGTGTTAGCAATATATTTCAGCACAATTATAAAAGTAGAAAGATACACTATAGAGGCTAAAATCATACCACATTATACCGTAGAGGCTACAATCATGTTGCAATAGAAGCGTGGTATCGAAGGGAGCTTCACGGCATGTTCCAAACACTTGGATGGAAAATATACTATATTTTATATAAGGAAAATATCGTATATACTATGGTATATATGTAAATATTATATAATTAATAGTTAAGAAGGTAAATAAGTGTAAATTGATGGTTACCAAAATTACCTATCAGTGAAAAGTTGTAATATTTGACTTTTAAAGGCTATATAATAATGTACAATGGTGTGGAAGAGAACATGATAAGAAGATAAGAACATAATAACAAAAAGATAGAGTAATAAAAGGAAAAATGTGGAATATAGAATAAGATAAAGAGTGCAAAGGTATAGAGTAAAGAGATTTGCAGAAATTGTATTAAGTTTATGCTATTACTAGTAGGGATCATAGTAACCACATTCGCCGAATTTAATCATAGAAGTTCGAAATTCACTGAACAACAAGAAAATCTTTGAAATTCGTTCAAATTCGTGATTAAATTCGGGATTAAATTCGTGATTAAATTCGTTCAAATTCATTCAAATTCGTGATTCAGTATCCAACATACTTTTCATAGTTTGTTTATTTCAATCAATTTAGGATAAATTTTGGAGTCTGAAATTTTAGACAAATTCTGTTCTATTTGAAAATGACATGAAAAAAAAAAAACTCTGATTTTCCTTGTATGCTTTTGTTTTGAGTCAATGTGGAATTTGGGGAAAGCAGACTATAATTAAATCATTTTGCACAAAACATTAATAACTTTAATGAGATACTTGGTGGAAACTTGAAAGTTGATTTTACATGTTTATTTATATGAAATGTGATCTTTTTTTAATGGTGGGTTGGTATATATTTAAAAATAAGTATATTTCTATCAGCGGAATTTTATCACGAATTTTATCTTAAAATATTTAGTTCCGAATTTTTTCCTCGGCGAATTTGAACACAAATTCGAATTCGGTGACTATGGTAGGGATTGACTCCCTAGGGTGTATTATAAATGTGTGTGGAAAGTGATTTTATGTTTATAAGAATTTATTTAAGTTTTGTAAATATCTTACATGTGAAAGCGTTTAAAAATAAAGTTGTAAATTCTTAAAGCTTGTTCATCAAAAAGAAATTGCATTTTTGTATTGTTCATAGTTGATGCTTGGAACTTATAATACAATAAATGGCATAGCCATAGTTATTTGTTATCTTTCTATTTTTGTAATATAAGTTCCAAGCACCCACTATGCACAATACAAAAAATACTTCTTTCCTATAAACAAGCTTCCAAAATTACAACTTTTTTTTCATAAACTTTCACATTTGAGATATTCACAAAACTTAAATAAATTTTTATAAGCATAAAATCACTATGCAAACATGTTTTAGAGTACAATCTAAGGACCCAATTCCTAATAGTAATAACATAAACACAATGTAATTTCTTCACAACATTAAATCACAACACTTTCTTTTACATCCATTTAGCCAACATCAAAGCAACTGACAAATAGAAAAGCAACATAATTTTCTGCAGATACAACAAACCAATGGGCAGAAGGGAGAGGTGCTCACCTCACAACCATATGATGTCATCAAACATTTATGGCCCTCATCAACCCTCAAATGCAAAAGATGACCCTCAAATAATCCAACACATAGTCATAGGATCTAACATAAAAAATAAATTGGTCATATGTGGCTTCAAATTGACCAGCGATACACATATCCAAGTATAAGCACTTAGTACTTTGGGAGGTGGGAAGAAGAAACCAAGTAGAAACACTAGGAAATACATTTGTATTTTTCTCTTAACAAGGTCTTCAACAAGATTATAAGGAAAGGAAGCAAGCAAGCAACCCATAGGGCCTCAAGCTTCTCCTTCAAGTTCAACAAGATAAAAATGGAAAGGAAGCCAACAAGCAACCCTAAGGTCCCAAGCTTTTCTTTCAAATTGCAACCCTTAACCACTTTTACCAACAGCGCATATAGGGTTTCACACACATTCTACATCCATTTTACAACATATTCTCATAAGGGTCCAAGAACACTGACCTAAACTACTGCAAATCTGAATTTTCCTCTTTCAACAATCAAGGCCTTGTGCAATTTATGCTTCCAAACTTCGCCAAAATTGAACTACAATCAAAATAAAAGAGAATGTTTGCATATTTTTGTTACTTTAAGGGGAATAGGGTGGTTGTATTTTATAGGCTATCTAAGAGGGACAAGTGTCCACTCAAAGCTACAACTCGACGTCTCCCTAGGACATGTCTAGAGAGGCCAAATCCTTTGTTTTTGCACTTTTAGAATGTCTCAAAGGTTTCCATATCCATGCTACCTCATTTTTGCCAACAGAATGGCAAAATAATGCTTTTAATTTTTTTTACAATTTTGAGTTTTCAAAAAATCTGAAAATCCAAGTATAGAAAGGGGTTCCCTCAAGAACACTCACTAAGAATTAATCATACAAAAGATATTTAATCAAGGTAATTGATGGTATAAATTATAACACTGATGAAATCAACAGGTATATTTTCTAACACGAGGCACAATGTGATCAAGGTATGCATTAAGTGGTTAGCGGCACACACGCTAAAAAGGGAAGCCTCTATGACAAGTCCAGGCTAGGCATAGATTTGGATTAATGGTCACCTCTTGTCCTTCCCCTTTCTGCCATGAACATCTATCACCTACATACATAATGCATCTATCAAAATGTTCACGCAAATAATAATGACAATATAGCAACATGTTTCAAGGCGAGGTCACAAAATTCTGTGAATCCCATCACAGTCGCATAAATCACACACATATACTTGTACACATACACATGGCAAATCACATGCCCAACTCTGATCGTGCCCGACATAGGTATATAGCAAAACATAGTTGCATACATGATTAGAGAACTAGTATCCAATCATACCAAAACGTGAATATCCAATCATGCAACTATACATGAACCATCTAAACATATCGTAATAAATAAAGCAACATTACAACACTAGGAAATTAATCTAACTCGTCACAACATATCAACAAGGGCAATACAATAACCATGCCCATGAGTGAAATATACATTAATAGCAGTAAATGATGACCTCAATACAGTCTAATATAAACAATATAGAGAGCATAAAACCATAGTGGCCGAGATACAAAAGTGGAGGCCAAAAATGGCATGACACATTATCCAAATGTACGTATTGTTTAGCACCATTATAAATTGTCTAGCTATTACCTACACCTGATGCCAAAAATACAAGGCCAATGAGTAAAGCACCTCCACAAACACCTCAAACAAATCAATTGCCAAAACATAATTGGTTGGACATTAGCAGAGGCAATCACCAAACCCCGTCTTGCACACAGACATCCTGTGATGTCTCCATCAATAGTCACAAGCAAGGCTTCAAAAAGTACAATTCATCATTTCATTTCATTTCATCTCAAATCCATCATATTTAGTTTAGCTACCATCCCATAACAGACAATGAGCTCATCAACCCAACAACTCATAAATGTTGGCTACACAAAACACAAACACCATCAACTATTTTTTTTGGGATTGGTTAGCTCTTCAATCATCCACCAATGTGGGCTTCATCAATTATCCCTTTCGAGATTGGTTCGCTCTGAGTACTACAATATAATCAAGTCAACCACACAAGTACCATAATATTTTTCACATTTAAAGTAAATATTTAATCATATAAAGTCAATGGGATTATCATACCTTCAGAAAAGCCAACTGAGCAGTCAAATACCTTCAGTCAGCTAAAAAATGAATGTGTCCTCCATTCAATTTGCTGCTACAGGAAAGTCAGCACTAGTACAGCAGGTCAACTCTGCAAATTCTGGACAAAACAATAGATGGACAACGTAGAACGTCTACACTTCCACTTGGCCGAGGAAATCAAGGGTTACAATTACAGCATTTAATGAACATCATTGAAAATTTTCAACAATGTAACAGACTTCTTTTATTGCTTTTTCTTCTCCAAATCTGAGTCAAAGACTTGGGGTATTCTAAATTGATTGAATCATGGTCATCTAGAATCAAATCACTAAGTTGACTCATAAATTGCTATGAACTTCAATTCAAACAAGCTGACATCATGCAGGTCAGCTAACATTAGATAAATAATCATTAAAATTCACAAGTTGCATGTAGATTGGCTAGGAGAGAAAATCAGAGTTATGAGCAGTTTGGTTTTGACTTGGACTAAATGATATCAATATAATTAACTTTTTGAGAAACAAATATAATTAGGGAGTCATATTTGATGATTAGGCAATGTCATTAATGATGATGTCATGCTTATTGTTTGTTTCTAGATTCTGATGTTCTCAATTCCAGCCCATAACAATTGTCTTGATTGTGGATTCCCGTGAGAACATGGATGGTCTTCTGCATTTTCGTAGCTGGCAATTTTTCTTCTAAGCCTTTGACCTTGCATTTAACAGTTTCTTCTTGCATTGTGTCATGTTTTTGTTTATATTTGTGTTCTTCCTTTTGTCTTTTTTGAGAGGAAATTAGGGTTTTATATGACCTTTTTTACATCCCTTTTTCAATTCTCTTAGCTATTTTTTTGTTTATAATCTTCAGTTCTACCTCGCAAAGAAATATTTTTTCCTTCCTTTAGGCACTCTATCCCTTTTAGAGTGATTAATGTCATGTAACTCAAATATCTTGTCGTTTTTCTTTACATGATTTTTTTCACTTCCTCTCTCATAAATTCCATTAAATGCTCTCTTTTGCCTGCAATTCATTCACCTTAGATTGAAGAGTTTCCTTGTTAGATTCCACAAGATTTTTTAATAAGAAAAATATCATCCCACTGATAATGAGGTGTGATATTAAAAAAATGCAGAAGCTTGTTCTGACATGGAAAACTACCTGAGAAAACTACTGAACATATCAGGAACAAAGATATTAGACCAGACCAGGCTGACTAATGAGAAAACTACTGAAGATATCAGGAACAAAGATATTGCACCATTCCCAGACTGACTACTGAGAAAACTACTGCAAATACAAAAATCTAGAAGCTTGTTCTACCATACTAGACTTGGGTGCCTTTCATATACAATATTTTCCATAAATTTTAATATCAAAAATGCAAACTTTTGTTTGGGTCTTATTTGTCATAAGATACATGTATTCTTTGAAATGCTTTTCCACGGCATATCACAAAAATTTATAATGTCACACCCTTCATACCTAACTTCCATATGATATATTCCTGGACTTTTTACAGAATTGCTAATATTTCACTACGACACTTACAACATTACTCTCATTCTTCAAACTATTAAAATCCATATGATAATTTCCTAGACCTTTACATTTTTTTAATAAGTGTTAATATTTGGTGATCATGATTACAGCATGACTAAGCATATAAATAAGCCATTTAGTATGCCATCTACAATAAGGTATTTTCTAGACTAATTTGGTAGGCTCACTATAGCAGGTTCTATAAATCAGGCCTGCACGGTTTTTTTAAGTACATTACCATCTACTGTTGTAAATGTCAGTTCACATATCGGATGGTTTCAGTTTTCTTACCCTTGTTATAGAATGTGGGTACAACTCATGGAAACGAAAACACATTTAGAATGGGTAACTCAAACCTTTTGAACCAAATGACGGTTGTGAAAGAATAATCTCGAGCTCCTTTAAATCACTTAAGGACATGGCTTGGACTGGATTTCTAAGACCTTCTTCGGCACTTCAAAGATTTCATCATTCTCTCAGATTGGCTAGAGCTAAGTTGGGGATTAAAGGTGTTCTTCTTGGAGATCCCTTTTCAGACAATCACTATGCTCAACATAGGAGACAATTTTGGAGAATTGTCTTGCAATCCTCAATATTAGCTAAGATTTCAACCAAATGCCTCTTCTTCCTTGGGGTTAGAGCAACAACCCTGAGTTTGGTATTTGTTTTCTTGAGAGGGGCTTCTCTTACATGGGCCCCCCTCTAATATGTTTGCAGTATTTTCGTGGTTGCTTTATTTTTCTACTCCCTGGGTTTAGTTTTGACCGTAGTACTTTATTGTTGCAACTCTGTAAAGTTTGTCCCATTGGCCACCTTTAATCATTTGTGGACATTAATTTCATTTTTGTTTATTTCTATTAGTGTTTCCTAGCACTGTCTCTAGTCTAGTCTAGTTATTTTACTTCAATCCTGGTCTTGTTTTTTATGCAATCACCATGCTAGTTTCATCGCTAGTGCCATGGTTGAAAAACTCATACTCAGCAATTACTTGGCAGCCTAACTTGTGACCCATACTCGCCATTCTCGGGACTCCGTAATTACTCAGCAACTTTATCACTACTATAAAAAATATATAAATTCATAAAATAAATTGAAATGACATGTAAAACACATAAAAATGAAATAAATGTAGAGAACACACAACTATATTTTCTATTAGTTTTTGACTAAATAAGAGTACAATGCTCATAGACTACTCATCAATGCACCATAAAATAATCTCCAACTCCTCTAATGTGCCCTAGAAGTGGAAGTAAAAGATTCCTCCTTCGGAACATCATCCACAAACACATCATCGAAATCCTCAACATCCACTCCCCCAATGTCCCTACTTCCCCTATTGTTACCACTTTTTCTACTTCACTCTCCAATTTTGCGACCTCCTCCACAATATTATTATCCTCAAACTCAACAATCCAATCTGTGTGTGAATCAATAATATCAAAGTCAATTGCGTTGTGACTATCTTGCCATTCCACTTGTCTCACATGAAGACAAAGATTGTACCACACAAAAACAAAGTCATTGAAGTGTTGTGTTTTCAACATGTTGCTCTTCTTGGTGTGAATAACATGCTGCATTTTTATTCACACCTAGAAGCACTATATGGCTGAAACAAAATGTGATGGCTAACTTCCAAAGATTTGGTTTTTACACACCATAATTTTCTCACCACAAATCTGCAAATAGAACATTTGTAACTTTTTGTCATGTCGCCATTTTGGACATGAAACAACTGAAGACCCTTAGCCTCACTTGTTTCTCAAAGGCTAAGGAAAAAGAAAAAAAAGAAAGGGAAATAAGTGATTTTGAATGAATACATGTAAAAGCTACTTTATGTTATAACAACCACTTAAGTTGGGGCCCTTTAAGGGTCATGGGCGTCACTTGACTAAAGTAAGAGTTTTAAAAGCAATCTTCCTTATAATTTGAATATGTGTTTCCCTCCCTTTTAGGCGTGCTCCTTGTGGGGAGTTGTATAAAAGCAAAGGAAGGTTTCATTTGGAGGCATGCTAATTTGGATATCGATTTATGAGACTAAGCACAAAAAGCTTAACTCAAGACTTTGGAGACGAAAACCTTCAAAGTTTTAAGGGAATTAGGAACGAAACCCTCTAATTTTGATTAGGGCAGCATCATTTAAGAGGCTACATCTAGGCTTACCATTCAAAAAATTCAGGAATTACTCTAATTGAAGAGTGAAGACTCACCCCCAAGGGTGGCAATTGGGTTTGGTGGTGTAGCGACTTGGTTGGGAGGTCAACACCAAGGGTTGTGGAGCCGTTTTGGGGGCAGCAAACAGGTGGAAGTGTGGAAGACCCCTAAATTGGGTTGCGCCACAAGTATATGATTTGAAAACCCCCTAAAAAATTGGGCTACATAAGGACTTGGATTTTATTTGTATTTTCTGCCCTAAGGCAACTTGCTTAAGAGTGGTTTTAAAGTCAATTGGGACCTTGTTGATATTCAAAAAAAAAACAGAAATAATTTTAATAATTTATTCTACTATTTCTGCCTTGTTTTGGCATCACATTTGGTCATCAAAGGTATTTATTGCAGTGCTATATTTATGGAATATTTTGGCTATTTTTGTAAGCTTGGAGAAGTGAAATTAGACTGAAATAACAAGCTGAAATTTATTGTTTAAGTTTTCCAAATTGGCACCTAGGGTTTGCAACTTTGTGTGTTGTTGAAGCATCTGCGACAATTAGGGTTTGCTGGAATTTGAAGCATAATTTTCAAACTTGCAAGGATTTGGTTGAAAATCCTGTTATTCCTCAATTATCCCAATTTGGGGGCATTTCACTTTCTAAGTCTCAACTAGGCGTGCATTTATAAAGAAGTAATGAGACTACAATCAAAGCACTCAATTTGAATTTTGTTTTTACCTAGTTGATGGGTCATTTTCCATCGAATGCATAGAGGTGAAAAAACGAGCCTCCCCTCTACAGTCTTGTAAATTTGCAACTCATTAACAATTGTCTCTAGTGGTTTCGTCAGGAATCATCCTCACTATGCATGTGTTTAGGCCTTCTATGACCTCATCGGCGCTAAATGAATCGGCGAAGAAAAACTTAGGGTTCAAGTAGTATGTTGTTGCATGTATATGTTGGTGCAACTACTTGTTCCATCTCCGATCAATTAGATACCAAATGAGCTCATTTTTTTTTCGGTTCATAATAATTTGCAATGGCCTCCTAGACCCTATCCATGGCCTCATACAAATACCCCATTGAATTTTTTTCTCTATCCACCAATAGTAGAACTTTAACCAAATGCTCTGACACCTAAAACAAAATAATGTATGATTTTAAACTTAAAATGAAAATAAATTTGAGCTAAAAAATTATTTAAAATAAAAATTAGTAGTCTAAAGTTACCTTGATGACCTCATATGTGGTCTTTGCAAACACATCATCAAAAATAGTCTTCACGACCATTCCTCCTTCAGCCTTCCTATTACAGGGAGACTCCAACTACCATGTGCTCACAAACATCTACTTAAGAGCTAAGTTGCCGATACGGATACGGGTATGGGTACGAGTATCGGATACAAGAATACAGCAATTGTTTTTTAGGGGTTTGGATACGGTTGGATACGACCGTACAAAAATATATATAAAAAATTAAAAATATAGCCATATAAGCAAAATTAACCACATAATATGCATAGAGGAAACAAAATGATTTCAAATAAGTTAAATAACCACAAAATATATACTCATAATTCAATGCCAAATATCATAATATTCAATAGTCAAACTTATATTAGTTTTATAAATTATGACAGGTACATGGTGCAAATGTTACAATGTATGAACAAAAATAGAGACAAATCAGCATTCTCATTGTTCACTATATAGTATATTCTTCTTCCCCTGCAATGTCTTCATCATCATGTGGTTCTTTAGAACCACAAGCAGTAGCAGTGCCACTCCCACTAGCTCCACTATGCAAATCGTGTGAAGCACTGTCTAACTCCATGTCAAATAAAGAAAGGTAGGTAAGGGAGGCATCTAAATCAACAATCTTTGGGTTCACATCCCACAACTTTGTTGGCCCTTCCTTGTATTGAGGTTGTTTATGTGAGAGAAAACGTAAGTTAGAATGCACATAAACCAAATCCTCCGCCTTTTATGCAGCCAACTTGTTGCGTTTAACTGAATGGATAAAGCCATAGCTACCCCAACTCCGCTTAGCTGAAGAGGAACTTGCAACCTATTGAAACCACAAAGTGAATTAAAATTTATAAAAAATTAAAAATTAAAAGACTAAAACTAAAAACTTAAAACAAAACATCGACAAGGTCAAAAGAAGAGTAGAGTAAAACATAAAAAATACTTACTTGTGATAGAATTTTTAATGCAAGTGGTTGAAGGTGGGTGGATGCTTGTCCATAGAAATACCACCCAAAGTGACCATCCATCTTGTACTTGTCATGGATAGCACCAAGGGAGTGACCCACCGAGGATATGAAATGCACAAACTCTTCTCTGACTTGGTCTTTTACCTCTAGATCGAGAAATATTCTAGAGAATGTTGCCTTATATCCCTCAACAACATCAACATCCCTATATGGTGCGATCCTCCTAGGCAAAGAAAGAATCTATGCATTGTAGTATTTGGGTGTCAAGGCAAAAGCAAGAAAATGTAATGGGGTGGTCATTTTGTTCCACCTTTCAATGAGATGCAACTGCACTTCTTTGAAGAACCTCTCCGTGAGATCTTGCTCTTTGGCATTTATGATGGATTTAATGTTCTCAATCATTGAGTCAATTCCATCATAAATCTTACCCAAACATGGATGATCCATGTCCACATATCTCAACATGATGATGGGCTCAGTGAAACAGTAGCAAATACTCCATACGTTTCCACCACGCATCATCAAGAATCCACCATTTCACCTTTGTGGCCCTCTCACTGTTTGCCTGCCTCCATACACCCCAAAGTTGTTGATGACCATGCCACTCAATGCCTCACATACCTTAACAAGTCGTCTCAAATCGAAAGTGTGTAAGGCAAATTGAGTCTCAGCAACCTAATATAAAATTAAAACAAATAATTAATAAACTTAAAAAATTGTTCAAAAATAAAAACACTACAAATTACAAACTTATAAAATTAAATTAAATTAAGAGTTACCTTCAACAACTGTAATTTTGAGAAGGTCCTGAAGAAGGCTTGGGACATGTGATGGTTGGTTATGAACATTTGAATCTCATTCGCCTCCTCATAGATTTGTTTGATCCCGTCAATTTTTGTCCCCAACTTTTGCAACATAAGATTGAAAGAATGAACAGCACAAGGTGTCCAAAATATATGCCCATACCTTGCCTCAACCAACATGCCCGCAGCTCTGCAATTTTTAGCATTGTCCGTTATAACTTGGACAACGTTTTGAGGCCCCACTACCTCAATGGACTCTATCAAGATGTCAGCAATGAATCGTGCATCCTTCACTTGCCCCTCACAATCAACGGCCTTCAAAAACATCACCCCTTTAGGGCTCACTGCAATCACATTAATCAATGGCCTATTTGTCATATCTTTCCATCCATCGAAAATGGACACCCATGTTTTGATCCATGAATACCTGATGGGCTTCAATGTGTTTTCTTTCTTTTGTCAATAAGGTGGTGCGCACCTTTTTATAACCTGGTGTGACAACCCCTTTAGGGGCAACATTGATAGATCTCACTATTTTCTGTTAGTATGGTGATCTAACAGTATTAAATGACAGCCCACATGCGTAAATACAATACGCGATGCTCTACTCCGCTATCTCTCTGGATTCATTTCGAAATTACCTCTCCAATGGGCCTGCATCTTTTGTTCTCTTGCGACCAAGAGGTGAATCCTCTTCCTCTTCGGCCGCAACAAGTGTAGCAAGAAAGGGGTGTGATGGGGTCACCACATCAGCACGAGCTAGATCAACAAGTGATGATCCTTTCTTTCTCAAAGGATACTTCGATCTTTGCCCCACAACATCTACCTCTTCTTGTTTGTTGATGTATGCAACGATCTTTGCCTATGGCAAGCCCTTTCCCGGCGTTCCACCTATGATTGGCCCACCATAAATTCTGATTCCAGTGCCAAAAATCGCACACAAATGAGCTTTCAATCGACTATACGAGCTCTTGAATTTACCGTTACACTCTGAGCAAAGCCAATGAAAACACCCTCCATCAGACATCTGTTCCAGTATTGTCACATACTTCCAAAGGGGCGTTCGTGGATCAAATTTAGGGGTTATCCCTTGCCCCACCGAACTAAGACTTGCACCCTAAGACATTCTAATTTTAAACAAATTGCAACTAGTATAAAATAAAAAATTGCTATTAAATTTAATGGTAAAAACTAAAAAAAGAATAATTACTATTAAAATTAAAAAAATAATCATTGTATTTGATATTTGTGAAAATAACGGTTAATAAATATTAAAAAAAAAAAAATTATAAAATTTAAATATAAACAAACTAAAATTTTTAAATACTAACAAACTAAAATACTAATAATAATTATAAATAAAAACAAACATGTATATTAATATATTTTAATTTTTGGACACCTTAAAAATTAAAATATTAAAAATATAAACTATTAAGTATATAGTTTGATATTAATATTTTACAATATTTAAAATTTAAACTATATAAATTATAATCTTTAAATCTAATCAAAATTATTAATAAAATATATAATTTGATATTAATATTTTAAAATATTTAAAATTTAAACTATATAATCTTTAAATATAAATTATAATCTTTAAATAATAAATATTAACTATATAATATTTAAAATTTAAACTAGATAATTTGATATTAATATTATTATTATTATTTATTAAAATTTTAAACAAGGAAAACAAATAGAATTATAAATTTTTTTAACTACCTATATTGGAAAAAAAAACTAAACGAAACCCCCACATACCAGTCAGGGCAAACGGCAGCAATGACGAGCCACGGGCGATGGGTGATGGTAGGGGCAGATGGCAACGGCGAGGGCAGAGAGAACGTAGTCTCGATGGCAAAGAGAACGCAGCAGCGACGAAACCCAGCGTCAATCACGGAGATTGACTGCAGGAATTGAACGCAGCCGAGAACAAACGCACGAAGTCGAAGAAGAAACGCGTCCAAGAACAAACATGGTGGAAAGAATGTTTGCTTTTACCCTACACAAAATAAATGTTTGCTTTTACCAAACGCGATGTAAGTTAGGGTTACGCTACGCAGTCCACGTTTGACTTTACATTTTTTTAAAGTGAATTTGAAATGATTTTTTATTTGCCAGATCCACAAGGATACGGACAGGGCACGTCTTGCCCCTTGTGGATACGGTTGAATACGTCCATGGACCGTATCCATAAGGGGCAAGACGTGCCTTGCCCGTATCCCTCGTGGATCGTACCCACTTCGTACCGTATCCCCGCTTCTTGGCATTTATGGGACCCTAGACTACCGTATCCGGTAACATCGCTTAAGAGATGTTAGTGAGCCTACAATGCTCCAAAATGTGATGAAATTTGTGGCAAATCATGTGGCTCCCGATCACACAAACTCATTTTTGTTGGTGTGCTCTCTCATCAAGCTTAGCACCAAAGGATAATTGTAGATGTATTTTGTGATATTTCTCGCTTCTTCAACCATATTATTTACCCAAGTCATCTTCAATATGTCCTCAAGTAGAAGATTAATGCAATGGGTTGACCAAGGGAACCAAAAAAGTGAAGAGAGTCTCTCCTCAAGAAGTCTCGCAATTGTTACATATGTTATTTCATTGTTAGTCACAACTTGGACGATGTTTTCAAACCCAATTCCATAACCACCTCATCCAACAATCACACAAAGTGTTAGCATTTTTCACTTGGTGAGAGGCATCAATTAACTTCAAGACCACCAAGTGCCCACTTGAAGCCACTAGAAAGTTAATCAAGGTGTGGTTCCTTCCATCTGTCCATCCATGAAATAAAACGTTGCAACACTTTTTGTGTCATATTCATTTGTGTTCATCTACAATCATTTGTGTATTTTTTACGACATCCTACAACATTAGGCCTCTCAAATCATGAGTATGGGCCTTGAACCCCTTCCATCAATGCTCAATGTGGTCACCAAATTCTCCCAATATGGGCCTTTTTCCACATTGAATGGAATGTTATTGTAGTACCAAAAGTTTTCCACAACCATACTTGCTTCATTTTGTAATTACCAGTTTCAAAACGTACCTTCAAGTGAAAGTTATGCCTCAAGGGTATTTCAAGAAACAAAAAACCCTTGTATAGGTGAACCAAACTGTCTCCAGTAGATAAACCCCATACCCAAACTACCCTTAGGGCAATAGAAGAACCAAAGGCTCCAATCTTATCATAATCAATTGTCACTCCCCCCCATTCATCACGATTGCAAGTGCTTCTGCAGTCCTTTTATTTTATTTTTTTCCCCTCCTCATAGGCAGCAAGGACAACAGTGATCTCTCTTTGAACCTCAAGTGGCACTTTGTCACACAAGCACACTTCATTCCTTAGAATTCGTGCAATGTGGTATTTGAAGCGACTGATGTTTGCACTCATCTTAAACCCACAATAGTTGCATATGACGGAATTGTTCTCCAGGTCATCATAGCAATGCTTCCATGTAAGGTCATCAGACTTCCTAGGCCTATAGGAACCACGGGCCATTTTTGACGTTTAAAACTTGAAAGTTGAGACCCTGTAAAATAAATATAAAAATAAATAAAACCTTAAGTTTTAGCAATTGGAAGCCTAGAAGTAGGAAGAAAATAGGGAAAAAAATTAAACCATAAATGCAACCACTCTTCTTACCTCTCAAATCCGCACTTCAAGTTCAAACCGTCCAAATTGTGGGTCTTTCTTGTATGCTTTCCTCTAGCAACTGTAGGATAAAGTGGATGCTGGAGCTTTACAGGCCAAAGTGTTTATAATAGGCTACAACAGATATATTGAATAATCTCACCAAGCACAGCAATCTCGCTGCTAGCAAATATAAAACTCAGTGATAGCTTTTGGACAGTTACCGTTTTTGCTTCCATCTCTCTCCTTAGCAGGTTGTGGACATAATAATTTGTATAGAATCTGCCTTTTGGACAATTTTTGGCTTTAACCCTCTGTATCAAACCCTGTAGGCAACCTGTCGTTCGCAATTGCAGGCTGTGAATCTCGGTTCTCCATGTGATGCATGCAATTGCAGGCTACGATTCTTGTCGGCATAAACGGCAATGATAAAATTTCCAGCTGAATTGTGCGATACAAAAACAGCAGAATGAATTATTTTTTCCCCCTAAATGTTATGTTCTTCCACTTTCCATGTCAAGGCCAATTACCCATGGTTTTCCGTGAGTAAACGTGATAAGTTACTCACCAAAAATTGCGGGTAACAGGCCTCGACCCAGCCTGCAATAAGTTGGGCGGAAAACCAACTGCCAAAAATAATCCGGGTACCTGAGGGTTTTAATAAAGAATTTAAAAGGTGTAGCTTTTTTATATTTAATATTTTATCCTATTGTCAGATGACTGATGCTTTTATTCTAACAAACCTTTCCATGCAAAATTATTTGTGTACCATTTCTTGTTGCCCCAAATTTGGAAGTGGTGAAATAATATCTTTTGGCGTTGCTTGTAAAACTGACTTCAAGAATTTAATTCTACCTACTAATGTCATCCGTCTTGTCTAATTGTTTACTTTCACTTTTACTTCACCAGTTAGTTCTCACCAGTCGTTGGCTCTAAATAACTTGGTTGTTAACAAAAATCCTCAATACTTTGTAGGAATTTTTACCTCCTTAATCCCAACATTCATTGTATAGCTCATTTGAAATATGTTTATAATTTTCTTATATTTTTAAATTCCCTTAAGATGACTAGTTAATGAAGTGTGTCAATGCAAAATGCATGATTTGTAAATCAATCACTCCATTGTGTGGCTTGTATCTTGTGTACCTTATTACCTTAGCTTTTTGGAGAAGAGGATTGAGGCCTTCTGCCATGATTATAAACAAGAGGACTGTTGGCCCTGCCTTAGCTATAACAGATTGAAGGGAGACCCACTAGCAAACCACATTTGAAGACGCATCACTTGACATGCATTGTCATGAGACATCAATAATTTGGCACGCCAATCAACTTCATCTTCTCCGTATAGCACAAAACATGACAGATACAACAATCTAATCTCAATTGAATTTAATTAAAAGTTCAATATCAATTCCATTTCCATTTTAATGCCCCACCCTCTTGGTGAGGACCGCTTCTAGAGGATTCTTAGATGGTCAGGGACAGCTGCAAGGTTCTGTGGCATACAATTTGGCTGGCAACAATCAATTTCCTTTGGAGGAGAAGATGCAAAGCTACTTTTCAGGAAGATACCACACAATCAGATTGGAATGCTGTGACTTTTTAGACAAGATTTCGTTGTGATTGTGCAAGCTTATGCTTGAGTGATTTTGAAAGGACATGAATTCTTTTCCCAAAGGGGCACACCCCACGTGCTTTCTTTCCTTGCCTATGTAGGAAGATATTTTCCTTGTAATCCTAATGCTTAAATGATTTTATTCATTTATTCTCTAGAGTAATATAAGATGCATTTCTTAAAATATATATATAAATTCCACATACCATGGGTATCTTCAAGCAAGCCTAATCAATCATTGGGGATACAGATGGCATCAGAGGCATGAAAAACCTGAACTGAACCTTGTCGGCCATCATCAGGACAAGAGAAACCTCAATAAACCCCACAATCAATCAATGGGAACACAAAAAAAATTCAAGAAAACCCCATAATCATTTATTTGGGACAGTAGTAACCTCAAACAACCCCATTATCATTTAATGGGGACAAGAAAAACCTTACTAGAACCCCATAATCAGTCATAAAGGACATGAGTAATTCAACCGAACTCGTCATCCATCAAAGGGGACATGAATAAGCTAGATTCGGTCCATCATCCATCGCAAGGAACATGAAGAGAACCTTAACTGGACTCTTATATCTCATAGTTCGATATACAACAGAATTTATTGAAAGAATAACTCGTGATAATCCCTTGTCATCATAATCATTCAATTAATCAATGATGATTGAATCATCATTGAATGCAAATCCAGTATGTACAAGAGGCAAGATTTCATCAAACAGTCAAAATAGCCTGCTGTAGTCAACATTTATCATTTTCTTTTTCTCCTTGAGGACAGGTACACATATCGTGCCTGAAATGTCAATTTTAACATTATCTAACATGATGATTCCAGAAATCCCTCTTTCAAATTCTTATGCATCTCTAGAGTTTAGACATAATGGCCTTATATAAGTTTTTCCCAATTTTAGAATTCTTGGTCCGTAAAAAATAGTAGTTGCCACTAACATACAGACAGAATTTATCATAGAGCATTTTGTACCCAACAGATAACTGTTCAGTAAGTGAAAGCATATCATTGCAGAATTAAGCTATGCTTTTATATCTAATCTTCTAGAAAAAATGGCTAGATAGAAACACCACTCACATAGATTTATTTTTGCAAAATAATGGAGTAAAATGTTCTTAGTAAACTAATCTTGTGTTAAGAGGGGTACTAACCTTAGTAGAAAAACTCGGGAACCGTAGTTACTCGGCAACCAAAAATTGTGACCCGTACTTGGGACTCGGCAATTACTCGGCACTTTTATCGCTACTTTAAAAATATATATAAATTCATAAAATACACTAAAATACATAAGAAAATGAAATGAATGTAGAGAAATGATTATAGAGATTTAGAGAACACATAACTCAGAGTCATAAACATATTTTATATTAGTTTTTAAGCAAATAAGAGTACAATGTGAATGTCAAATGCTCTATTTGAAACAAAAAGAGGACTGCACTTGTGTTATTTTTCCCTCAGCCAATACTTCACATTCAATGTTATTAGAGTTATGCTTAGCATTTAAACCTTCTAGGATCAATGGAAAAGGGTTTGTGTTAAGGCAGAGGCAACGAAGAGCTATATCTGCAATAAAAATACAATGGAATGTCACATTGTTACAAAATGGTGGACCATGGAAATAGAGACCTTTTGCATGCATATTACAGACAGAAGATTATATTTTGCATTTGCTACAAATTAAAAAACAAATGCATCACTGTTTGCATGTAGGAGACAACAAATCCACCGCCAATATGCTGCACTTGAGTCACCTTCTTTCTCTTTAATAATTTTGCAATTGTCAAATGCTAAAATCAAATAATAAAAGTAAAACTTCTAAGTTTACAATGTGAAATTGTGAATGGATACGACTCGGTGGAGGCACAACACAGCGCAGCACAGCACAGCAATTTCCTTCTACCCTGTGGCCTGACCTATCACCAACACACAGCACGGCACACAGCGAGAAAAAAAACAACGGTAGAGAATGAATCGAGAATTTTTTTGCACATTTGTTAAATTATTTACGTTTCTGGTTTTTGGCTGGTTACCAGGCCAAAAACCACAGCTTTTGGTGGGTACCCCCTCTCAGAAAACTGCGGTTTTTTGCCTGATAACCATCCAGCAATTACCCGGCAGTCTACCCTTTCTGCAAAAAAATTAAGATTTTCCGTGGGTACCCAGAGGGTACCCACGTTTTTTATTACAATGGTGCTAACGGCCCCTTACAACATTATTTTAGCTTATAACACCCTTTTGGTTCTCTCACAGAAAGGACAGCTTCCAACTGTTTTGAAATAGTTATAGAGTTCAACAACTTAAGAATTGCTTCTAAATACCACAGCTTAAATGTGTGATAATAGCAACATTTTTTAAAATTTCTTCCAAACCAAAATTTTACTTCCTTTTAACATGTGCATATCTAACTTCTATCTGACTGTTATTTCATAAGAAAATAATTCAAAACGGTTTACTGTTATTAAGTTTAATTGTAAATATAAGAAGCGTTTTCTCATCAACAAAAACTCCAGATTTAGATATATACCTCTCTTATTGGGTATGCAGGCAGAGGCATTAGAAAAGAAGCATCATAAGGATAGTCCACCATAGCAAGGTTACTATATGCCGAATCTAGCCAGTCTTCTATTTCCTGTGTGTTATTCACATCCCTGCACAAGTACATTCATTGTTGTGTTAAGAGATGCAATAATATGAACAACATGTCCCACCAAGAACAAGTAACTTCTAAATTCTCCATGGTATTACCTACACAAGTGAAACTTCTTGCTAATCTCATGCAACCCTCCATCTTTTTTACTGTAACTCTCCAATAAACTCCATGATTCCTTTATCACTCTGAAACAGTTCTCACTCTCTCGCTGTATGATGGAGCAATATGATGGTTAGCTGCTCATTTCTCAGACTCTAATTTTTTGTACTGTAGGAAAAATTTTGAGATGAATTCTTAACATAGCAGTCTTTCCTATCTACAAAACAATCGGAGAAGAGTATTTACCTATGAGACCTTACCATGGAATTTCCACAAACAAACTTCCAAGACAAGCTTACCATTAAAAAAATATGAAGTGTGGGGAGCTAATTACAGACCCTGAAATCGGTGGAAACAATATCATAGAAGATATCCCATGGCACAATGTCTTCAAATTGCAATATTGGTGCAGATGAAGACAAGGCACCTATCGCAATATGTGGATATTTCAATCGCATCCAAGCAGCCAACACTGCAGGAAAAACAATCACAAGAAGGAAAAATGAGGATTTTTTTCTATGCAAAGTTGTATCCAAAATCGTATGGTTGCATAAAGAGTTTTTCTTACTTCCACCATAAGAGCCACCAAACAAGACAACTGGAGAAGCCTCAGCAGATAGGTTTTTTTTCAGGTCCACTATCAATGTCGCAAAGTCAGCTATTGCTTGCTCAGCTGTGAGATACGATAATGAATCCCCGTCCTTGTAGGCCAGATCATGGCTACCATAAGGCATAGACACCCCATAGTAACGGTGCTGAGAAGCAACATTACATAGATAATTCCTTTCCAATGAACAAATTGAAAACAGAAGACCTTCATACGTTTAAAAAAACATGGATACAAAATATAGAAAATGATTTTGATATCAGTATAAAATGATGGATTTCTATAAAATGTCTCTGTAAAAGAGAAACAGACATTAATTACTGTCTAAAAACATTTTATTTGCCAGAGATGCAGGCGATGAAAAAAAACCTAATATCAACTGGATGCTTTATACATGCATATTGAAAGGATCCCATGACAAGTTTTACTTGTATATTGATGTGCATCCAATCCTCTCCAGAGTAATGAAAACAGTTTTCGAGAGTTAAACGTTTGAATTGCCTTCAACTGGACATGTAGACAGCAAAAAATGCTGCATGGAGACATAATTATAAACAACCATTGTTACCTATAGTTATTCGCACAGTTCATTGTATTTATCTATAGGCAACTGCCAATCAAACTAAATTGATAGTTTACAGCAGTTTCAACTTGTGTAAGTTTTTAAAATGATTAAATAGCAATAGAGCAATCTTTGTCCTTGCACAGAACCTTACCCTGATGAAAGTTCAGGATTCATTTCAATCATTCTCCAGTTAAATGTTATCCAAAATTGTGATTGACAGCTTGCCATTAATTGTTTTCCACATGGCACAAATGTATGTCGCCCTCCCCCTGACCCTCCCTCTGCCGCTCCCTCTCTCTCTCCCTCGGGATTGATTTCAATCATTCTCCAGTTAACTGTTATCCTCAAGTGTGATTGACAACATGGCATAAATATTTTTTCACAAATGTATGCTCCCTCTCACTCTCTCTCCCCATCCCTAACCCTCACCCTCACCATCTCCCTCCCGCTCTCACAGGATTGATTTCAATCATTCTCTAGTTAAGTGTTATCCTTGATTCACATTGACAACAAGCCATAATCTCTCCCTCTACCTCTCCTTCTCCCTCTCCCTCTCCCTCTCCTTCTCCCTATCTCTCTCAAAATTGCTCGGATATCAACTTTCCAAAGAGTAATGGTCTTCTATGATTGTCTATAGACTAACAAAACAATTTCCTGCAAGCATATTTATCAAAGATCAACAGAGGTGGTGAGATGATAGAAGAAAACTTCTACAGTTCACTAAGTATTATAATGTTTTCACGATTCATTTTACTAAGTGATTGTATGCCATGCCCTGGAAAGGGTATTCATTTTACTTTGGATGCTCTCTTATGTCATTTTGGTTATGTAACTTTGAGTTTAATTTTGACTTGACCACAGAGAAGAAACTAGAACTTTTGTATTATGGACTCTGAAAGAAAGGCAAAGCTTTATCAATCTCTATGCTCTTTTTAATAAGCCCTAGGTTTTTCTGTAACAAAACTCTTTAGTTGAAAGAACCAAGTGCATATTTTTAAAGAAGGGTTTTGGACAGAGGCACCTCTTTGTATAAACATGAATATGAACTGTTGTTTTAGAAATGGCTGGTCCATTCCTTGAATTCTTTTCCGATTACATGTCGCTATAGGGTGCAGACAGTCCAGGGTAGACTTACATCCCTACTCTATCCTTTTAAGTGACCTTGTATTATGCTTGTGTATTATCTTTTTCTCAGACCCTTTTCATTTATATTTGCCATTCTGCCTGAGGGGCACTCGAAGGACAGTACTTTTCCATTTCATTAAAGCCAACACTTGATATTTCATGGGGTATTGAATTTGCAATCAAAGGAAAGGACTAGCAGACCTTGAATAGGGATGCAGGGATGCATACCCTGATTTCATTTCAGCCTTGTGTAATTGTTTGTGTGGGCTTCGGCCATGGTGTATATAGCAGACCTCCCTTAGACTTTGTTTTTGTATGAAGCTTGCAATCATTTCATCCTGTACCACCACGATGGAATAGGGACGGTAGCGGTTTCATCCTATGGAATTGACTTAGAAGACCAGTGAATGGGTATGAACAAGAAGTATGTTTAGTCAAAGACCCTTCAATGCTAGTTATTTGCATATGCAATGTATTTAGATCTTGATATCCATCAGCGTCATTGTTAGCTGCACACATAGAGGGTGGACCTTGGCATGATCAATTTGATGACCCTTCTTGTTTGGTGGATAAACCCATCTTGCATTGTTTGTGCCCATTGTATGAGGACTTGGACAACTATCGTTTGGACAAAATACTCCTGCATTTGAAAGGTCAATACCATTTGTGAACACTTGGCTGAAAACATGTTGTTCTTGCATCAAAGTAATCTTGTATTGGCAAATAATTATCTGTTGGAACTGTACCCTTTGAAGAATTATTTTTTATTAAAACATGTATTGAACTAATTCCATACATGTTGCGATGAACACATGATATTTCTGTGCCTTGAAAAAATATTAATTTGTAATGCAACACATGGCATTGCATGGATCACTGAATTGCTTGGAAGTGTTGTTATTATTTTTGTAAGCACTTAGTCTGTCGACATTGAACCTTGTTAAATTCTGAACCCAGTTGAGGATACATGTTTGACAGAGTTGCAACATTAGGACAGAACTGAAAAAAAAGATCATACTCTAGTAAAATGAAAAATAAATATTGAAAATGGAATTGTGGAATAAAACCCTACAGCTATGAACAGTACCTTGAGATTATGGGCTGGTGTTAGGAACCTTGTTCGGACATTCTAAATTCTGCCACAGTTGTACAGACTTCAATCCAAGAGTGACTATGATTAATCACATATTATTTTATCTAGCTCTTAGTTGGAAGAAGTGATGAATTCACTTATTCTGTTTCGAATTTTATTTCATTTTCTTTATGAAGTGAACCAATGGATAGATCTAGTAATTATAGAGAAATTTCATAGTAGTAAGATTTGTCACAGTAGAGTATTTTGTGCTGTCTTTAAGGGCAAAGGCTTGGACTGTGTGATCCATGAGACAATGTCACTTTAATATCTCGGCAACATGATATGCACTAAAAGGACCATGGTGCTCTGTTCATTACCTTAGGCATGGTTTCATTGTTGGTATAACTCCTAACCTTAACCAGTGTGTCCAGTTTAGACGACTCTGCATCATTAAATGTTATCTCCATGTACCATAGACATGAGAATTGGCGAGTCACAAGCTGGGCAGGGCTTGCAAGCCCAACTGAGCCGACTCCAAAGTCTGCTGAAGAAAACAAGAAACAGAAAAAGAAAAAATAAAAAAAATAATTAAACAATTGAAATAATTCTTTATATATATATATATATATATATATATAGAAATGGCTAATGGGAATTTATTACTGTGCTTTTAGTGATTCTGCTGAACCTAAATTTATAGTTTTTCTATAATCTGGGTTTCCACATGGGGCAATCTTATATTCAACTTTTTGAACCATCATTGGACAATGTTGTGATTTCACTAAACTATTTGTAACATTTTTGGATTTTGTTGAATCCCCGTATTGAACTTGATATACTATCGTTGGACAATGTGGTATCTTTATTGGGTTAGCTGTACCATTCATGAACATCATTGTATCTTCTTTAGTAATCGCTGTACATTCACGCGAATTACTGTATTATGATTGCTTATTATTGGCATTGTGTTTTATGGTGTCTCTATGGAAAATATTGAGTTCAATTGTGTATTATGCCACGTTGGATGACTGCTATTTTAATGCACCTGAATACTACATAATATGAAACAGATGTGCTGCTCCGTGGATTAGTTGTTTGATTTGAATTGTTGAAGGTCAAATGACTTGGTAGAAATAGCAATATGGACTTTATAGATCATAAAATCGCATTTAAATCGTAGAAAAACTTTGACAAAGTCATTAAGAGTGATATGGGAAGCGGCACTAGTTGACTTTTTGATTAATGTGAAACACTTAGGGATGTTATCCTTGGTGTATAGAGATGAATTGTATTGCCTAAAAGAAAAATGTATTTCAAATGCATAGAAATGGATTTATATTGTCTAAATGAATACAGTATTATCTAAGTTTCAAATAAATGGAAATGGGTGCCGGTACGGGTTCAGGGAATGCTAACTATAAAAAGTATATAAAAATATACATAAAATAAACGTAAAAGGTTTCAGCTATATGAAGAGTATATAGAATGAAAGATGGGCTTTTTTTCTTTTGTTTGTTTCAGGGCTTAGACAAGTTTGGGTTAGGCTAGGGGAAATGAGGGACTGCTGAAAGTGGGTATAGATAGGTTAGGCTTTTTTATTCTTTTTTTTTTTGGTTCTTCATTCACTTAGTGGTATGGGTCCTTTGTGGAAACATCTATTCCATCCCATTGCGACGACTCTTAATTTGGCATCTATTTGACCATCGAAAGGGAAGTCGCCACTGAGAGAAGGAGATGGAATCATTAATTAATGTGAAACCGTCAATGGACGGAACTATGTGACAAATCCAAGTTCTGTGTCTCAAAGAGTGTGCTTGGCCTAGGGTATTAAATGTACCCTGAGCGTAGCAGCTTTAGTTCAATGATTAGCCTTTGCGGTCAGCTTGACCAAGACGGGCTTATTTTGCTCACTAACCACCAAGTGGGATATTTATTATTATTATAATAATTATTTCAATATAAATGAGTTTTTTTTTCTTTTGTTTGTTTTAGGGTTTAGACAGGTTTGGATTAGGCTAGGGGAGATGAGGGACCGTTGAAAGTGGGTATAGATTGGTTAGGCTTTTTTATTCCTTTTTTTTTTTTGGTTCTTCATTCACTTAGTGATACGGGTCCTTTGTGGAAACATCTATTCCATCCTGTTGTGACAACTCTTAATTTGACATCTATTTGATCATCACAAGGGAGGTCGTCGCTCAGAGAAGGCGATGGAATCATTAAATAATGTGAAACCTTCAATGGACGAAACTATGTGACAAATTCAAGTTCTTCATCTCAAAGAGTGTGCTTGGCCTAGGGTATTAAATGTACCCTGAGCGTACCAACTTTAGTTCAATGATTAGCCTTTGCGGTCAGCTTAACCAAGACCGGCTTATTTCGCTCCCTAACCACCGAATGGGATATTTATTACTATTATAATAGTTATTATCAATATAGATGAGTTTTTTTTCTTTTGTTTATTTTGGGGGAGATGTGGGACCATTGAAAGTGGGTATAGATAGGTTAGGCTTTTTTATTCCTTCTTTTTTTTGGTTCTTCATTCACTTAGTGATACGGATCCTTTGTGGAAACATCTATTCCATCCCGTTGTGACGACTAATTGACCATCAAAAGGGAGTTCGCCACACAGAGAAGGCAATGGAATCATTAATTAATGTGAAACCTTCAATGGACGGAACTATGTGACAAATCCAAGTTTTGCGTCTCAAAGAGTGTGCTTGGCCTAGCGTATTAAATATACCCTGATTTGGGGCATAGCAACTTTAGTTTAATGATTAGCCTTTGCAGTCAGCTTAACCAAGATGGACTTATTTCGCTCGCTAACCCCCAAGTGGGATATTTATTATTATTATAATAATTATCATCAATATAAATAATAGCCCATAAAATTGGTAATTAAATTAACCCTTTATGCAAGGGTGGTGGCAACCTTAATTATAGAATAACGGATCTCTAATTTAAAATACCCTAATAGGGAAAGGTGCTATAAGTTAGAAGGGAATATGCCATTAGTAAGAGTGCAACCCCATCTAGATGTGACAACTTGTAAAAGTTGCATTGACACTCTAGGCCTTATATTTGGACATTGACCTTACATGCTTGTGACATTATTGTTACAAAATGTGTGTGTGTGTGTGTTTAAAGGGGTAATAAGACCGTGATCATTGTCTAAGAGGAAATCAGTGATTTCTTTTTATAATTATTGTTTAAAAGGTTGTAATTTATGCACTTTAAGGTTGCTAACAAAGTCGACCTTGCTAAAAGGATTGTGAATGTGGTATTCACCTAGACTTGAAAAGTATTTGATTAAACAATGAATAGGAAAAAGAGAAAAGGGCATATTAATGATTAGGGTTTTCTTTTGTTGGTAACCAAGTAATGGATGGATTATTAAAAGAAATGGAGACTGCATGCAATTAGGGCAAGCTAATAAATCTGCAAACCTCATATACTTTGTTATCATTTATGCTAGTAATGGTTGTTACTATTTGTTAAACACATAAGACTTGGTCTTAAACAGATTGGAAGGAGAATGAAGCCTGAAATCATGCTAGGAAGTAATGAAGAAAGAAAGAAAGAAAGAAAGAAATTATATTAATGTCCACAAATGACTGAAAGTAGGCCAATGGGACTGAAGGATACAACCAACAGCAATAGAAAGTTCTAGGAAGAGAGAGTCTTAGAGGTGATCCAAAGCAATAAAGTACAAACACAAAATAGAACAATGTGTCACTGACACAAGTGGCAAAGAAACCAATACAAATAGCAATGTGGAGCAAACAAAAGCCCCAAGAGCATGTGCCAATGAATACTAGAGACAAATCTCATCGAATATCCCTGGAAAACATGCGAAAACCCTGAAAGACTGGAGGCAAATCTTCATTGGAACATGGAAAGCATGTGCCAATGAAGATTTTTATTCTTAGAGTTTTGTTGCAAAAACCTTGGAAAACATGCTCTAGATAGGAGGAGAGTGATGGAGAAGGGAATGGAGAGATTTGCAGCAGGAGATGAGAAGAGGAGCAAGCAAGCGAGGCTCGAACCAGCCTTGACACTAAGCTTTTTCCCCAACCACCGGATTGGCAATTCTTCGTTAAGGCATGTTGCTTACTTCCCTAGATTCAAAACTTTTATGAGCATTGATCCTTGTTTGATCTATTCCTCTAAAATGCTAATGTGGCATATGGATAAACGGTATGAATTTTGTTTGATGGTATTGTGGATTTTTTTTGTTTCCCAATAGATATTGAGGGGAAGGGCCCTCACCCATACAAAGAGAGATGAAAAACAAAAAAAACGTGTGGTGTTCCAGCTTGATACGGAAACAACCAACCATGAGCAAATCCCATAGGGAGTGCAACTGGAACATCGAGGGACAAACCTCAAGAACACAGAGAGAAAAAACCGACAAAAAGAGCAACCAAAAAGGAAAAAGACAAACCACAGATTAGGAAGAAAGAGACTTCAAGTGAGTGAGCTTGCGAGCTGGACCCAAATAGCCTTCATCCTCCCTACTACACTTAACAAGTGCGAACACACCACACGGACCAACTGGGTCCACCATAGATTGAAGACGTCCCTGCATGAGCCAAGAAACCGAAACCCTGGAACCCTTCATGCTACCGACATTGGGAAACCTGGTTGCCTCCTCCTCCATAGCTGCCACCACACCTCTGTTAGAGCTTCAGTCCACCAAGAATTGCACTGTTGAAGCCAAGGGCTCAGAATTGAAACGTTCAATGTACCTAATCAGAGAGGGCAAAGGCTCTATCCATTCGTTCATAGAGAAAGCCGGGGGGATGACATTAAAAGAACCATCACCAGTGCCTTCAAAATTTCATGTAATTTCACATAGCGAGATTCCAACTCGCGAAAAACAGACAAGGGAACCAAACCCAAACATTGCGAGCCAGAAAATGGTAAGACCAAACCAGTCACCTCCAGGGATCGATTTAGCCACCCAACCAAACCACCCCGAAGCTCCTTCCAAGCCAAAGTCTCTACCACAGTCCTAACCACCTCAACAATTCTGACCACACGAAGAAAACTGTTGGCAAAGATGGATGCCACATTTGCATGTCTTGTTCCTCTAGACAAGCATGCATATATTCATCACCAATTATGGCCCTAATGGCCTCCGAGACTTCCACATTTGGCAACCAAAAAATCAGCCTTAAACAACGAATAGAGAAACTGTCACAGAAAGCCATCTCTTTTTTCTATATGCAGAGAGAAAGAATGGGCTCAATGAGAGCAATGTTATCAATTGCGGAATTCATCATCGTTGCTACAGCACACACAAAAGGCAGGAGGGAGAGAATAGTTGAATGCCACATGCTGTCTCAATTATAAAACCCAGAGCAAACGTGTTAGCTATCTCGTCAAGTTGCCAATCACCAAAATCAATGAAAGCCCATAAATGAGAAATGATCCAAGAAATCCACACAAAATCGTTTAAATGCAATGCAATGATGAGGCGGTGGAATTTTAAAAAGAACGAGCAGGTCTAAACCCGACCACCTTCTATATTCATTATCCATCACCAGTTCTTCTATTTGGTGAGCTCCCCACTTGCCAAAAAACTCTGCCAGCTTATTAGTCTCCCTAAAGCAATGAGAAATGGACCATGACACCATTTCATCCAAGAGGGGCCAAGCCACATTGAGGATATTATTCACATGCCATGCCTTGGCCTGGCGATTTCGAATAGCATCCACAATGATTTTGGAATCGCCTTCAATCACCAAATGCTCAATGCCACATCATTGAGCTAACTGAATACCCAAGACTGCCGCTTGGGCCTCAACCTCATTGTTTGTTCCATCCTGAAGACTCGCAGACGAGGCATGGAAAAGAAATCCAGAGCACTCCCCAATACTACACCCAGCACCCGAAGCTCTTGGATTCCTATGCACTGCATCATCAAAGTTCAATTTGAAGGAACCTGCAAGGGGAGGGAACCAGGAAGATCTGAGATGAGGCATTGAATTTGCTCTGATTAATCTTGACCCATTAACAGGGGATGGTATTGTTGATTCTAATGTTTGTACTTTGTATACATTTCTAGGTATATGCTCAAACATATGCATAAAGATATATATGTTATATGAAATGTTCATTGGGCCCTAGACACTCCTTGGTATGGATACATGAATTTATAGTAAGTGATTTTCTTGTTATGAAATGGATCTCTACATAATTACTATTTTGATTCATGGCTACCTTTTTGTATGAATCTTGGTAGTGGCCATTTCTAATTGAGAGTATTTCTTTTTGAGATCTGAGCTGGTCTTAATTGTGGAAATATCTCTTGGGTGTTTTATTATTTCATCTTTTAATGATCTACATTGAAATTTGTGCATCTCTAACACTATTCAATGGTGGTTTTTTCTTATGAGGGTTGCAAAGAATGAATCTAATGCTCTTGAAGTTCTGATATTCTTAAAGGGATGGCACTGCCAGCTTATGCTGACCGTGTGTGCATTTTGTTTTGAGATAGTGCAGATTTGATGGCAAACTAGCTTTACATGAAAGTGCAAAGTCCTTGTTACACTTATTTAGAAGTTCCTTGAAAAGCTCTATGGCAAATATATGGGTCTAAATTTTCTCTAGGGGTTGCCTTTATTATAATAGCAAACTTATAAAATGGAAACTGAAATGACTTTTGTGTAACAATAGCAACTTCTTGTATCTAAATTGTTTCAAATGGTTTTATTATCCAAAAATGGAATCAATGATTGTTTTAATACTCCATGCTATTGATACCTTGAATCAATTTTGTAGAAGAATTTAGCCTTAATGTTGTGGCATATGACTTGTCTTAATTCCCTCCAGCCTAGTATAGAGGGAAATATGGAAGGAAGCATTTTGTTGGCCATTGTTTCAGTATACTGTTGTGAACTCTTGATGTGGTCTAGCTTCTTAATAAGTTTTGTAATCCTAGAAGAACTCTGCCATCATTGTAACTCTTGTGCCATTTTGAGCAATAAAAAATGTTGATGTTGATAGGTACTTGAGTAATCTCTATCTCTCTTTTTGTTTTAATGATGTATAGTGTTTGGCTTAGCAATTTCTCTGGCACTGCCCTCAGCTCTTCTTAATGGGGAACCACTTGCTTAAGTTAAACCCTGCCTGCTTTCAAATGCAAGACTTGTATGTTTGTTTTGCAGCCCTTTGTATACTCTTTGTATCAAGCCTCTCCTACTCTCTATTATGTAAACTATTGCAAAAATCTTGCTCTGTCTCATTTTGAAACAAGGTTGTGAAATTAGCATGCTATTGCAGTAGAATTCAACCTATCCCCTGTAGTTATCAAGACTAATGAACGGTTGTGTTGATTCTTTGAGATAATGGACTCTTTATATATTGAGAACCTTGAAGAAAGTGTTGGACCCTGGGATAAAAACTTGGAATTACTTGGTATTGAACTTTGGATAAGTTGACATGCTCTATTTTAACCTTAGACTAAAAATGAAGCATTGTTGTATTAAAACTAGGTTCTTCTAGGTTCTATGTTATTATAATATTTTAAGTTGTCCAAAGTCACTTTATTTTATAACATGAAAAAAAGACACTTATATATTATTATTATAAAGGGTCCAAAAGTAATATTTATTAAATAGACAAAAAGATAATTATTTAAAAGTGTTTTAAAACACTGAGTTTTTGGAATAAAAAGTGAAATTATAAAAAAAAGAGTTGGGCTTAAAAGGATGGTTCAATATTCATCTTTGAAATTAAAACCCTATTTTCAGGGTGGAGCTTATGTGTTCAACTTTTTCATTTGAGGTTGAAAACCCTCCGATGTACAGGTGTAGAGGATGAAACCCCTCTTATCCATTGAGATGATTCCATCCAAGGATCATAATTGTGTAGAGAAATCAAGTTAAATTCATATTTCGATTCGCTGAGGGTTGTGAACAATTTCCAAAAAAATTGTGAAGGTTTATCAGTTACACAAATTAGGGTTTATTGCTCATCAGGTGTTGTACCCTAGGGAAGATTGTCGTAAAGTTGTGCCACAAATCGCTGCCATTGGGATAGTTGCGCCTAGGGTTTTATGTGACTCTTGTTCAGCTCCTTGACCGCCATATGGTCCCTACAATCCGTCTTACTTCTATCGTATTGTCAGAAACTCAGGTTAGAGTTTTTTTGCACACTATCGTATAGGACTGTTGTTGTCGTACTACATACAACTATTGACCATATAGTTTTCATTTGCTGATGTGCCTACTGGGAATTCTACATAGGGTTTGGGTAGTGCATGTTGTTGGCTTGCCCTGCTACGGTGTTGCATGTGATCTATTTTGCCCTCCCTGATTGGTGGCAACCCTGTCGAACAAGTTAGTTGTAAAAGAATCAATAAATCCAGTGTTAAGTATCGTTTAGTTGATCTAGGTTAGGGTTTCGTATCTATATCAGAGTTATTTTACTATTGATGTAATCAATTTTATTTGCATGCTTCTATTTCAATACAATAAAGACTCTTGTGAAATTTGTTATAAGAATGATGTTTCGCTATCTAGTATTTGGTTGATATTCCATTACAAAAAAAAAATCAGAATACAGAAACTTCCCCAAAGAATGTTGCCCAAGTGGTGACAGACAATGTGGTAGTATATGTAGCCACAATGAGACTTCTTAAAGAGAAGCACCCTGTACTTTTTTGGACTCTTGTGCAGCCCATTGCATTGATCTCCTACTCGAGGACACAAGGAAGATCTCATAGGGGAAAAATGTGCTTGAAGAGAAAATAAAAATTACTGAGTTCATCTACAATCACACTTGGGTGCTAAACTTGATGGGAGCGCACACCAATGGAAAGGAGCTTGTGCGATCATAAGTCACACGATTCGCCACAAACTTCATCACATCGCCAAACATTGCAGCCTCACTAACATCCCTTAAGTAGGTATTTATGACTCACCGGTGGTTGGAGTCTTTCTATGCTAGGAAAGCCTAAGAAGAAGGGGTCGTGAAGACCATTTTTTATTAAGTGTTTGCTAAGCGCATGGTGGACATCCTTAACCTTAAACATAACTATCTTTTTATTTATCATTTACTTGTTATATATATTTTTTTTCTTAATTTTGATTTTAAATGTGTATTATTTTGTTTTAGGCATAGTTACCAAGTTTGAAAATCCGGATCCATTCAGAAGGGCAAAAAAATCCAAAATTCGAAATTCTTGAAAAAGTTCGTTAAAATCCAATCCGGAATATATACAGATATATATGTGAGCATAGTTTTATAAATATGCAAAATTGACAAATACAATGAAAAACATTAATAAAATAATATAAAATATTAAAATTATATCATATTTATGGTTTCTAGGTTTTTTTTGCACAAAAAACCTTAAAAATAAAAAAAATCTGGAAAAAAAGGACCAACCCAGACGAACTTATCCGAGCCAACCAAAAATTCCGGATCCAATCGGATTTGGTAACTATGGTTTTAGGTATCAAAGCCTTTGGTTCGAGTTCTATAGTTAATAGATGGAGAAAGAAACCCGATGGGTTATTTATATGAAGCCATGGATGTGGCCAACGAGGCCATAGCCATATATTATGGGCAAAATCAAAGAAAATATGAATCCATTTGGTGCATAATTGATTGGAGATGGAACAAGATGCTCCACCAACATTCATGTAGTAGCCTACTATTTGAAGATTAAATTTTGAAACTACATTCTCTCTTATATGTTGATGCACAATCAAATACACACTATGCTACTGTCAAAAATCAGATTCAGAAAAATAAACTCCTTATTGATCACTAGTCCAGCTTACAAATTCTTTTTCAAACTTCAGGGCCCTTCTCTATGGCTCGATTCAACCAATAAATAAGCTTTGAAAAATAGTCTAAGTGTAGTCCAAAAAAGGAAAAGGTCAGTCTTGGTTGGTTAATTGAAGACCTCACCTCTTTTACAATGCTTTGAATATTCAATAAAATTATTCTCCTTTACAAAAATCTGCATGCTTCTCCAAATGTTGGCGTAGAATCTAGATGATGGAGCCAAGTTTGGAAAATGATTCTTAAAATAAACAAAACTCTCCAAGAAAACTCCAAACAGGCATGACCAAGATGGCGTGGAAGTGGGCAAAGGAACTCAAGTTTGACCAATCAACTTCTCCTTTGCATGAAATGTTACGCAAAAAGCCAGTAAATGAACTCCACACGAACTACTGGAACGTTTGAAACATTTGGACACATGAGAGAAGCATATGGCACGGTGAAACAATCAACAGCAGTTTCGACCAGTCCAATAACACGTTTGCATAGATAAGAATCTATTTTTGACCTTTTCTATTTACAGCGTCTAATTTTTGTGCATGTATATTCTTTGTCTTGCTTGTTAGTCGAGCTTTATAATCTCGGACGGACTTCTCTATTTATGAATTTTTCGACTGTGTTTGTTTCTTGCTTATCCAAACAAACGTCTGTGCTTTTCCTTGTTCGTTCTCTCAAATTTTCCTGTGTATTTCTTTGGCAATTTTCCCCTTGGTTTTTTTTTACATAGTCAAATCCCTTAAAAATTCTTCGGGATTATTTCCTTCAGGGTTATTTGCACAGTGAAATTTTTCAGATCTTTTACCTATCTTATGCTTTATATCGAGCTTGTTTGTCTCGGGATTTACTTAGCAATTTTTCCGCAAATTCATCTTCCGAAAGAATTTTGTTTATCTCCTTTTCTCCTTCGGCTTTCTTGTGGACTTTCATCTTGTCTAAAGACTTCCCTACCTACCTTCGAAAATTCATCATGTCTCATTTCTTTCGGACTTTTGTCTCTCGGACAAAATGTCCGAAACTTCTCTATGCATACTTGCCTTTCCTTTTTCCAAAGGGAATTCCTTCGGACAAATTGTCCGAAGGAATTCCTTCGGACTTTTGTCGAAGTCCTTATATAATTTGCCAATTTGTTCTTTGTTCTCTGGACTTTATTGTAAAGTAATTTGTCCGAAGGGTACATACACTTCGGGCTTTTTGTAAAAGCCCCTTAAAAATCATGAGATGAACATTCCTGCCCTTCGGGTTTGTTGCAAACGTGCCTTCCTTTCTCGAAGTAAGCCTTCCATAAGGGCAAGTGCCCTTCGGGATTTATGTCAATGATCCTTCCGAACTTGAAGTGTACCTTCCCGAAGGGCAGGTGCCCTTTGGGATTTTTGAAATTGTCCTCCAGAAGATTAAAAATGACCCTTCGAACAAATTGTGAGCCTTTTCGAAGGGTAGGTGCCCATCAGAATTCTTGTCAATGACCCTTCCAAAGGGCACATACCCTTTAGAAAAAATGAAATGAACAATTCTTTTGAGAGAGAAGCTTGTCGAATATTTTAAAATGGCTTTTTTACTTTTCCCGAAGGGTACCTACCCTTCAGGATTTTTGAAATGATCCCTCCCGAAGGGCACATGCCCTTCGGGCTTTTTGAAAGAGTCCTTGGTCATTTTCCCACCAAAGAACTTCCCCTTTGAATTCTTTCGGATTTATTGTCCGACACTTTGGATTTTATGTCTCCTGATTTCCTTTTGGCAAAAAGTCCGAAGGGATTTTTGAAATTGTCCTCCAGAAGATTAAAAATGACCCTTCGGACAAATTGTGAGCCTTTCCGAAGGGTAGGTGCCCTTCGGAATTCTTGTCAATGACCCTTCCAAAGGGCACATACCCTTCAGAAAAAATGAAATGAACAATTCTTTTAAGAGAGAAGCTTGTCGGATATTTTGAAATGGCTTTTAAACTTTTCCCAAAGGGTACCTACCCTTCGGGATTTTTGAAATGATCCCTCCCGAAGGGCACATGCCCTTTGGGCTTTTTGAAAGAGTCCTTGATCATTTTCCCACCAAAGAACTGCCCCTTTGAATTCTTTCGGATTTATTGTCCGACACTTTGGATTTTATGTCTCCTGATTTCCTTCTGACAAAAAGTCTGAAGGAAATCCACTCCATCCTGAAGGGCACATGGCACTCAGATTTCTTCAAATGGTCATTTTCGAAGGGCAGGTGCCCTTCAGATTTTTGCAAAGTGTCCTATTTCTTTGAGAAATGCCTTCGGGCTATTTGAAAAGTCCTTTGAAAACTAGGTGACCATTTTCTTTCCTTCGGACAAAAAGTCCGAAGGAAATAAACCTTTGTAAATGATCACTGTGACGTTCTTTCAGACTCTTTACAAAGTCCTTTGAAAACTCTTTCCCTTTGAGAAAATTGTCCATTTCTTAACCCGAAACAATTCTTGCTTTTGCAAGCGAACCTGCAGGCCTGTAGCTTTATAACTGTATATGATATTTCGAAAAGGAGATATGGCCTTTGAACTTTTTTAGGTGTCCTGCCCTTGAACGAAATATATGCTCTATATGGTGGTTGTAGGTCTTCACCCAACTATTCTTAATACCTTTGTTGTAAGAGCATTCATGCTTTTAGACCACAAATTGACCAGCTGAAAAGGGGATTAGACCGTTGTAGGAAAGTTTAAAATAATAGGGGTAATAACTTGGCTTTGACAAGCCAAATTACTAACAGTTAGCCATTTGCATTTTGTCCTAGACATGTAGCGCTTCTAGGTGTGAACAAAATTGGAGCATGTTTGAGGCCATTCACACAAAGAAGTGCAACACGCTGACAACACAACACCTCAATGACCTTGTCTTTGTGCGGCACAATCTTCGTCTTCGTGTGAGACAAATGGAAGGGTAAAAAAGTCACAAGGTAATTGACTTGAATAATATTGATTCATACATAGATTGGATTGTTGAGTCTGAAGACGCGCAGCAAGAGCCCATGTTTACTGAGTAGGTCGCAAATTTGGAGAGGGAAGTAGAAGAAGCGATAGAGGCAAGATCAGCACGGGCATCGGGAGGGGTTGGTGAGGATCTAGACGATAAGTTTGCAGATGATGTTCCAGATGAGAAATCTTTACCTTCCACTTCCAAGGTGCAACAGAGGAGTTGGAGATGATTTTATGGTGCATTGATGACTAGTATTTAAGCATTGTACTCTTCTTTTTATCTAAATTTGAGCATTGTACTTTTCTTTTTATCTAAAACTGAGCATTGTTCTCTTATTTGGTAAAAAAATAATAGAAAACATACTTATGTGTTCTCTACATTCATTTCATTTTTTTATGTGTTTTACAGGTTATTTCAATTTATTTTATGAATTTATATATTTTTTAAAGTGGCGATAAAGTTGCTAAGCAATTGCCAAGTCCCAAGTATGACTCAAAGTTTTGGGCTGCCGAGTACGAGTTTTCAAACTATGGCATAGCCCATAAACTGGTAGATAGAATTACATTGGCCAAATGAGTCAGTTTTATACAGAGGTTGGAGGTGAAAGTAAGGTGCAAAAGACGACAAGGACAGACAATGGAGCATTCCAAAGGTTGAAGACACCGAAGATATTATCCAAGAGGCTTGCAGGGATGGGAGAAGAGCAGAGAAAAGAAGAAAAGAAGGTGACTAAAGTGATTTTGCATCCTGAAAATGACGCAGCTGTAAAAGTGATAATGGCTGAAGCCATTTGTTCATAAAGACATGGTCGAAATGAATTGTTACTAAAACGAGAGTGATGCATTGAGAAAGAGTGCACATTGATAAAGGAGGCACATGCTATTGAGTGCATGCATGGTGAAGTTGAAAATAAGGAGTTGATGGAAAAATAGCGAATATGGGAGTTGATGGAAAATTCGCTCCACTCTTGATAGTCAGAGAAGAGGAGATGAAATCCATGTTACGAGAAAGAATTACTCCAGTTATTCCTATGCCGGGTATAGGGAAAGAGATTGAGAAGGAAGATGACATGGGTATTGAAGATACTGCAGCAGAGAATATAGAGTTTATGGAGGACTAAAAAGATGTCAAGAATCCAAATTTCAGAGCTGATAGAAAGAAAGAAAGAAAGAAATTATCTTAATGTTCACGAGCAACCAAAATAGGTCAATGGGACTCAAGAGTACGAAGTCAAACAAATACAATAGAAAAGTACTAGGGTAAGGACCCTAGGACAAGAACTAAATAAAAGTCAAGACCTAAAGCAAGGAAAATGAACAAGAAGGGGTAAACCTACATCAGATAGACCAATTGGAAGTAGAGTGTTTGTGGAGGGATGTCTTCCACAAAAAGTTATTTATTCAAGAACAGCCATAGAAAGATGACTTTGCCGAAAAAGGGCAAGGGTGAAGCATTCTTCCATTCATGGAATTAGGCCCAACCCCGAGCTCTAGGTAAGAAAAATTCTTTCATCAAGATATCACAAAGACATGAAAGTATTGAATGTATTAACCTTCTCCAAGGAGATTTATGAATTTTCTAGTCATACTCATCATCATTTTAGAAATGTAAAATGAGGATAGGGTGTGTTTAGCACAAAATGGAGAGCCGACATGAAAAGAATGGTGGGAGCAAGGATCGTGACATGAGCACTGATAGGAAGCGAAACCGTAGTCCATTGTACAACCAAAATGATAATGGCCGCAAAGACAGAAGCAATGAGATAGTTCTCCAAAGTGTGAACAAAAAGTTTCAAAGAAACCATGAACTTATGGCGCCAATTACAACAATTCTTGTTAAAGACTATCAAGGATGATTTTAAGAGAACACTTTAAAATGTGGAGAAAGTTTAAAAGGGGGGGCAGGGTACAACCAATGACTCTAAACCAGGAGGGTGAGAGTTTTTTAAGCCAAGAGAAAATGACGCAAGAGATTAGGAACATCTGAAAATTTACAAAAAAACAGAGGCATGTCAAATTATACCTGGTATAGAAAATTAATTAGTGGTTCATGTACTTTGAGGGACATGTCTCCCCAAAAATAGGAGCATTTATTTTTTAGTAATCACACTCTTATATTGGAACATTGGATTTTAAAGGAAGAAAATATACACCCAAGGGAAGCACAAGCTTGAACAATACAGTGGGAAAGAAGTTATTTAATAAAATTTCTGTGCTTTTCAATCTTTAATTTGTAGTAGCTTCTCCTGAAATCCTTGGGATTGTATTCATGTTTTGTAGAATTTTCTGCTACAGTTTGCTTGCATCTTTCTCTATTGAGTGTTGCAGATTTAAATAAGCCAATATGCGAAGTGTGCAGGTTTAAAGCAGCTTTGGCAACAAACTAAGCTTTCATCTTCCAGTTTTCTGCTCAATTTATATGGTATATAATCAAACATATTAGTTGGAAGAAACCAAAAATCACAATGTTGCATGTTCTTAATAAAGCAGATACAAGTTTGAATCCTGCATATCCTACAAAACTGAGTGAGAATTTCTGGGGAAGTTTGAGACTTGAATACAAAGTAGGGCTTGGGCTGAGCTGTGCTTTCTGCAATTCATGGAGAATTTCAAAATAAAGAGAAGAGATTTGCGGAGGAATTTATTATAGAAGAACTTAGGACAGAGAAAAATGAAGGGAAGCGGCAAATACCATTATTCCCATGTAAATGTGAGAGGCACCAAGAATAGTAATATTCATGAGCACAGACTGATACCATCACTCCATAAGGAAAATATGGGTGGAAGAAAGAAAGCATTATTCCTGCAATAATTGACAAGGTTAGGATTTACATGGATTTGGCAAATATTAATGAGGAACTTTCATCAAAATAAGATAGATTAGTAGATGAAAAGGTTTTTGGATGGATGAGCAGAGATAATGTTTTGAAGTGGAAAATTTACAGAAGAACAATGGCATGGTAAGTTTTATTGAATACATTGTTAATACTGAAGACTGGTTGAATAGGAAATTGACGGTTGGATGAGAAAGAAAGAAAGAAATTATATTAATGTCCGTGAATGGCCACAAGTAGGTCAATGAGACTCGAGAATACATCCAATTACAATAGAAAGTGCTTAGGTAAAAGGACACTAGGATCAAAAACTAACTAAAGAAAAAAACACTGAAAATAAACAAGGGTTAAACCTAATGCAATAAAGCCCCCAAGCCATGCAGTTAGAGTACCAATACAAATAACCATGCGAGGGGAGAACCCCCAAAAAGCATGGGCTGATGAAAGTCGGAAAGACTGGATGGTAGTCCCATCAAATATCTCTAATCGTGCCTAGGACAAAAAGGAATCATTTGTGTCAACGTCTATCAAAGTAATCGGGTCAATGCATGATCTAGTAATGCTCATTAGGGAGTGTCTAGGGCTGAGGGGGGCAGATGGGATGATCCTAGGAGGTGTAGACACCTATATTTGGCACAAGACCCGTATTCCCAATGTCTTATCCCTAATTTACCATATTTGGGAAACTTGTACATTTTACCCTGTTGCTAGGAAAGTTTCTGCCCCACATAGGTCCATTGAGCCTAAAAAGCACCTCAACACTTATAAACAAGGTATCAATTATCACATTTGGACCATTACTCACCTATTAGTCAAACCTACCTCAAAAACAAAAATTGGATCGTCCTCGAGATAGACCTAGGTACTATACAAGTCCGTTTGGGACAAATCCACACATTGTACACGTTTTTCCCTTCTATCTTTGTGGGCTTGTTTGCAATTTGCCATTGATCATGCACCTTCAACTTTGCCTTTCTACATTTCTAAAATCGGCTAGCGTGCATAACTTATCCTAGATCAGTTTAGATGTACAAGGTCTTATCAAAGCCATTTCATAAGAAAAAAAGAAAAGATATCCATACATAGAGGAATACTTCAAGATAAGTCCCATCAAAGGTCAAGCCTAGAGCCAAGCATCAAATACTTCATACTTGCGACATTATCATTCTATCTTGTTCTCTCATCACTCCCCTTGTGCCAAAGGAGGGTATTAGACTACATTACTTGCACTATCACTTCTAGGGAAGAGGAGGTTCAAAACACTCACTCAAGTTATTCCATCCACACACACAACTATGTGGAGGTCTAATTCCGAGCATGCAGGTACATAGTTTGTACGTTGGCTTGGTCGTTGCCCGACTCTATTAGTTTTGTTTGTTTTTGGAGTGTCAAGCTAAGTCAAGGAGGAGATCCTTCTATTATGCACATTTTGCCCAATTAATCTAAGAAGCGAAGGCATGCATAATAGGAAGGTGACAATGCACAGGTGACAAAGAAATCAACTTATGAAACCCTAGCAAGATGCACACAACCATAGGGAGACAGACACGACCAAATGGGACTATCACGGGCAAGTCTGTACCGGACACCCACATAGTGCACGGGTTTGTCCATGCGCTACACACAATCTCCATATTTCAGGAGCAGGTTGCACACAATCAACACAGTCAATCTAGGCTTAAATTTCCAAAATAGCAAATAGGTGTGAATCATGATCATTCCTTATCCCTTTGTCAATTACATCACTTAGTCAAGTTTCATTATGGCACTGGACTTATTTCTCTTCATAACCTGTTAGACATTGCTTAGTCCAGTTTCATTGTGGCACTTGGACTCGTTTCTTTTCATAGCTTATTAGATAGATCTGAACTCTATACGTTTAATCATAGATGCTTAGATCTACTTAATTGCAATTAGTTATTCCTTATTTTGAATAAAACAAGAAATAGGGTAAACACGTGGAAGTAAAGCACTCCCCCTAGAATACCTCCTAACATCCAACACTGAAGAAACTCTCATGGCAGCGACGAAACTCGTAATGTGTGTTTGTCCCGTGGCCTAAGAAGCAATCATGAAGGCGCAGATCCATGATGTTGAGCAAGGGTAGATCTCTGTCACCGAGAGCTAGTGTGTTGGGATACCTTAGTAGTAGTGCTAAGTAGCACTGCCTCACTAACCTACCCCACTTAATGTGTGAAGCAATAATATCTGAAGGTCACTTAATGCTGCCAACCTCTGTGAGGCACTGAAAGAAAGCGATGATCAGCCTGGGGGCTCTAAGGCTCCCTATAGGGGCCTGTGTCGAAAGATAACAGCTTTACAAAAAAGGGGCCATGCATCTTTGGTCCAAGTACCAAAAGATAGTGGATTGAGAGTTGCCCAAGTCTTTGTAGAGACAGTGGTATCTCTGCCGGATAAGTGCAGAGACAAATATTGCAACGATAAGAGTGATGTTTCTGCCTACACTTGGCATAATTAATCATGTTAATTCTGGAAACAATAAGTTGGCAAATGAGGACATGCAGTGTGTGGAGAGATGAAAGGATTGGATGTGGTTGTTTGCAATTGGGAAACAAAATTAACTCTGGAAGCAACAAGTTGGCAGATGGGGACATGCAATGTGTGCAAAGATGGAAATATTGGATGTGGCTTTTTGCAGCTGGGAATCAAAATTACAAGTGTTAACGGAAGATGAGCAGTTGCAACTAAAATCAAGATGTTTCCCCATTAACAGTGGAAAAATATGATGTTACAATGCAGAACACCATGATGTAAGATGCTTTCGTTAAGTGCAGCTATGAATATATACTCAATGACTCTCAACACGAGTTTAGACTTTCTTAAACAAGCGGAGAATGATGTTGGACATACTTTGTGAGACACAAAGCAGACCCACAAACCCATATAGATGTTAGAAGCACATGGCATGCCCATACAAGTTTGTTATAATCATAGTAACCTAAGTCTCGAGGACCGGGTTCCAGGGACGACAAAAAATTCTAGAGTTTGGGGACAGCAGGGGACACCTATTAAAATAATATATAAAACCATAATATTTAAATATTTTTAACTTTATTCAACAAAATTTAGGGGTTTAAACTTTATTTAATATATTTAAAGATACTTTCAGGTTTAGGTTTCAATGTTTTTGTGAAAATAACAACTTTTTTGGGGGTATGAGGTTATGTTTTAAAGTAAAAGCATTGGAAAAAATAAAATAAAAATCCGGGATGTGACCTCCAAGTCCCCCAGTCCTCAAGACGTTCGGGACATCACCAAAATCGAGGGGACATATCCCCGCGTAATACCAGTTATAATATAGTTGAGTAATGTTGAGGTCCCTAGGTCATTTGATATTTTCATGTAATTCTAGTTGTTAGTTTTTAGGTAGTTTGCAACATTGGCTTGGTTGTTGCCCAACTTCATTACTTTTGTTTCTTTTTGGAGTGTCAAGCTAGGTCAAGGAGAAGATCCTTCTATTCTGCACATTCTACCCAATAAATCTACTAAGCGAAGACATGCATAATAGGAAGGCGACAGTGCACAAGTGACAAAGAAATCAACCTGTGAAACCCTAGCAAGACACACACAACCACAAGGAGACAGACACGACCAAATGGGACAGTCACGGTTGGGTCTGTACAGGACGCACCCACACAATGCATAGGTTTGTCCATGCGTTGCACACAATTTCCATATTTCAAGTGCAAGTTGCACATGGTCAACACAATCAGTCTAGGCTTAGATTTCCAAAATAGCAAATAGGTGTGAATCGTGATCATTTCTTATCCCTTTGTCAATTACATCGCTTAGTCTAGTTTCATTGTGGCACTGGACTTGTTTCTCTTCATAGCCTATTAGACATTGCTTAGTCTTGTTTCATTATGGCACTTGGACTCGTTTCTCTTCGTAGTTTATTAGATAGATCCGAATTCTGTACTCTTAATCATGTATGCTTAGATCTACTTAATTGCAATTATTTTATTCCTTATTTTGAATAAAACTAGAAATAGGATAAACACATGGAAGCAAAGCACTCCCTCTAGTATCCCTCCTAACACCCAACACTGAAGAAACTCTCGTGACAGCAACGAAACTCGTAATGTGTGCTTGCCCCGCAGCCTAAGAAGCAATCGTGAAGAAACAAATCCATGACGCCAAGGAGCAAATCAATGACATTGAGGAGGGGCAGATCTGTCGCAGAGAGCTAGTGGGTTGGGATACCTTAGTAGTAGTGCTAAGTTGTGCCGCCTCACTGACCTACCCCCCTTAATGTGTGAAGCAATAATATCCGAAGGGCACTTAATACCGCCAACCTCTATGATGGGCTGAAAGAAAGCAGTGATCAGCCTAGGGGCTCCCTACAGGGACCTGTGTCAAAAGGTGACAACTTTCCAAAAAAAGGGTCAGGCATCTTTGGTCCAAGTACCGAAAGAAAATGGATTGAGAGTTGCTTGAATCTTTGTGGAGACAGTGGTATCTCCACCTGAGAAGTGTGGAGACAAATATTGCAGCGATAAGAGTGATGTTTCTGCCTACACTTGGCATAATTAATCACATTAATTCTGGAAGGAATAAGTTGCCAGATGGGGACATGCAGTGTGTGGAGAGATGAAAGGATTAGATGTGGCTGTTTGCAACTGGGAAACAAAATTAACTTTGGGAGCAACAAGTTGTCAGATGGGGACATGCAATGTGTGGAAAGATGGAAAGATTGAATGTGGCTTTTTGCAGCTGGGAATCAAAATTACAAGTGTTAACAGACGATGAGCAGTTGCAGCTAAAATCAAGATGTTTCCCCACTGACAGTGGAGAAATATGATGTTACAATGCAGAACACCATTAACGTAAGATGATTTGGTTAAGTGCAGCTATGAATGATGTTGGACATACTTTTCGAGACACAAAGCAGACCCACAAACCCATATAGATTTTAGAGGCACATGGCATGCCCATACAAGTATGTTATAATCATAGTTACCTAAGTCTCGGGGACGGGGCTTCCAGAACGGCAAAAAAAACTCTAGAGTTTGGGGACGGCAGAGGGACGCCTATTAAAATAATATATAGAAAATTAATATTTTAATATTTAATTTTATTCAACAAAAATTAGGGGTTTAACCTTTATTTAATGTATTTAAAGATACTTTCAGGATTAGGGTTCAATGTTTTTGTGAAAATAACAACTTTTTGGGAGGCATGGAGTTCTGTTTTAAAGTAAATGCATTACAGTTTGTTTTTTTAATTAAAAATTTGGGGATGTCCCTTCAAGTCCCCCAGTCCCCGAAACATTCGGGATGTTCAGGACGTCACCAAAATCTAGGGGATGCATCCCCACGTAATATTGGTTATAATATAGTTGAGTAATGTTGAGTCCCTGGGTTGTTTGATATTTTCATGTAATTCCAGTTGTTAGTTTTTAGGTAGTTAGCAGTTAGGATAAATGGGAAAAAAGGTTGTAGCTTTTGGGGAAAAAAAGTATATACAAGAATTGATATGAGGAAGGAGGCTCTAATTAGAAATCTGTTTTATGTATTCGCAAGTTGAAACAAAATTCTCGATTTGATACGGCTCTCTGATTTTTCTAATATATTTTATAAATTAGGCAACAACATAGCATTGAATTGAAGGGCGTGACAACAAGGAAACAAGAGCTCTGCATCAAATCAAATTCCCCTAGTCGGCCAGATTTTTAATAGAGTTTACATCTATTTCTAAATATTAATTTTCTAAAAATAAAAAACCATAACCATAAAAGGAATTTTCAACCTCCATCCTCATGCCCCATCTTTATTTTTTATCCTTGTCTCTATTTTTATCTTTTTTCACAAGGATCCTGACCTTCACAATAATCCAATTTATTATACTCTGCATCTGAATTTATTAATTAGGGTGCTAGCCAAGCATCCAATTTATTTTTAACAACAGAGTAGATATGGTGGTACTGAAAACATTTAAAACTGTGGGTTTCGCAAGGCCACCAAATTCTCATTGTAAAGAAATTATCATCAGGTCCAGGTCTGTAAAATAAATTTAAAGATTGCCTAATACATCTGTAAAAACAAACTATTAATCATAGTTATCAAAAGACAGGTACGGATACTGGTATGGCAGACAGGGTATATATATATATACTATGTGTAAACAACTTTAAAAAGACATACAATGCATAAAATAATTAAAAATTTTTGCATATAAATGAGAATAGGGCATAGGAGTTGGTCAATTAGGATTAGGTAGTAGTGATAAGGGCAACTTTGGAAACTTGGAACAAAGTCACTGGGTATCGGCGTCTCAGTACCGGAGATGTGTACTCAGATCCTTGGAGCCGAAGATGTGTACTCGGATCCTTGGAGATGGGTCTCTTGATAACACTCATATTTATTAAGTGCCTAATATACTCTTAATACATTTATAATCATAACCAGGCACCATTGGCTCGATGTGGGGATTGCCCTGTTTTAAGCAAGGTTAAGCCTCCTCACTAGACAAGGTCAAATGAAAATAAGTCTTTTTGTATCTATTCATCTATCGTTATCCTTAATTTTATCTTTTATCTTTTAAAGCATGCAGATTCTAACCTTACATCAATCCAACATACTATATTCTTCAAATATATAGTTAATATGGGGCAAATACCTGTCCGTGTAATGTTTTAGATGTGCAAGGGTAGCACTCTTTTGAAACACACAGTTGAAATTTGAATGTAAAGTGCAGATGATGGTAAAGTACGTTGTTTTGGTAAAGTGTATTGTCACACCATCATTTGATCCAGAAAAAAACAGATGTAAAAATAGGTAGCCGCCATTACCTTTCCAATATATTAAAAGGAAAAATAACAGAAACCAGGTGATTTTGCCCTATTGTAAGTCAGGTTAAGCCCATTACCGTATATTCAATCGAATGTAGCTAAATGCTTCGCGGTGTGGAGTTTCTATCTGAGATATTTAAGTCAATTACATTAACTTGCAAACACGAACAGAAAGCAATTAAATGAAATTGCTACTACTCACCTCTGGAAAGACCAGCAAAGCCCCAAACTGGGGTGCAATGTCCCACAGAAATCCACTGTTCACAGCAAACCATTCGATGTAACCCTCATTTCCACAGTATAAAAAAATAGGCCCTTTACTTTGTGCCCCCACCCAGTGCTTGTCATTGATAAGATAACGCTGTTGAAATGTTGAATTTGCATGTTTCTTGAAACTGAAGTGATCAAGCCTCTGAGTAAAATATTTGGTCTCGTATTCATATTCTGAATTGGGTGCAATGTTTTTTGAATTGGGTGTATCATTTTCTCCATGAGCAAATGAAAAGTTGAAAGCCCTGTGCCTCAAAAAGGAAGGAGGTCGCCATGCCTCCACGGCGCAAGAGCTCAGTATGAACAGGAGGGAAAATGCAACGTATTTCTCCATTGTTGCTTTGGCCGAATTGAAATTGGGTGCATTTATATCTTGTATGTTAAATCTTTATTGATGAGGATTAACTACAAATTCGAATCCTTAGTTGAGAAATCCGCTGTTTTGCGGAAGTTTGTTGTTTTAGGCTATGTTTGGAAGAATTATTATTATTATTATTATTATTATTAATTTTATTTTATTTTTTATTTTATTTTTTTAATTTATTTTATAATATTCAGAGATATCCTTTATTTTAATTGGGATATTATGACTCCATTCAGCGATTTTTATTGGAGTGAGCGGGGGTGATACTAATTCTCTGGAAGCTGTCGATGAGGCCCGCATGCACCGAACAACCATTTAATCCGAGCCACAAGAATCAACCTCGGGATTTATATGGAAAGAACCTAAAGCCCTTAGCTAACTACACCACTTGTGCGCGTTGTGTTTGGAATTATTTTAGAGCATAGATATCTTAAATATATTTATACAGGGAAAATGTGGGAAGATATCAATTTCAAAATTTTATTTTGGAAAATTGTGTTAAGTTAATTATATTAATATATTAATTTTTTTTTTTTTTTTTAAAAGGAGTTTCAAATTTTATCGTATGATTAAGACATTTTGATTTTATTTTTAAGTGAATGTTAAATGGGTGTTAAATTTAAGGTTGGAATTAAAAGTAAACACACGGATATTATAACGTACCATCTCAGTGGTCATTATAAATGCTTCTCGATGTAATAATGATCTGATCATGTGGAGGTCGTTGTTGTTTTGATGTCTTATGGTATTCTATGTAATTCTAAACTAGTAAAAATTATAACTATAAATACCTTTATTTGAAAAATTGTAACTAACAATTGCTTTAAGGAATGATTTTTGAAGGCAAGTAGAGGTGGAGTGTTGAGGATTCATTGTGACTACAAAGAATATTTTGGCATAGAAATTTCAAGTTATAGCTAATGACAATTAATGTCTATTTTTTCTCACAACCGACAACACATATGGTTCCAAAGCAAGACCAATAGAGAGTTATGTCTACGTTAAATATTTTTCAATTTACTTTAATGATCTACACCCTCTAAAGTTTCTTTGCAAATATAATTTTACCAAATGTAAAATTCCACAAGACCGCACCTCTATAAATTTGTTCCAAAATTATCTTAATAACACTTGCTCAAAAAACTTAGTAATGCAACTACATGGGCCTACACTCTAAGAAGGGGTTCATTACGGAGCTTCCTCCTTGAAAATAAATTTGGGTTTTTATTTTTAGTTAAATCATTCCATGCATATCATGCCCATCCTTTCTTTTTTATTGAAAAGTTATTGTCATATCTATTAATCAAAAAAATATGGAAATAAATTAAATCTCAAAATACTTAAAGAAACCAATTTATGGCTTCAACAATGAATGTTTAGAGTACAATCAAATACTTGTTACAAAAATAGAACAAGGGTAATGCAGATCATCCCACAAGGTGAGGGAGTTCAAAATGGAGGGTTCCACCAAGAATGGAATGAAGGCCACCCAACCATCTTATGCATCATGTTTGTCAATAACAATAGGAACCAACACTCCTTGATCTCATTTGTCAAAGCTTGAATAATTCCTAAAGCACTGGCATATTTAAGACCAATAGGTGGTTGTATTCCACGCATATTTTTCTTTTGAGCCATATAATAATTGATAATCTTGTAGTCATTCCCAATAGAAGAGCAATTATGTCAATTGGAATTAGTATAAGACAAGAGATTCCTTTTAGAAATCCCAATCTAGAAAATAAATCGATAGCTTGTTCTTTGAGATTTGTCGTCTAAATGGAGGAGCTAACACCCCTAAACCTACAACCTCTAACATTGGTGACACTCACCTAGAAGGTCTATAAGTAGTTTTTCCATTAGTGAGTGGACTCCAACCACCCCATTTAGCGGTAAGAGGGTAGGAAAAACATATATTAGAGTGGATCCATGTTTTTCTAGGTGTTAGAGGCAAATGACCTTGTAGCGAGATGTTAGTTGGGATTATGCTCATTTTGCAAGGTGTGTTACCCTAATGGTTGAGGTCTTACAACACTGATACTCAAGGGTCACTTTATTTACTTGAACTTAAATTTTTAGACACATAGAGGTGACCACACAAACTTTCTCACTAATTGAAAAATGTTGAGATACAAGCTCCTTGCCAAAAACAACATAATTTCTAGACTTTCTAGCTAAAAAATAATTGTAATATGAAGAAGTTCTAAATAAAATTTATGTAACTTAGTCACTATGTAGAATCTCAAAATAAAGCAATCCTCTAAGAGATGGGCTCAGGTTGAGAAGGGAAAAAATATTGTGGATTCATTTCCAGGTACTATGGGCATGAAGACAAGTCTAAAAGAGATACTCTCTCTATGTTATATATAAATGTTGTGTCACAACCCCAATGTAGCTTATATTGTTGTCCTCAACTAGGCATCTAAGAGTAAGTTATGGTAGTGTTGTGGTAGATTTTATCATGATTTTTAAGAGGGGTGTATCATTGTTTGGAATAATTTAAGACCAAAAAGATTGTATGTAATAAAGCGACCTTGTCTATCTTATCTTGTTGTATACAGATCTCATCTTTTAAGTATTTTGTGTCTAATGTGGCATGTAATTATTTTAGCCATAATGTTAAGACATGTAAAACTCAGGGTAAAAAGGAAGAGTTGTATATTTTATTCATAAACTTACACAAAATTTATATTCGGGTATATTTATTGATAGTTTAATCATTTTACATACAAACTTTGAAATAAGCCTATTTATATACTGAAACCAACCACTAGTGATTCAACTATCTCTCTAACATTTATTAATATAATTAATAATGATTACCATTAATTACTCCCTGATACTAACATAATATAACATTATATTAGCCTACTTATTAAAGGGGGTGTCTCATTAGGAGATGCATGCCCCATACAATTACTAACAACTAACAAAGTATATTTAGATCACACGACCCAACAAACCCCCTTGATCTAAAGGGGACCAAGAGATGTATGTGGGAATGAACAATCACTACCTCTAATGAAACGATCACAGCTTATAAATCACTTATAAACTGTATCCTATACTAATCATCATGTGTCGACACGTCCACTATAATCCTTGTAGTCTGACCACTCGTGTTATGTGCCTATTGTAATCTTTGTGATCTCATGACACTACCTGACATGATGATGAGTATCATCATGAAAATAGTCATATCTTTGAGCAATCGTACCTATATTATAATATAAGAATCATCTTCGGAATACTTCACTACATTGATCCATGTCTGGGTGAGAATTCAGTACCTCCTCATGTATGGAACATTTTTTGTTGATGTCCCAACAACCTAACCACCTTATAAATACTACTAGTGTTTACAAACCCTATTAGTCTATACAATCACCTTGGAGATTGATCTAAACATTGGTCCCCCTATCAAACAAGAGGTGAGAAGTCCGTGAAAATTTGGATCGCCAAAGGATCCACATTGTTGATATCAAATAAATCAAAGCTAAAATATGGACAAAAAAAATCACACTCCTATCATTTATTTGAAAATTCCACTATAGCATAACCCAATCTCAAAGATAACAATGAACTTAAGATAGGTGGGTTGCTACTTTGTCACCCTATTTGATCATAAGGGCCCTGTAAACCCCAAAATGCAACATGGTTGTCTCTAAAAACACTAATGATGATAAATTGTATTACAGTCATGGTTTTCAAGCATGAACTTCCCATTTTCAAACTTGGAACATCAGTATGATGTCAAATTCGAATGAAAATGCAACCATTATATATTTTTTCATGCCTTGTTTCTCCACTTTTTAATGCATTGTTTTAAAAATTTACAATAGGAGACTCCAAATAAGAAAATTAGCTTTTATGATGAACTCGTGTTGCTTCAAAACCTAAGGAATGAGTGGTTACACCACTACCTTTATGAAAAACACAAACTAGACAAAAAAATTGTTTGGGCATAGATAAAAAATTGCTTGGGTGTAATCAAAATACACTAAAAAGATGAAATTTTAAAATTTTGCGTTTGTACTTTATAAGAATGGAAATCTTGACCTCTAATACTCTTAATTTATTACAAACAATCTCTTGAACAACTTCACCTAACCAACACTCCAAACTTGATATTTTAAACTTGAAAATAATCATTTACTTGCTAAAAAATTGCACTGTGTGTAAAAAGACAAGCAAAGTTTTGACCCTGAGACCTCTAGAGTTTTAAAGTCTTGACTTTAATCTTAAAACAAACTTAGTGATGCATGCATTTAAAACACAAAAGTATAATATTTTGTATAAACCACATTTGTAAGATTACTAAAAAAATAGAAAAAGGAGAAAAGTAAAATCTTTTAATTTTTATACAACAATTCTCATGCAGTAATAATCTTTGTGGATTCCATACAGCAACATATTATCTGATAAAATATTTTATTTGATAGATTTCAGTAGTGGTGCCCTATATCACATAGAAAATCACTTGGTTTCTCACACCCAACACAAATAAATGGTGCTCCAGATGAATGGATGGTGCTTTAGCAAACAAATGGAACTTATGATAAACCTACAGTAGTAAATAATCATTTATGGCAACCAAGAGATGGTGTTCTAGTAGGCATATGGAAATCTTGGCAAGTGAATGGCACTTCTAAAAAATCCATTTATTCAGTTATGGCATTTTTAGTAATTTTACAATGCTTCTTTTGATGTTTTAAATAGATTCACATCATTTTAGCACACCCAACAATGTTCTTTTTCTAAAAACAACATAAGGAACAACATTCACATTACTAGTGCTCTAGGGTAGACAAATGGCACTCCAACACTTGACCTTATGTAACTTTAATTAGAAAATGGTGTTCTTCTTTAGCAAATGGCGTTTCTACATCCTTTAGGCAACACAAATGACGTTCAAAGTCCTTCAAGTAGTAGTTTCAAGGCACCTAGACAAGGTTTAGCACCCTCCAATGCATGTTTGTAGGCTTATAACAAATCTTTGCACTCTCGTCAAGAAATTAACATGCCACATTTACAATTGAAATGCTTTTGAATGCCCTCTGGAGAAAACAACATGCCATAATCAAAATTTTGATGCTTCAATAGGGTTTAAACTTCTTCAAAGCTTTTTCTCTAAGCCAAATGAAACACATTTCTTTAGGAAGTTTATAGGGCTGAGATAAAACAATAATTTATATTTAAAAATATATTAATAAAACTCAAAAAAAAACTTCTTGACATGCTTCAAGGGTTTTTCATGGCCTCTTCTTCATTCTCACAGATCTACGGCCATTTACTCTGATACCACTGCTAGGACAAGTAAAACATAGGGTAAAATGGAATAGATACATGTTTTATTGTGAGATTCACACATATTTTATATTTGGGTACATTCATTGATAGTTTAATATTTTTACAGTCAAGCTTTAATAATGTTATTTATACACCAAACTCAACCGTCTTAACAGGCTCAACAACTTGTGATACAACTACTTCTCTAACATTTATTGATATAAGTAATTAATAATTACCATTAATTATTACTAATGATAACATAACATTATATTGGCATACTTCTTAAAGGGGGTGTCTCACTAGGAGATGAATACCTCATAAAATAACTAACAATTAACAAAGTATATTTGGATCACATGACTCAACACATAAAATAGATGCTCTTTAGACGTACTTGAAAGATAATTTACTAGGGGATAAGAAAGATGAGTGATAATTTCACCAACATTCAAGTTGAGTGGCTCATTGTGCTAAAGAGACAAGAATCAAAAGAGAGGCAGGAAATTGAGATTGTTAAGATTGGAAAGGTGGATTCAAATATAACAAGGACAATGCATGCCCATCTAGCGGATGTCAAATTTATTGAAAATTATTTTAATTGGCATTACACAACAATCTTACAAACCCATTATGGGAATCTAAATTGATTGTGTACTTAAATAATTATAATGAAGCCAAAGTTGGTGGGTGGATGGAGGAGTAGGATTTATAGCTTACAATTTTTTGCAATAAGTGTTTATCTTTAATATTGAAAATGTATTGTATTACTTGCATGATTTACACCTTTTATAGATTACACACACTAAGATTATTTTGGGTTATGGGGCATTGCCCTATTTAGGGGGTATGGGGGCTAATGACCCCCATGTAAGGGCTTCAACCCTGAAAATTAATTTTGGGGTCTCTATATGTGGTTTCAGGTCCATATGGGTGATTTTGGCAAATGATTTACAACCCAAAATTTTTAATCCCATAATTTTTTCCCATTGTATTATATATAACTTGGACAATTTCCTATCGATGCGCCTAGAAATACTAGCACATTTATTAAAAATAATTTTGGAGTATGTTATTGTATTACATACGATTGAGTTAATGCAATAAGGAATAAGGTTGTTGCGTTTTGTTTTTTCCCCAAAAAGGTTTTCCTAAGAAAAAATATTGTGTATAGTGCGTGTCATTTTTTATTTCTATTGTAACTTGAGATTTTTTTAGCATTAGTTCTCCCGTATAAATTTATCAGTATGATTCCTGTTCATTCAAATGTTTTTTGGTCTAGTTTATTAGAGTTTTTTTAATTATTGATTTTTATTCTATGTTCATGATGGTGGTCTCTTATTTCTTTGATGGTGTAATGCCTTCATGCTTGAATTATGATTTTCCTCATAAAACATGTTTTACTAGTGCTTATATGCAAGCCCTTAAGCCTCTTTTGAATGAAACATAACTAGCAATTGCACTAAGTAGTGCAATCATCAAAGTGTCGATAGAGGAAAATAAAGTGAAATATTAGAGCAAAACAAGAATGTGTGTATAAATAAAATAAGAGAATAAAATAAGACAAGTAAAATAGCAACTAAAAAGTGAATCAATCAATTTGTGGTATGGAATGCAACATTTGCACTTCTTTTTTTTCTGATATGAATGTACACATTATTTTGCACTCTTGCATATATTTCAAAGGAGAAATAAGGAGATCCTCGATTTTTAAGCATTCGCAATGTCAATTGTTGATTGTTTCAATGTTAGGCGTTATAACCTACCACAAGTAACAAGTGGGAAAAGGACATGCTCTAGATTATTCACATTCCATGCCAGACGTATATATTTATTGAATTGGACAACCACAAATGTTGGAAAATTAAGTGGATTTGTGCCAATTTTATAAATAATAGTATGAATTTTTCAAATAACAACATTAACTAAACCAACCTCCACCCACAAATTGGAAGTAAGCATAACATGTTTTCCATTGCATAAAAGAAGTTTGGTCTTTAATTGATCATCATTAGGATCTCCAAAACTAGTATACTTTACATTACTGCATGTAATCAATATATTTAATGATTTCAACATCTCTTTATTATTTGTCATAACCAAATTATTTGTTGCATATAAATGTGTTGAATAATGAAATAAACATTTTTGTTCTAAAGGAAAAGGTGCTTTTGTTAGAGACATTAGCAAATTCTAATCTTTAACCTTTGGTTAAACATTTCAAATATTTAATAAAAGAATTTGAAAATCCACTTGGCATGGTTGAAAACATCGTTGATGGAAAATTGTGTGCAACATGATAACAATGTTAAAGTTTATGCAAAAGGTCAAACCATATGATGTTCCAACATGCATTGGAACATCTAGATGCAAACTAATTTAGGTTGAACATGTATGAATGAGCCTAAAATTGTCCACATTTACCCTGGTCACAAGTGGTTATAGTGTTGTTGTGTTAATTTTCTTCTATAATGAACTAATCGTACATAAAAATGACATAAAGGGGTACTTAGGGATGTGTGGGTAACTAATTCAACCTAATTCGACCTAATCATGCATATTTGGACCTAAATTTGAAATAAATTGGGTCAATCATGCATGAATGTGCCCTAAATAATCAACAATCACCCCATTTACAAGTGTTTATTGTGTTGTTGTGTGGATTTTGGTTTGTAAGGGACCTAATCACAAGTAAAGCCCACATAAAGTGGTAATTGGGTGTCCACAGGGAACTAATTCAACCTACATTGCCCCAATTAGACTTATGTCAACTCAAATTTGAAAAAAATTGTGTCAATTGTGCGTGAACGTGCACCACATTTCTTGCATTTTTCCAAGTCAAATGTGGCTAAGGTGTTGATGTGTCGATTTGGGTACACAAGGAACCTAATTGCATGCAAACTTGAAATAAAATGGTGTTTGGGTGTGAAGGGTCATCAATTCAACATACATTGACCCAATCACACCTATTTTGGCCCAAATTTCAACTAAATTGGGTTGATCATGCATGAATGTGTCCCAAACTAAGCACATTTTCCCTATTCACAAATGGTTATGGTATTGTTGTGTCAATGTTAGTTTATAAGGAACCTAATGGCATGAAATTGACATAAAAGGGTGGTTGGGTATGCGCAAGCCACCAATTTGACCTAAGAATAAAATCAAATATGGAAATAACCAATTACCTTGAATTCAAACATAGTGCATTATATCATTTTAACTTTGGATACTTAGGTTTTAGGATACAGGGTTTAGGGTGTAGGGTTTAAGGTCTAGGTTTTATTATGTAGGGTGTAGAGTGAAGGATTTAGGGTTTAATGTATAAGGTATTCAATTTTTACTTATTGGGTATTTTCCCATGCAATATCCATTATTTTTATGCCACTACACTTACCCAAATAATTGATGCTCACTGCCTCGGCATATCATGCAAGAAGACTTGCACACTTTCTCAAGGCATAAAGAGAGAGTCTATCAAGGAATGAATGGGTTAGTCACAAAATATGATAGAACACAAACCTTGTTTACTTCTAGAACAACATGGGCATGAGCCAATACTTGAACATCTTAAACATGAAATATGAGGTATGCATAGATTTCATAAACATACACCATCATAAACATCATTAACTCAATAAACATACTTAAATGATAACAACATCCATTAACGAAAGCTCAAGCTTCTTTGCATTAATACTCAATAGTACATGTTTGCTCCACAATTAACAATTTAATTAATGGTAACAATAGTGACAATAATATTGATACCAATATCAATAGTAGTGACAATAATAATAGTGTCAACAACCTAAACTAAGAGGCAAGGTGGGATTTTATCGGTTTAAGCCAGCTCCTTATGGTTACATTCAATAAATATGTGTCCCTAGCAATGGGAAACTATTTATAATTATAGGAGGGTTTAAATACCTTAAATGAATTATGATTAAACAACATGGGCATGAGCCAACTATTGAATATCTTAAACATGAAATATGAGGTATGCATGGATTTCATAAACATATATCATCATAAACATCATTAACTCAATAAACACACTTAAATCATAATAACATCCATAAATGAAAGCTCAAGATTCTTTGCATTAATACTCAATAGTACATGTTTGCTCCATAATTAACAAATTTTTAATGGTAACAATAGTGACAATAATATTGATACCAATATCAATAACAGTGACAATAACAATAGTGTCAACAACCTAAACTAGGAGGCAAGGTGGGATTTTATAGGTTTAAGCCAGCTCCTTATGGTTACATTCAATAAATATGTGTCCCTATCAATGGGAAACTATTTCTAATTATAGTAGGGTTTAAATACATTACAATTAATTTCTTTGACCAATAAATTCCTATATTTGCACCATAATGCACTAGAGACACTTAAGACATATTCATGTAACTATTATATTACCTTATTTTGGATTAATGTGATGTAATGAGATATACTTTGAACTAATTCAGATTATATGAAGTATAGTAAGAAACACCAAGAAACACCAACCTAAATGTAAAAGTTAGAATATGATTTGAATAATTTTACTTGATATAAACAAGAATGACATAAGGGATCAAGGTACTTAGCATTATTTTGTTATGTGTAGGATCGAGACAAAATGCAAATGGCAAAATAGACTAAAAACCAAACCAAGAGTTACTAAGATAATAAATTAGATATCTAGATACATTTGGATAGAATCATCAATCTTTTGATGCTTTTTATTGATGTTAATGTTTATCATATGCTAGATTCATCTGTGTCTATAGTCCCTCTCTATTTTAGTGTAGGTCATTGCACTTGCTTGTAATCTATCTATTTATGTAATATCAAGGGCTAGATGTGAGCATAATATCCATAAGATTATCTCTTACTCTTTGAAACCCTAAGTCCACATTCAACACTAGGATTATACCTATAAAAGGGGAAGAACAAGGGGTCGAGTAAACCTTAACCACTCTTTGATGAATGGCTGAGTGTTGCCTACATATCCAATATTCCAAAGAGAGAATTCAAACTACATGTAGTTATCCATGTTAGGTGTGTCTATGCAATAATGCTCCTTTAATGAATGCACCCTGTGATCTAGCTTTTGACACTTAGCAAATGACAACTTTGGCTTGGTTTGAGGTGCTTCAAACTTGAGTAGGACATACTCTTTGTGACGAATTATTGAATTGGAAAGACTAGGGTAATCCCTTTAAATGTGAAAGTTTTAAGTATAGGCTTATTTAATAATTTTTAGATGGGGAATAGGCTAATATTTATTGTGTATTCATATTGAACTCTTTGGTTACTTTATCTCACCATTGACATGTAAAACATAAAAACTAACCAATGAAGATAATTTGAATTTGAAATATGATTATTTCTTGGCAAAAGGATGAGTTCAAAAAATCTAAACGCCTACAAAATTATGCAGGCATATGAGTATGATGGACTCGGCTGAAAGGTAGTAATATCAATCTGATGATATGGAGATAATATGAGAATGATAATGCATAGGTTAGGCACATACTTGGAAATTCATGTAAGTGAATAATAGAAAATTGGGAAGGCCAGACCCATGGAAATCTTGTGGATGTGAAAGAAGGGCATATAAGAGACATATGTGTATTCATAGGTCACGAAAGGTGAATGCAAGTCAAGATTGTCATTTCCAAGTGTCTAATATGATATTTTAGTGTTTATAAATGCCCCACTTTTATTATAGTATTGAAATGAAATACAATGCTAGAATAAAAAGATAAAGAGATGTACTTGAATGTGTACATCACACTCTATTTTTGGGAGGAGGCTTTGAATGTGTAACATGCTCCAAGAAAACATGTAATGAACATGCATCAATTAATGTCCATATATGAAAATAAAATCTGAAATGAAACTGAAACATTATAAAATTAAAGACCAAGGAAGTAATGCACTTATGAGTGGGTGAACCATGTTGCCCTGTGTCATGTTAGAAATAATGCTTCCTTGCTTAAGCATTGGATAAATCTGCATCCTCATAGAATCATTTGGATCATTTAGGGGTGATGATGCCCCAATTTATGTACTAAATCAAGGCCATGGGTGGGAAGATAAATTCCCCAACCTTCATGAAGAGTGAATAGTGGCTAGGTTGTCAAACATCATTGAACCTTAACCACACTATTCATTTAACAAATATTGAACCTCAACATGAAAGGGGGCAACCACATATTGGGATCATGAAGTTATGATCAAGACTTTGAGCATCATTGAACCTCAACCACATAACTCAGTTAACTAAAATAATTACTTGAGAAAAACTTATATATTCAAAGTGCTCACTGATAGGCACCATCGATGCCATAATAGAAAAAAGATAATATTATGTATATGCATGAAAAACATCCATGCCCCATAATTCAATCCAATCAATGCCAACATGATGAGAATTTTATACATTTATATCTTATTTTGTCTTAAATTTGAAAACTTATAACTCATATTCATATAAAATGTGTGCATGTGCCCTTAAAATCTTTCTCAATCTATAAGTATTTGAAAACTTGTAACTCATGTTCCTATAAAATGTGGGCATATGCATTGTATATCCCTAAAAGGCATCTCAATCTTCAAGTGTTTGAAAACATGTAGCTCATGTTCCTGTAAAATGTGTGTATATGCATTGCATATGCCTCCATATATGTTTGAATCTATAAATATTTGTCCCATATTCTAAACCAAATAGATAATCTCAACCTCTCTCAACTCTCTAAATCATGTAATCTGTACCAAAATATGAATTATATGTAAATGGAGGCTTGAGTCTCGATGACAATCCCATTGACATGCCCACACTTTGAGCTGAAGGACGTATCATGTGAATTACCCATCTCAAAATAAAGGAGTTAACTGCATCATGTTATATAAAACAATGTAATCCTTTAGAAGCATATGCTAACGTTGAATAATATTTCATCATAGTAATGAATAGATCATCAAAACATCTAGTACAAGACATAAAAGTGTCATGTCAATAAGGATCCATCACTGATATAAACATTGAGTAATGAACTACACAAGAAAGTACATGATATGAATCATGGCACCACACACAAATAAGAAGGTGCTTGATATTGGTCACGACACCACAAACTCAACAAACTTTGGATACTCAATAGACAATCCTAAATTTATCCACTCATAAGCACACAATGTCATGGCCATGATGTACACAATAAATCACATGTAATGACACTCAATGCCACGTAAGGCCAAGGAATATATAAAAAGGACAATCAAATGTTTTGCAAGGCTAATGGGTCACAAAAAAGTGTCATGTAATAAAAACTCAGTAAATCAAAGGTCATGAAAGAAAGAGAAAGGCTAAATAAATCATTGTAGAGAGGATTACAAAGCAAGGTAGTCAAGCATTGGTCCATAAATAATGAAACATGCATAAAGAACTAACTAACCAAGCCTATCTATTCTTATGGGAATTACAAAGGATAACAAGAAACAAATGAAATAAAGCAACACCATATTACCTTCCCAAATGGATGTGGCTCAAAAACATGTTCTCCCTTGATCAAGCATCCTTGTCTTTGTCAAAAATGGTGGTAAGCTCCTCCAACGCCTCAAGAACACTCCATAAAACCTAGGCTCATGATTCCAAATCACTAAACTAGCCTATCAATGAAGCTTTCAAGCAAAATCTATGATCAAATGCAAAACCTTGTGGAAACAATTTAATATTATAACTTTGCAATATTCAAGTTTTTGAATAATTTGAGCATAATAACTTTGCACCAAAATAGTTTAGAAATGATGTTCATGGCCTCTCTATTTATAAATATTTGAGATTGGTTAGGATCAACCATGACCATCCATCTCAGGATTGAGATGTGTGGCCATGGATAATCCTAATATTTGGAACTAAATCCATAATTATCTTCATCATGACTTAGAATAAGGGGCATTAAAGAGGCATTAACTAGGCATGGGTGACCCATAATTATGGTATTTGTGGCATTTATGGACTAGGGATGTCTTCCCAAGAAATGATGTCACCTGATGATGCAGTTAATGAGAATCAATTTTCAAAAATAAATATTCAACAACTCTCATGGAAGATCCACTTAAGCTCTTGATTTGGATTAATTAGCCTTAAACAAGGTTAATCAACATTTGTGCAATTATCTGAAAATTGGCCCTTGATTAATCAAAATGGTTAGAAAATCATATTATTGAGTTGTAATTTGACTCGGGAAGAATTATAAGGTGATGTTAGATGCGTTGGAACCATATTTCTATTTAGGATGTTTCCAACATAAGATAACAAAGGTATGTGACATGTACCAATGAATTTAGGAGAAAAGAGTGATCTAGAGTACAAAAGGCAAAATCGTCATTTTGACTTGAAATGAATTGATCAAAGTTAGCTAACCCATAAATTGCATTGCCCCATTTAGGGATACTTTGACCTAAATTGGCACTTGTAAATGACAAGTTCAAACCATTTAGCACATTTTATGGATTTGGACCTAAAATGTGCATTTGAGTGCAATTTGAGTAAGATTGACAATTTTAACATAAATGGTATTAGGAATTGGATGTCTACATTTTGCCCCTACTCGAGAAGGTGTAGTGAGACATTCAAGTGAAGCAACGTATTTTCAAATAAAAGAGTTGTCAAGAAGAAATTAGAGTAGACCCATAATGCCCCCTCGAGAGGACATACCAAGATTAAAGAGAAGGATGCACTCTCAAAAAGAGAGAAAAAGTGAGAGATTAGCCCATGGAATAGATCACATCTATATGAGATAATGCTTGAACACGTGATTACCATAAATGATCAATATATAATGAGAGGTATTCTAGGCCCCATAAATGAGGGGAATGGGAAAGATATAATCCATGAATGTAAGGGACACACTGTAAACATACCCAGTTTGAGAGTACAAGTTGTGCACTTACAATATTGATCAATCTCGAGACAAGTTGCACACTAAAATATTACCATCGTGGGCTTTAATGTGGAGAGCTTAGAATTAGAGGAAAAGATAGAGCATTCTACTTCGGGAAGGGAAGCACCACTAGAATGGGGTCTCCAAAGAGAATATAATAAGTACTTCAGTAGAGCAGATTTGATCGTGATAAAATAGTTTTGCCTCAATAGGGAAATTTTTTATCATTAATAAAGAATAAATAATGATTTTCCCATATAGAGATGATTTGGCTCAAATGTTGTTCAGATGTTGTACCCAATATAGGCAATTGACAAGGTAAAAATCTTAAAGATATAATTAAAAATATAGGTTAAAGCGAGTGGGTGCAAATGTACATGCGATGGTGTAAAGGTTTAGAAAGCCATATAAAACCAAGAATATGAGAATGCACAAAGTGATGAGAGAGATGAAAAGAATAATGGAGATAACTGAGCTGACCTCAATAGAAATTGAGTCTTGCCTACATAGTTCCATGGACTCATGTTCCAACATGAACTTCAAGCCAATGTAGTTCACCCAAGTTTGGGAGAGAATGGAATGAGGAATGATGAAAAATGACCAAGAATTGATTAGAATCATAATGTATGCAAAGAGATGCACATCTACGCATAGACAAAGAAGCCTAAAATGCATTCTACACAAAAGCCTAATTCCATATCATGAGCCTAGGTTTTATGGAGTGTTTTTGATAATCGTTCATCGGAGCTGATGTTAACGTTAAGACTTTGACACCTGAGCACAAAGTGATTGCTATAGCAAAAAAAATAGGCATCATAAGTATGAATAACTTATAATGACATAATATTTCAATTACGTTGAGCCAATTCAAAGGTGAATATCTATAACTAAGGATAATGGTAAAATAATGACCAAAACCAGAGTTACAATGATTTATATTTAAATAAAAAAGCAAAAGACAAAGAAAAAGACAAACATAAATGAACCTAACTTGAAATTAAGATATGATTTATCAAGGCTTAAGTGAACAAAAATGTTTAAAAAACAAAAGGCAAGAACATCTTAATGACATGAGATCAAGATATGAATAATCAAGATCCATGTGGACCATTAAGACATTCTTGAACACGGAAGAGAAAAACAAAATCAAACATAGAAAAACAAGACACCAACAACAATCAAATAAAAAAAATAGTCCAAGAACAATGTAATAACATAGGATCAAGATATAAACAATCAAGATCTATGTGAATCATCAAGATGTTCCAAAACACAAAAGAGAAAAACAAAAAATAAATCAAACACAAGACCAAGGAAGAGACAAGAAATAATAAAAAAAGAAAAGGAGAAAAAATAGAAGGAGAGGTGTGAAAGCACAACAAAAACACCAAGAAAACACAACTAAACACACACAAATAAAAACCAAGTTAGTGCAATTTAAAGACAATTGTTTATGCATGTGTAGTAGAGGCGTTACTTTCCACCACAACATAACAAAGAACAATGACACAACAATTGTTCCCTAATTAAAGAGGAACATTGACCGAAGAAATGGGGGAAGAGAAGAAAAGGAAGGGGTTGGCCAAGCTGACTCTACATGTATAAGATAAGTGGATGCTACCTACATAGTTTCATGGATGCATGTTCCAACATGAACTTCAGGCTAAATGTAGTTCTCCCAGAAAATGGGATAGTATAAAAATGATGATCAAACCAACATGACTAATGTTATAGAAGAAATAGAAGATACGACAAGTAAACGAGAATGGTTTAGTAAACAAGAAGCTTATGAGATGAAAAAGAATGATCTTGCAAAATGGCAAGTGCATGGGTTAAGATTAAATGAACTAGTATTTTTATGCTTGAAAAATGGTAAAAGTGTTCAAATTTAATAGTTGATCTTAAAACGGTGAGAGCATTCTAACTTAACAGTTGCTCATAAAATGGAAAGAGCATGGGATGGTGGAACGAGAATGTACAGATGTATAGAAGCATGAGACAATGTTTTTTGTTCTTTTATGGATCATGTTGTGATGTTTTTGGTATTTTCGAAGTATTTTTAATGTTTTTGGTGTTTATGGGATAAAATATGCACAAGGTGGGACCATCTAGTCAAGGAGGTGCACGTCCTAAGAGTAGAGGTTCTAATAAGACAATTAAGCTGGCTGCAATAGCCCATGCTCATAAATTGATAAGAGTGAGGTTCTTGATAAAACAAGAAAGAGCAGTAAATACTTGAATTAAGAAGATGTGACTATTCACTTATCTAAAAACTGTACAAGACCATCCTAGTTGAATTGCTTTGTAGAACTATTGCTGAAGATGTTCATGAGACATAGTCGAGATCATAATTGGTCAAGGGATAAAAAATGTTCAAGCTTATAACATGCCTTAGACATAACAAAGATGTGCTTATCAAAGAGAGCAATCTAGAATGGGATGAAGAATGTGTTCAGAGTGCCAAGGGTTGAAAGTCTTTACTGTCGAGATTCATAAAAAGTGGACTAGGGTAGTATAAAATGTGTTCAAGGTAAGATAAAAGGGTGGGATAAAATTATGACAACATAAGTTGCCCCCAAGTCAGGGGTGTTGTTCATGCGTAGAAAATCTTAAGGTGTATGATGTTCATGGGCTCTGAAAGTTATTCACCATTAGGTTTATCCAGTCGGTATGCTCCTGATCTATAGTTTGTTGTGACAATATACGATCCTAACCAATTAGGCTAAAACTTGCCTTTCTTTTTGGGTTCAACATTCATGTTCTTTTGGTTCTCTTTTAAAACTAAGTCACCAATCTCAAATTATTGAGGGAGAATGTGTTTGTTGTAACTTCTCTGTAATCTGTTCTAATAGGCCTACAAGTTTTCTAGGGTAGCCAAATGCTCACCGTCAAGAAGTTCTAGTTCTTGCAGTCATGAGGCTCTATATTCTTCATCATCTTCAATGTGATCTAGTGATATTCTTAATGATGGGATCTCAATCTCGATTGGGATGATAGTTTTAGTGCAAAAAATAAGGGAGTAGGGAGTAGCTCCAGTTGGGATGCGATGATTGGTTTTGTAAGCCCAGAGGGTAGGAAAAAGTTGCAAGTGCCAATTACGACCAACATCATTGACAATCTTCTTTAAGATGGCTAAAATGGTTTTATTTGATACCTCAGCTTGTCCATTGCCTTAAAGGTTATATGGAGTGGATTTCTTGTGCTTGATCTTGAATTTTGCAGAAAGAGATTTCACATCTTGGTTCATAAAGGATCTACCATTATCGAATATAATACGGGTTGGGATGCCATATCGATAGATGATATGGTAATGAATGAATTTGGCTATTTGTTTCTCAGTAACATAAGTGAGAGGAATGGCCTCAATCCACTTGGTAAAGTACTCAGTTGTAGTCAAAATGTGCTTATGGCCATCTAAAGATGTTGGGTTAATTTTTTCAATGAGATCGAGACCCCATGTTGAGAACATCCATGGTGTTGTAATCAACTGCAATGGTAAGGAAGGTGCATGTATCAAGTTACCATGCTGCTAACAAGGAACACACTTATTTACATAATTACAAGTATTTATCTCTATTTTGGGCCAATAATAGCCTATTCTGAGAAGTTTCTTTGCTATGACTACACCATTGGTATGGCCCCCACACATTCCTTCATGAACCTCGTTTAGTGCCAACTTGTATTCTCCCAAAGATAAACAATGAAGAAGCATTCCATCATAGCCTTTATGATAAAGTGTGTTTCCAAGGATGATATAATGTGTTAAGCGATGAAGGAATAATTTTTGTTGGTTGTTGGAAAGGTTGGCAGGAAATACATGGCTATGGAAATAGTTATAAAAATCTTGGTACCATGGTAGCTCAGGTGAGATATTAGGATAAGCAATGGTGCATATCCTCTCTAAATCTGATAGAATATGTGCCGATTGAAGAATATCTTCAATCAAGAACTAATACTCTTTAGCACCATCATGCATTTTAATCATGGAACCAATTGTTGCCATGGCATCGACAAATCTGTTGGTGACTCATGGAACTTGCTCAAACTGCAAAGATTTAAAATGTATTTTGAGGTCATCTATAATTTTCTATAAGGAACAAGCTTATCATCTCTTGTTTGATATTGATCAGTTGTCAGATTTATGATCAGATGTGAATCTCCATAGACCTTTAAGCTTTGAATGTCCCATTGTATGCCAAGACGGAGTCCTGCAACCAATGCCTCATATTTGACCATATTGTTTGTACACTAAAATTGTATATAGATTGCTTTAGGGATAAAATCCCCCTATGGCATGATCAATAATATGCTAGCTCTAGATCATCAGATTGTGAAGGATCCATAAAGATAGAGTGTCCCTTGTTCAGGTTCTTATGATGTTTGTTCTATCGTCATGATATAATCATTTAGAAGGTCAAAGTTGAGGGGTTGAGTGGCTGTAATAAGAACTTCTACAAGTTGGTTCGCAAGAACCTACCTTTTGATTTTGGTACTTGATATCAAAGTCATTGAGGAGCATAATCCTTTTATTTATGCATCCTTGAAGAGTTACTTTAGATAAGAGGAACTTGAGAGGATCTACCTTGGTGATAACAATAGTTTTGTTATTTAGCATATAATGTCACAATTTTTGAGTGGCAAACACCATAGCTAAATATGTGTTCTCAATAGGCATATAATTATGTTCATAGGCTACCAATGTGTGACTTAAATAATAAACCACGTATTCCTTACCATGATCGTCATGCTGAGCTAAAAGTGCCCCAATGCATGTTCTGTGGCTGATATATAAAGAAGCAGTGACTTTCCTTGTGTTAGAGGTTGTAAGATTGGTGGATTGGCCAAGTATGTTTTAAGATTTGTAAATGCTATATGACAATCATCATCCCACTAAAATGTTACCCCTTTCTTTAAGAGTTGGCTAAATGGGTGGCACTTATCTGCCAATTGAGAAATGAACCTACGTATCGATTGGACCTTTCTTTATAGACCTCGTAATTGTTTAAGATTATTTGGTTGAGGCATTTCCATAATAGCATTAACCTTTGCAGGGTTGACTTCGATCCCTCATTGTGATATAAGAAACCCTAGCAATTTTCCTGATGTGACTCCAAAGACACATTTCTTAGGATTTAAATGGACTTTATATGCATGAAGCCTCTCAAATATTCTTCATAGAATCTCAAGGTGCCTAGCTCTTATTCTTGTTTTTGCTAGTATATCATCAACATAGTCTCGATAATGTTATGCATCGTGTCATGAAAGATGACAGTCATTTCACACTGATATGTGGCTCCAACATTCTTCAAACCAAATGACATGACTTGGTTATAGAATGTCCCCCATAGAGTGGTGAACGCGGTCTTATTTTGATCTTCAGGGGCTATCTTGATCTAATTGTAACTAGAAAATCTATCCATTAAGGATAACATCTCATACACAGTAGTTAATTTAATAATCATGTTGATGTTGGGTAGATGAAAATCATCTTTGGGGCATGATTTGTTGATATCACAAAAATCTGTACAAACACGTATGCCTGGGGTATTTTTACTTACTGACACTATATTAGAAATCCATTTAGAGTAGTCCAGTGGTTTGATAAAATTGGCTCCTAACAACTTTTCTAACTCAGGCTTAACCAAAAGGGCAATACGTGGATGCATCTTTCTCAACTTTTTCTTAATTGGTTTAGCATCAGGGTGAACAACAAGATGATGCACAACTAAATTTGGATCCAGGCCTGGCATGTTAGAATATGCCCATGCAAAGATGTCTTTATAATCCTTAAGAATGGATATAATATGTTCACGTTCTACTTCAATAAGGGAAGCTCCAAGATAAACATTTTTGTGATCCTCATGGGTTCCCAAATTCACTTCTATTGTACCCTCCATAAGGAGTGTAGATCCATCTTCTAGAATTGTAGGAAATGTATGGTCATGATCATCTTCTTTTGCTATATTTTCTTGTTGTTCCTCCTAAAGATCTAGATAATATGAAGAATCAGAATTTGCCTTCTCAGGTAAAGGCCAATTGGCAAAGACCTTTGGGAACCTAAGAGCAAGACCCTCAAATATTTGATGTTGTTTTGAAGAGATGCTTGTCCTGCTATGGAACTTGGGCTAGATGGACTTTCTACATCCTGAGGGGATGAGTAAACTTTCCTGCCTGGAAGCACCTGAAACAAGTTTTCACTCAACGACTTGTCTTTTTCTTTACTTTTTCCCTTATTAACAAGTGCCTCAAAGAGGTTTTCACCTGAAGATCTCGATGTTTGCTCTTTATTATGACCAAGAAAGTTTGCCTACTCTCTGAAGTAGGTATAAAAATTCAATGAAAAATCAAAACTTTGCTTATGATCACCAATGGGGAATGTATCTTATAGGCCCATGTATTATGCAATCGATTCTTCATTTTGAAACTCATCGATGCATATAACCAAATTATGTTGATCCCAATATATGAGTTCAAGATGGCAAAGGCATAGGTTACAGTGAGGGTTTGCATATAACCAAATTATGGTAAGGATATAATGTTATAATGAAGCTCAATATTCATAATATGGAATAATGTGTGATGATAAATAAAACCAACCATGACTAGTAACCAAATTGTACTAGATGACTCCTTTTCAATGTTGTCGTAAGCCTTGATTGTAATAGTTTCTGGCTGAATGTCTTTATCCATGTAACACAATCATCATACTAATTTAAGAGATGTGATGTTCAACCCTGAACCATTATCTATAAGAACCCGCTTGATCTTGTGATCCACAATGATTATCTCAATGTATAGTGGGTTATTATAGTTCGGGATGAGGGTGGACATGTCCTTTTGATCAAATGTGATTTGCCAAAATGAAGATAAATATGCAACTAGGTTTTGGAACTGATCAAGGTTTATATCATTAGGCACAATAGACTCTTGTAAAAGTTTGTTGAAGATGGATCTATGGACATCAGATGTCTACAAGATTTCTAATATGGAAATTTGTGCAGGGCTTTTATCTAATTGATCTGTTAGACTATAAGGCCTTTGAATTGTGGATTGAACTAGTTTAGCCTTTGTTGGGATAGTATTTGGCTTTAGAACTGTTGGCACAATGTTCTCATTAGGTTTATGAAAAGAAGTGAGTGAAGGGCCCTGAATGGTAACGCATGGGCATCTAGTTGTGACTGCACAACCTAGAGGTGGCAAGGAGTTATTATAATTAGAAGAGGGAGGCAAAGGGCCTTGGATGGTGATTTGTGGATGATTAACTATATTGCTATAATTTTGGGTCAGCGAGGAGCCTTTATAAGAAAGTTACTATTGTTCAGGATTAGTAACCCATGCAAACTGAGTAGCAACATGCTGATGGGAACTTGATATAATATTACTAGGGGGAGAGGGTGTTGACCCTATGATGATGGGTCTCATGTTGCGAGGAACACAAGATTGGCCACATAGCTTCATAATAACAATGGTAATGTGGGTTGCAAAAATGAATCCCACAGTGTTATTGTAGTCATAAGGTACATTATTTTAAGCCACATTATTAGTGTGGGCATTATGATCTCAATTATGCTCATATGATTCTAACCTTTTTGTTGGTTCTGATTCTGCCTCTATCCTTGATTGTGACCATTTTAATTATTTCTTGGTGGTGGTGGATCATGTCGAGGAAAGGGGTCTTTATAGATTTCAATATCCTTATTTGTGTCCTGATTAGGGGCCAACTTAATTTCTAGCTCACCATTTTCAATAAAGTCCTCAATAATATGTCACAATTGAATGCAATGATATGCACCATGACCAAAAACATGACGAAAGTTACACCATTCATTCTTTTTGTACTAGTCTAGTTTTGGCTGATCTTGAGGAAATGGCCTTGAGACTGGTTGTATAATTAAATTAGTTGTAATGAGCTCTTGTAACACTATTTCAACTAATTCTCCTAACTTGCTAAAGACTCTAAAATTGTTATGAAATGTCCTTCGTGGAGGTTGTCTTTGCAAAGTAGGTAGTGGATTTGAGGGAGTTAATTGTACATTTGGAGGAGGCATAGCCTATACCATTTGTACATGTCTTGTTTTTGTCACCCCATTTCCAACCATGTTCTTATTTTTGATAAATCCCTTAGGCTTATCCTGCATAACTGTTTGAGCTGATGATTTAGTTTGATTAGATGCTTGACCTTGCACAAAAATCTTAATAAGGCCCTTAGCAATAAGAGCCTTCTCAATTTGCACTCCTTTGTCAATGATTTCTTCAAATGAGTTAGCACAAGCTAATTGTAGATTATGCATAACTTTAGGATGTAAATTCTATGCAAAAATATCAGCCAACTGTTTATCTAGTGAATTGTGTTGAAAGCGGCCTGCACATTCTCTCCACCTTTGTAGATATGCAGTAAAACTTTCACCATCATGATGCTTGGCTTTGCATAAGTCAACAACTATCAATTCATGTTATATGTTGTATGATAAATGGTTAACAAAGTTTTTTGATAAGTCTTTCCAATCCATAATTGATCCCTTGGGTAGTTTAAGTAGCCAATCAAGAGCTTGTCCTGCTAAACTTCACAAAAATAGTCACAATAAGTACTCGCTACTATAAGCAACCTCTTGATACAAGATGAAGAATGCTTGTATGTGTTCATGTGGATCTCTTTTTCCTTTGTATTTGTCAAATTTGGGTGCCTCAAAATGAGGTGGAAAGGGGTTTTGGAGAATAGATAAGTCAAATGGATATGGGCATATCTCATCGAATTTGTACTTTTTGACTCTATTATTCATCTCCAATCTTTAGACAATTTCCTTCATAGACTTCCATTCTTGCATGTTTGGTGTATTTATGGATTGGATAAGATGTTAACAGGTCAGAATGTGCCCCTAGTTTTGGTGTTGTTAGTGTGGAATTTGCCCCTAGTTTTGTTGTTGTTGGGGTGGAATGTGCTGCTAGTTTTTTGTTGTTGGGGTGGAATGTGCTCCTAAATTTATGTGCATTTATAGGGAGCATACACCTTTCAATCCATGATTTGGTTCTGATTTGCTGCTTGAGTTGAGAATATAGGCCATTGATTCTTGGATTGTAAAACATTCTCTAAATTTGGTTGTTTTGCACTTTGTTGATTTTGGAAATTTCTATGTTTATTTACTAATCTTTGGGTTGGTTGAAAAGAACTAGCCAAATTGTCTTGAGGGATTTCCTCAATTCAAACTGAATGTTTGGGTTTCTGAGTTTGTAAAGTAACAAGAGGTTCATGATGATTGAAGCATGTATGTTTCGTATCAAATGGAACATCTTGTAAGGTCTCTTGTGACTTTAAATGCTCGTTTAGATTACCTTGATCCATTATGGTAATGTTCTCATCCAATATTTGTTACGTACTTTCAAACACATTTCCTTATTTTTTTTAAACTTTATTGTGAATTGAAGTGGCATCTAGGGAGTCAGTTAAGTTTGTGATAAGTTGATATGCATATCATTGAATTATTATCTTGATCTTAGCTAGAAGATCTAGATTTGTGGGTTTTGACTCTATTTGTATTTCCTTTCCTTTGTTAGAGGAAGAAGGTATGTTCATTTGTGCAAAAGCTTGCTCTTACCATCGTTGTTCTCCTTCTCTAACTAAAGTATGTAATTATTCTATAGAAAAATTAGAAGGTATTCTAACACCTGATTCTATCAATATAAGAAGGGCTTTGTCTTGATCTTCTTGGGTTTGATATCCATTATAATCATCTTCATGTCCTAATGTTGCGGGGATATCATAAAAAACAATGGGGTTATCTTGATCATCATAAAATTTCTCACCTTCATAACTAAGACCATAAGAGGCCCCACTACGAGTGAACCTTTGAGTCGTGTCTAAAAAAGAGCTACTTTGTGTGTTTGACTAACTTTGGACCAATTTTTGGTAGCCAATCAATGTATGCTTTGTCTATCTTTTAAATAAATAACCAAGGTACCAATGACAATATAAGGGAGGGTGGTTTAAAACCATGCACAATTTAGAAGATTTAGTTCATGAGTTTACTTAACCTTTGGTAAAGTTGAAATCATATAGATTGGAAGAGAGTAAGGTAACTCAAAGACCCAAGGAGAAAACTAGTACACCAAAGCCTAAATCTTTATGATACACCCATACCATAAAATCTGGCTTCAACTTTGACAAGTTGACCCTAGAAGTTTAGAGGAAAGCTCTCCAGATTACGAAGAAGATAAAATGAACTAAGCAACTCAAGATGTAAAAACATACACAAATCATGAAGTATAAAGTTAATACCAAATAGGCATCATAACATCACCACATGATTCTAGTAGGATAAAATATGTTGTAGGACTCAAAACATGAGTGATACGCAAGATGACTTGAGTCCACCAAGATGATATGTGATTTTGAGTCTTAATAAATGACCTTCAATCCAAATGGAAAATTGAACCCAAGTTAAAACAAGCTTAGTGCACAAATGGTGAACCCACTTTGACACACTAACCCTTAGAACTCGAAAAGGTTCAATTTCAAATGTGGATTATAAATGAAAGATTTAAACAAATTTTGTAAAAGATCTAGACTCAATTGGGTAGCATGACTGCACCAAAGTGGATGACATGACACAAAGCTTTTGAGAACAATTTGAACAAGGAAAAGATGCATTTTCTATTTGGACAGCGTAACGTCTCCCTTGCTCAATAAGATTGAGGACAATGTGTTTTGGTTAAGTTCATTGAGCTAACAAGCAGTTTTAGACACAAATCAAAACCAAGTAAGTTAATGACCAAAAACAAACATCTTAAGTATAAACTAACAAGGTATGGCAAAGTGGGGTCTACTAAACTAGCAAGGTTTCGATCGTTCTAGGGGAATCAATTACACAATGACTTTCATGTCAAACAATGCAAAATACAAGTACATAAATTAGGTAACCATGGTATTGGCTAATTGTAAAAAGGTCTAGTCCTTTTTATGACCACTACATCTTACTGTTCGCTCAGTGTAGTGTGATGCCCAAATGCATATACGTCCCATGTGCAACTCTAAAGGAGTCAAATGAAGTCAATACTAGGAGGTGAAACCCCAAGTCAAAGTTTCCCTAAAGAACTTGTGTGAGGTAATGACATCCCCCTCGCAAGCCAAGTTTACATGAAAATAAATAAACCATAAAATAGAAATATTTTAGGGTCATTTTCAAGATCACCCAAACTTCGGTGAGTTTCTGGGGAGTGCTTTAGGTGACATTCTTTCTAAGCCTTGGACTAGGCTATTTGCAATAGGAATGGCACTTTTGATTCCTAGGGTTCTTTAAAGGGGACAAATGGAAGAGCATACACACAACATTCCTCTTTTTTCCAAATAAAACCTAAGTAAACAACTATTGCAAGCAAGAATTGACAAGCATGTTCAATTTTAAACCCAAATGAAATGTTTGGTGGTGTTCATTTGACTCCTTGGTCTTAGTTGCAAAATTTGAAAACATTCACCAAAACTTCTAAATTATTTGTTAAACACCCAAAATAAAGTTCCTAATTGATTTTTAAGCATGCAAGAGGTGATTTAAATATGTTATTATCAAAGCAAATGCTTGTTCTTGTAGCAAAAATGCTAGCATGTCCTTTAATTTTGAAGCTCTTTTTAGCTGGAAATAATGAACTTTGAAAAAGTAGCTCTCGAGTCTATGTTTTAAGAAAAATATAGTGACTGACGTCGGTTATTACAATCGACGATGGTTACTTTGGCTAATTGAGATCTAACCGATGTCAGTTTTACTAATCAATGTTGGTTAAGCCAAGTAACTGATGTTGGTATTACTTATTGATGTCGATTATTTTGTAAAATTGTGGCAAACAAAAATGGCAAAATAAATCAATTTACACGAGTTTTAAGGGTCCAAATGGATATTTTAGAGTTGCAAAGTGATCTTCTTTAGGTGTGAGATGTGTCTTGTCCCATTGGGCATGCCAAGATATAGAGAGGATTACAAAACAAGTTATTCAAGCACTAGTCCATAAATAATGAAACATGTATAAAAAAATAACTAACCAAGCCTATGTATTCCTATGGGAATTACAAAGGATAACAAGAAATAAATGAAACAAAGCAACACCATATTACCTTTCTAAATGGATTCACCATACCCATGTGGCTTAAAAACATGTTCTCCCTTCATCAAGCATCCTTGTCTTTGTCAACAATGGTGGTAAGCTCGTCTAATGCCTCAAGAACACTCCATAAAACCTAGGCTCATGATTCCTAATCACTAAACTAGCCTGTCAATGAAGCTTGCAAGCAAATTCTATGATCAAATGCAAAACCTTGTGGAAACAATTTAACATTATAACTTTACAATATTCAAGTTTTTGAATAATTTAAGCATAATAACTTTACACCAAAATAGTTTAGAAATGATGTTCATGGCCTCTCTATTTATAGATTTTTGAGATTGGTCAGGATCAACCATGACTGTCCATCTCAAGATTGAAATGTGTGGTCATGGATAATCCTAATATTTAGAATTAAATCCATAATTATCTTCATCATGACCTTGGAAGAAGGGGCATTAAAGAGGCATGGGAGGCATTAACTAGGCATGGGTGACCCATAATCTTGATATTTGTGGCATTTATGGCCTAGGGATGTCTTCCCAAAAAATGATGTCACCTAATGATGCAGTTAATGGGAATCAATTTGCAAAAAAAAAATTCAACAACTCTTATGGGAAATCCACTTAATCTCTTGATTTGGATTAATTTGCCGTAAACAAGGTTAATCAACATTTGTATAATTATTTGAAAATTTGCCCTCAATTTATCAAAATGGTCAGAAAGACATATTACTGAGTTATAATTTGACTCGGGAAGAATTAGAAGGTGATATTAGATGCATTGGAATTGTATTTCCATTTAGGATGTTTCCAACACAAAATAACAAAAGTATGTGGTGTGTACCAATGAATTTAAGAGAAAAGAGTGATCTAGAGCACAAAAGGTGAAATCATCATTTTGAATCGAAATGAATCAATCAAAGTTAGCTTTCCCATAAATTGTATTGCCCCATTTAGGGATACTTTGACCTAAATTGGCACTTGTAAATGACAAGTTTGAACCATTTAGCGCATTTTATATATTTTGACCTAAAATGTGCATTTGAGTGCAATTCGAGTAAGATTGACAATTTCAACACAAATGGTGTTAGGAATTGGATGTCTAAAATCATAATAAATGATTAGCCTATGAAATGAAATATAAACAATAAAGTATAGAACCAGTCAAATTAATCTACACAATCAATCTATGTCAATGTCACAATATAACAAAGTAACATGTCTATGAAATGTAGCACTGCAAATAATATAAGTAAAAGCAAGACATATGTAATCAATCAATGTATCCCATCATGATATATGGAAAGGTTATAGAATGATATAACTAGTATGAATGTAACCTATGGAATGAGACACCTCTAGCATTGGCATGGTGTTGGGTATAGGAATATCTTGCATCTATACATCCATGTATTATGCGTAACATGTATGTCTTGCATTTCACTCGTGGATATTATGAAATGAATGTGTGTATGAAAAAGGATATGTAATATACCAACATGAGGTCTTTGTACATTTACAACCTTACAAGCAAATATCCTTGAAGTAATAGCAAAAGACAACAAACTTACTCCTAAGTATTATGTCCCTTATCAAGTTTTGTAGAAGAACAAAAGTGTGGCTTACAAGTTGAAGTCACCTCATTCATCTCACATACACTAATTATTTCATGTTTTTTACTTGAATAAGGTTATTGGACACAAATTTTTAGCCCAGACAGAGCTACAAAAACTAGATGAAGGACAAGTCATTTTGGAACCAGAGAAGATCCTACAAACACATACTAAGAGGTTGAGAACTAGAGAGATTAAGGAATATCTGATCAAGTTGAAGAACTTAAATAGTGAGGATGCAACTTGGGAGGGTGAATATTTTTTGCAATAACATCAAAGTTGTTTAATGTTGAGGACAATGTTGGTTTAAAGGGGAAGGGCATGCTACGCCCCTAACCTATCACATGTATTGGGATAGGAATAGCTGATTTGTGGCTTACTTATCCTTCTTTGATGTTATAACACATTTATTTATGCATTCATTTGGTTAGTAGTTCAGCCTATGGAGTAACCATGGCCTAGGTAGACTACATATAGGAGGTAGTGGGTAGTTCTTTATCATCATATTGTAAATTTTGCTCTTATTAAAGCTTATGGAGGTTGCCCCCTTGAAGTGGCTTGTATTTTATTCATACATTCTGCTGTATTTTGATCATATTATGATCTATTATTGTTATTATACTTTATTTTTGAAGTAATTTAATTATAGGATTAAATGGGTAGATATAGTTTAGGGCACAAGGATGATAAACTCTCTCTAAAATAGGTCAATTAGGTGTTAAACTCAAATAAACATATATTGAATTTATTATGATGAGATAGGCTAAAAATAGTAAGTACAACTATGTTAGATATGGAAATCTCAAAGAATTAATGTACTTAGCTTGTTTTTATGCTAACAAGGTTTTATATTTGAAACATGTAAGAAGTATACTGGAAGATGATTTTGGAACAAAAGTTAGATTCTGGATTAGGTATCTCTAGAGCTAATAAAACTAACATTAGCTCTAGATAGCTGCATCGACACTATAATCTAAAATTGACATGTTTCCTATGTGGAATACTTTATGGAAAAGGATGTGACCATTTGGATGCTTTTGAATTTATATTTCCATCACTCTAGTGCATTTAAATATGGGTCATAGACTGTCGCTCTTCATCAAATTATAAAACCTTGGTTCTTCATCTTCATAGTGACCTTGAAAAAAAATGGGTTAGTGGGCACATAGTGTTGAGTTAACCCCAAATACCCCTTTGTCAATGAGCATTGCCTACGTATCCAATATTATAAAGAGGGTCTCAAATTGATGTAGTTCTCCCCTATGCATTGGTTTGTGTGTGAATCATGCAATATGTGCAAAACATGTACAATAATGACCTAGCTTGTAACTTGGAAAATATAGCTCTTGGGCTATTCCTTTAGTACTTCAGACCCATGTATGTGTTGTCCCTATGACTGATATGTAAATAAGTAGAAACAATGAATCTTTGCTCACTTGAGTGTTTGATTGAATGCCTTTTGTAAGTTGCCTAGTGAGTAGGTAAGAAGTTTATAGGTGAGTAATGAATGAGGTTTGATCTTGTATTTATATCAATCAATTTGGAGAAATAACTTGCATTAAAACATATACACCAACCATTAAGATACATTTCATTTGAAAATTATATGACTTTAAGGTACTAGATACTTGCATCAGAGAAGGACACATATGTCAATGCAGGTATCTGCCCGAGATGCTAGTGTTGAGGGAGCAAGAAAGTAGGTACATACTCAAAAATCCTAGAGGTGGAAGATAAGTAGGTTTTAAGCATTGTGCAAAAGATAGAAGGTCTGAGTCATCAACATAAGACTGGTTGGACTAAGAAATAAGCAAAGGGGTATAATATAGAGCAGATGCAAGACTTTTGAAAGCAAGAAAGGTCTAAAAATGATAGGAACAAACAAGGTCTCGATTTTCCAAGTGTACAAGATTGAGGTGCTATATAATCTATAAATATCATTTATAGTAAGATTATTTGTTTGTAGAGGAAAGTTTGTATTTAACTTTGAACTCATCCCAAGGGATCCAAAAGCTAGTGTTTTTTCAAAGAAAGTTTTGCATAGTACAAATTTCCCTTTTAAATAATTTGAGGGAGTGAATCCAAGATACCTCTGTAAGAGGAACCACGTGAAAGTTAATGATAGGGGACCACCAGAGGGAGTGTTGATTTATAGAGAGGCCATATCTAAACCTAGAGTTGTTCCATAATAACCAAGGTTTGACTTTTTCCCAAGTTTGTCAGATATGTTTTTTTCACAAAGGACCCCATAACTTTCACAAAGGAAATAAAAGTAAGCAAGTTAGTAAAACTAATACCTTACCATGTTTAAAGCCCATAAATTGAGCCTTGAGAAATACTATTAGAAATCAACACCTTTTAGGCTTATTTTCCTTCAATGGCATGAATAATACATTTAACACAGAGAGCCTATCATTGACAAGAGACATCTATAAATCCCATACCACCTAGCTCCTAGGGAAGGCAACAATATTCCCATGCCACCCTATGAAAACCTTTGCCAGTGGAGGGGTTAATCCAAATGAAATATCTGAGCAATTTTTTAGGTTTTCAGACTGACTACTTGGAAGGAACTTAGTAGGAAGAATAATACACATGGGTGGCCATAAGCACTTCAGAGAAAATTAATAATTTACCAGTCATCGATAAAGGTTTGGTGATCCAATACAATAATTTATTTTCCACCTTATCCACTACATGAGACTAAAGTCTAGATGGAGAGGCCTAAAATGCAAAAGGGATAACAAATAACTTGAAAACTTAATCATGCTAAATAAATTGGCACTCATACCAAACCAACCAAGGAGGTGGGGGAGGAACAATTGTTTGTAGCATTGGGTTTTATGTTATTGGATGGCAGAGCCAAAATCAAGACAAAGCACAACATTAGTAATACTAAATGCATCCTCAATGAGATTGAGAAAGGACTCATCTATGAAATGACCATTAAGATGTTGCAAGGGTTACTCAATAGGTAAGGAGATGCTATGGAAAAGGCTTTGAAATTGGGCATTGGAAAACAAATATTCGAAACCTTCAACAATAACAACATAGGAGCCAGATCCAATGGGCAACCCTACCTAATGGATCTAAAAAAGACCAAAATAATATGAGTTAACCCCATTGATGGAAAGAAAGGCATAGGTGTCAATAAAAAACATATGAACTGATTGCAAGAAGGTTGGGCCAAATCCTTGAGCTTGCAACATGGATAAAATGAATGGCCTCTCTACACAATCATTTGATTTTTTGAATTCAATTTTGATAAACATGGCCTTCTGATTAGAGTAGTGAGCCCATTCCATGCCTTCCCATACAATAATAACATTATCCAGGATATATTTACCTTGGATGAACCTTGTTTGCTTGGGTTGAATAATCAAAAGTAAAAGGTGGTGAACCTAAAGTGCTAAAGCTTTGGTGATAATCTTGTAGGAGAGATTAAGTAGAGTGATAGGTCTCTAAATGCATATCAATTTAGGGTCACTAGCATTCAATATAACTTTGATGTGCCCTTTGTTAGTGCTCGAGCCCAAGGAATGACTGTGGAAGGCTTCAAGATAGAATTGATAAAGATCAAGCTCAACAGTGTCCCAATTTTTTTGTAAAATTCATAAGGAAATACATCACAACCAAGAGCTTTATCATTAGCCATTTGCATAATTTCCTCATAGAGATCCTCAACAGAGAGTTATTTTTCACATGAAACTCATTGAGAAGGATTGAATTTACTCAAAACAAATGAAAGATATTGGTCAATAGCTTTTTGTAATTCTAAGGAAGGTTTATGAGTTGTGAAAACCTATTGGTGATGTTTAGCAAAGGCCCAACCATTTTGGGCATTTCAGTGAGGTGGTGACCATCCTCCTAGATAGATTTGATCTATTGGGAGGGAATTTTGGCTTTGAATATTGGAAATTTGGAAACTCTATCCCCCACTTTGAGTCAGTATAGATGTACTTGAATTTGAGCTCCTAGAGCATCGCACATGTCTACAATCTGGATATTTTACCTTAATATGACCACCTAAAATTGCATTATTTCACTGAAGGGGTTTTCCTTGAGCACTACCACTATATGGCTCAATTTGAAGAGGTGGTGACTAAGAATACCACCGTATCTTGGCCAGTTGGTGCTCATAAATCTGAACAAATCTAACCATCTAATTGAGCGCATCAACCCACCTTTGAACCTAATGTGGTTAGTGAGTAGGTTAGTGGACCAGGTTTCAAACATAATTATTGTGGGTCATAGAGGAAATTTGGTCTAATAAAGCTTGTTAAAAATTTGAGGGAATGAATCCAAGGTGCCTCTATAAGAGTAACCACATGAAAGTTAATGAGAAGGGACCACTAGAGGGAGTGTTGATTGATAGAGAGGGAATCTATAAAACCAAAGTCATTACATAATAATAAAGGTTTGAATTTTTATTAGATTTCCATATACTTTTTATCACAAAGGACCCCACAACTTTTAAAGGATAAACTAGAGTAAGGAGGTTAACAAAACTAGGACCTTTCCATGTTGTACGCTCGTAAGGGGAGCCTTGAAAAATATAATTATGAATGAGCACCTTCTAAGTTTATTTTCCTTTAATGACATGGACAATTATTTTAACATAGAGACCCAAGCCTTGACAAGAGACATCTATCAATCCCATACCACCCACCTCCTATAGAAGGCAACAATATTCCCATACCATCCTATGTAAACCTTTGCCAATGGAGGGGTTAACCCAAATGAAATATCTGAGTAAATTTTCAAGGTTTTAGATTAATTGGTTGGAAGGAACCCAATAGGAAGAGTAATATACATGGATGGCTACAATCACTTTAGATAAAATTTTAAATTTACCAACCAATGATAAGTGTTTGGTGATCTAATACAATAACTTATTTTCTACCCTATCCACCACATATTGCCAAAGACTAGAGGGGGAGGTTTGGAATACAAGAGGAATGAATGTTCGTAGCACTAGGTTTTATGTCATTAGATGGTAGAGTAGAAGAAACATAGTTTCCATATCCTAAATAAACATTAGCCATGTCCTAGATCACTGATTTCCCCTCTCTAGATAGTATCAACAATAGTTGGATAGTTGTCATTTTTTTTGTAGATTTCTACCTCCATCGATAGTGCCCAAGAACATTAAATAATTATTTTTCAATTTAGGAAATCTCAATTAGGTTGGCCTAGACATGTTTCATGGTTTGGTCGTAGTAAGAAATATCAAAGAGTTAGTTATAAAAAATATCAATCTTAAGGCTATACTCAAATATTACATTAAGAATCACTTGAAAATTTGAGAAATCAATTAGTACTCTCTTGAGATATTATCACAAATGTATACACATATGAAAACCCCTAAAATGAGTAGCTATAGAGCCATGTTTGAATTACAAATGCAGGTCAAAGTTGCATGGTACCAAGTGTCAAAAGTTGAATATTACATTGCATTATAGATTTATGACATTGGTGCACACACACATAGAGGGAGAAATACATGTGGTTTGAGCACTCTTTGGAATATTATAACATAGTAAATGCTCAATCACTTAACATGGATTGGTTGGGTTCTACACCCAATTTACTAACTCATTTTTCAAGGGTTATCTTGTGTATAAAGTATGATTATAGTTTCATAGAAAAAAGAAGGAAAGTAGGGACCAATGCACATGAACAAAGGTTAACATACACACAAAATATAACTATGTGTGGGCATAATGGTTTGTGGTGTTATAAACTTGCACTATCAATATGCATAGTGTTGACATAACCTGGATAGTACCAATTTCCATAGGGGTATAAGCTTCACGGATTACATCCATGCAGGGTTTTAGCTCATGTTCCCTAATTTGAGTGGCTATAAAGCATATAAAAAGAAATTTTATGGGATAGTGATTAGCACAGTGAGTTATAAAAATCAGAATTAAGATAAGTGCATCTCTCCTCCATTAGTTTATAATTTCTACATGTATTAAGTTCAATTTCGAACAACCCTTTTACATTCAGATTTGTATGATTATTTCCCTATTTTACATAATCTGTATATTCATAGTTTTATCTTATTTAGATTATATTAATAAAAAAAATTACAATTCATTTAATGTTTGTGTGAGGTTATGGACATTTGGATATATGTGTCTTTGGGCCCTAAACCCTATAATAATTTATTCTTTTTTTTTTTTGCTTATTTGGTGTATTTTCTATGCAAATTAAGGTAGGGTTTTCTTCAATGCAGATTTTTATAGTTGGGATTGCTTGAGGATTTGCCTGAGGTGTTTTTCTTGGGGTTTATTAAGGATCCCAGGGGAGTGCATTTAAATTTTTTCCTCTTTTCATTGAGAACTACAAAAAAAATCCTAATTACAATCAATTTTAATAAAAACAAACCAAAATTGAAAAAAAAACCATGATTTGTTTCCTAGAAAAGTCATAGAAAGGAGAAACCAGTGGGTGGAACTACAAAAAAAATCCTAATTACAATCAATTTTAATAAAAACAAACCAAAATTGAAAAAAAAACCATGATTTGTTTCCTAGAAAAGTCATAGAAAGGAGAAACCAGTGGGTGGTAGCAACATAAAACAAATATCAGTTTTGGTTTCTTTTGGAATGGACATGGATATATTTTTTCATTAGGAGAGTTAATAAATAACTTTCGGGTGTTTTTTAATAATTTGCACAATAGGTAGTAAATATTTGTTATAAAAGAGTATGCATCCTAAATAGATATTCATTCTAAATAGTTATCAGTTTAGGTTATAACATCCAAACCTAATTAAAAATAATGTATATATGTTACCTTTATAAATGGATATCTATTTTAGTTGTTATGCATGCAACTCAAAAAAAAATTGTTGCCACTTTTTGGCTTTTCAACTTCTTGCACTCACCCATTGATAATCCCAAAGGAGGGAGTCAAATACTTGAAGGTGAGTTGGAAGAAAAGAGGAATAAAAATAAAGGTCATACTAGCCACCACGTGAGTTTGAGCTCGTAATTTAACCTACATAGGGTGTTTAACATAAAAACATCCACAGTAAACAAGTTATCCCACATCAACAAAAAATATTAACAATATTTATTATATGGTGTTTATAGTTTCTAATTCAAGTATTCACCCATATACTCTTATTCATTGTATTAATAAGTTTTTGTAGTTGAGTGCCAATTGAAATAAAAGAGGGAGGCTTAGTAGGTTGGGAAAAATATTTCATGATCATCTCATTTTGTAAAATGTGTAGCAATCAAAAGAAATAAGAGACCATCTATCTTCAGGGAGTTAAAACTATTGTGTTTTTACTCATTTGGGGATTTTTATAAGCAATATTCCTATTGGAAGTTTTAATCCTATTTCAGTAAGGAAGTGAATGTTTTCTAGGGTGGTCATGACAACAATAACATGATTTAATGATGGGTATCCAATATTACACGAGGGGGATGGAAGAAAAAACCATTTTATGTGAAAGGGAACTCTTTTTTCAGGCACCGCAATTGTGGAGAGCAATGACGAGGATAAAAAAACTTACCAAGGGAGAGAGATAGGAAGGAGGGTCTCATTGGAAACAAAAAACATAATAAAAATCTTTAAAAGTAGGAAACATGAATAAAAATGGGAGTTTAATCTTCATGATCCATTTTTGGCAGCTAATGCATGTTTAAAGTTGTGAATTAGTTGCAGTGGGGGATATATGGTGAAAAAAGGACATGAGAAAGCCCATAATAAGATCAAACATTGTACTCTCATTTCATTCCCATAAATTTAAAAAAAAAAAAAAAAACATTTTTATTGATGAAAATAAGACATTTGGATTAAAGGTGTGAAGGTCAAAAAAGTTGAGAGGGTGTCAGACTGAATGGAAGATATCAACTAGAAGGTTTAATCATGGAGAATGTGTGGAGCTTGTAAGAATGAAGAAAGACATTTCCTTTGTTGCATGTGTTAAAAAAAACTACTAAAATAGAGGCATTTGAGACTATGCAAGTTGGGAAGGTTAATGAGGTTTCCATGAAAATTTGAAGGCATGTTTGATTTGGGTTTTCTATGTAGATGAAGGATCAATATTGAAAAGTAGAACACTATTTTTTTTCAATTTAGATTTAGGTCATCCAATTTCATGCTAATTATTTGACAAAATGCTTAAATGATGTTTAATCACTATTTAACTTGTTTGAGGATTGAAGAAAGTGGATTTTTAGGTTTTTTAAATGTTTGTATGTCTGGAAAATATTAAAGGATTAATTTGGATATTTTTCAATAAGTATTTGTGTCATTTCAAGACTATTAATAGGCTATAAAATAGTTGAAAACAATCCAAAATTTCAAGAATGATTGAGTATCTTCAAGATTGTGTCTTTTGAACTGAATGTTATTGTTAGTGGTTGTTTATCAATATTTTATGGAACATTTATTGATTTAAAGAATTATTGGCCTCTTTGTTGTGTTATTTACATCATCATAAGGATAAAACATGTATGGTGTTGTTTTTTGATATGGACATTGAATATAAGTGTTGGTTGATAGACTGCAAGGTTAAAAAAACATTAAATTAACCATTTTACCTCCACTACATCACATTAAATCTATCTCAAAATGACCACATCCCCACAATTAAATTCACCATCGTAGACATGTGGTGTTATATCTATGTATCCTCATCATTCCTCTCCACAACATCAAAATAATAATCATTGTCCCATATCTCCCTAAATTCATTCCCATAACCATCCATTCTGATGTTATCATTTTGAAATGGAAATTATGGATTGCCTCATGATTTTCCTAGTGATTTTATAAGATCTTGGTCCCATAATATTGCATTATAAAATATTTTAAATGGGCACTGCTAAGATTATTCAGGAGTAGATCTACATTGAAATGGTCCTGTGGATTTATAAATGTGATAATATTATACCCATAAGGAAAACTCATGTATGAAATAATATTATACCCATAATGGAGCTAAATGTTGTATTGTTTAACATACTCATGTATGAAATTGACTTGAAATTTGATGTGCTTAGTGTGCTCATGAAACTCCAGTTTGATGAAAAGTTTAAGAACACCCTGATTATCGTAATACATAACTATAGGTTGTGTTTGTGGTGCAACCAGTCCTACATGTACGTGACATAGCCATATCACTTTGTAAATAACTCTTGATGTTGCATGATATTCTGCATCAATGGAAGACCAAGGAACACAGTTTTGATTATTGCTCCCCCATGAGATAAACTAAATCCTAAATAAAAGACAAATCCAAATGTGAATTTCCTATCATCAATTGACCTTGCATTATCTACATCCATGAAACATGTCAATAAGAACTAATCATTCTTATTGTATTCTGGGCCATATTCCATAGTAGTTCATATATATCTTTGCACCTAATTTGCTATTTTTCAATGACTCATCTTTGGTTCTTGTATGAAATGTGAAATATATCTAACAACATAGATATTATTTGGCCTAGTGTATGCCAAGTAAATGAGACTCCCAAATAAATGTAATTAAATAGTGACATTTACTAGTGGTGATGGATATGAATGAGATAATTAAGTCTTGTCTCTATAGGTGTTGCAATAGGCTTACATTCCATCATTTAGAATCACTTGAGCATGATATCGGTATACTTAATTTGAGACACAAAGATGAGGTGCCCATTTTTCCATACTTCCAAACCAAGATAGTAGTGTAGTAGTCTAAGATATATTATGTCAAATGATCATTTGAGATCATTATTTATTACATCAATCATCTTAATTGAGTTGCTAGTGATGACTATGTTATCCTTGAATTTAGCAGGCTCAATTCACGAGATTACCCCTATGAAACTTGTCCATTTCATAGCCCATGAGCTCTAAGAATGCAAAACAAGGCAAAACCAATTGTTCTCATGCGTGATTTTTCATCTCAAAAAGTTAGCTTTTTGAGAGAAATTTTCATCTTGTGTAGTCTAGAGAATTTTCTCTGGACTACACCAAGAGCTAAATGTGTAATCCAAATAATTTTCTTTAGACTACATCCCAAGGCACAAGGGCAGAGAAATTCTCTGCCACTAGACGTGCAAGGTCAGAGAATTTCTCAGACCCTGCAAGTGGGCCCCACCACTTATGTGGTAATTAATACACATTAATTAACATGTTTATATATTAATCTCATGGTAATTTATCTTTTACCATTTGTATTTTTATCTCCCCCCATTGTTTACTCACCTATGTGCATCCTCCGCTGTTCTCATGCTAAATTGCATCCTTGATCTGTCATTTCCATTTATAAATCACCTCGGCTGGTTCATGGATTCTTTCTTTTGTAGATTTCAAGGATTTTGTTATTCATTCTTCCTTCTTGCAAGTTTTTTCTTTTATTTCCTTGGCCTAGGGTTTTCTTTTATTTCATCCATATTTGTGTATTATTGTGCTAAAACCTAGCACCATTATTTTATACATAAAATCTTTACGTCATATTATACATTAAAACCTAGCATTGTTGCTTTCTTAAACTTTCCATATCATTATTAAAGATTTGTCATGTTAGTTTTTCATCTTATGAACCTTAAAGAAACTTCTTCGAGGAGCACTCAACCAATCTTCTTTTACATGCACTTCAGAGAAAATTCTTCGAAGTGCACCCTGACATTTTCCAACTCATGTACCTCAGAGAAAATTCTTTGAAGTGCACATAGCCAAATCCTTATAGTGCACTCCAAAGAGTTTTATATTATGTGCACCAGACCAATCTAAAACTCATGCACTTCAAATAAAATTCTTTGAAGTCCACCCTTTCCCTAAAACATTGATGCAGGTCGAAGAAAAATTTCTGACCTACACCAATATTACAACCCAATCTCCAAGCATGGTTTAGGTAGGAGAAATTTATCTGACATACACCCTGACCTACCTAAATATGGTACAGGTCAGAGAATTTTCTTTGACCTACACTTAATAGTTCTACCCAATTTTAGTATAGTTCAAAGAATTTTCTATGACCTACACCCAAAGCTTTCAAACCTTGTGTAGTTCAGAGAAAATTCTCTAAACTATACAAATTTATTCTTATCCTTTTCAGAAGTGTATATTTTTCCCACTCCTACATTTTCTCCTTACTAAATGAAGAAATGCTACCTCTAGAGAATTAAAATTTTCTCTTGCAGTCATCTAACCAATGTTGGAAGGTTCTCCTGCCAAGAAAGCCATGAAGTACAAACTTCAAGGTGAACTTCTTTTATCTATAGTTGAATCAAATGTGGATCATATCAGAGATATAGAGATTAGCCATGTTGACATGGCTAAATTCTTATAGAGGCTAGGTAGGGACCCGATTACACCTCACATGTAGGTAGTCCTAGATAGTGAAATTCACTTGGTAGCTGCATTTCCCATATCAACATAGGATTCAGAGTTTGTTTTAACAATTATTACACACTTTGACAAACAAACCAGAACAGTCAAAGATGTAGATGGAAAAGTGGTCATCTACCTTGATGAGGAGTATTTTCTTAAAATCTTCCATCTCTCTGATATTAAAGAATATTCAAATATAACTATGGAATCAGCCCAGGATCACTATGACAAGAATTCTAATAAGTGAAAGAGGCACATCAACTCCAAGTGGCTTAGGACTCCTTAGCATTCTATTGCTAGGTGGCCCAAGATCCTTTAACGTAGTGAGTTTTTGGAGGAGGTAGGGGTTCTAATCACTCTCTTGAGCAGACTTAAGGGGATTTCCACATTAAACATGTTCCAAGAATGGATGTATCACTACATATTGGTCATCAAGATGGGAAAATAAAGGATCTTTTGGGGAAAATAGATTAGTGATGCCATATGTCACCATCTCTCTGAGGTGACCTCTTCTCTAAAGGTCTTCATGACTTCATACTTAGTATACACTACAGTCAGCATGAAACAATTTCTAAGATAAATAAGTGTTGGTGATAGAAAGAAGGTCTATGGATATGAATACTACCCAAAACTGACTTTGAAGGAAAGCTTGAAGCACTATAGAAGAGTTAATGATGCATTATTTTATAAGTGCATTTGCATTTTTTAACAAAGAACTTGAGAAGAAGAGAGTTTCTGATGTAGAATGGGTACAAGTCAACAAGGTTGGCTATATATTCTTGCAATTCCCAATCTACAACTATAACAAGGTAGGAGGATTTAATGAATAACCTTATATGTTGCCTGGATACCCAAGTGATAAGTTGATTTTAATGGAAATGTGTTAACAAATTATGACCATCCACAAGAAGCAATCAGATGCTCATAAACCTAGTTTCAAGTTTCCAATTATCATTGGTCATTACATAATCTCTACTACCCTGAGGGTCAAGATAATAGAAACTAAATTGCAGTGTATCACTCTTAAGAGATTTAAGAGCAAGGAAGATTTTGATTGCAAAAAGATGAAAGAAAAGTTTAAAGGAAACTTCACTCATGTACACATAATTGAATATATTTGGGCAAAGTGTAGAATTGAGGAGACCTGAGAAAGATGGATTATTTCCATCTCACTATAGATCAAATTATTAATTTGAAGCTGGTCGACATTCCAGGAAAATTGATAGATGATGAGAATACATTAGATCCATTGTATGAGAGTAATCGGGTTACTTCAACTCCTCTTCCCCCAATTCAATGGTCGGTAAAGGAATCTACTTCTATTAGAGATAGATTCTAACCTATTCTTGCAAAGACCAATACCTGGCTACAAGGAAAGGGTATCATATTGAAACCTTTCAAAACTAGGTCTAAAGAAGAGTATTATGAAGATACTGCTAGAAAGTGAAAAGAACTAAGGATGAAGAATAAGGAAGATGCCTCTACTTATACATCGAAGGTGAGGTTTGTTTTCAAGAGCAAAGTCAAGGGAAAAGGCAAAGACACCAACACAGGGGATACAAATTTTCAAGTAGAGAAGGAAGAAAATCCAATTGCAAGTGAAGCACCAACACAGCCATTGACTTCTCAAGTAGAGACTTCTCAAGTTAAAACTTCATAGGTAGCATCTTCCACTCTCCCCCCTGTCACTCCTATTACACTAATGATTTCTATAGTTCCTCTTCAGGGTATTCTTTCATCCCCTCCTTCACCCACTAATGCTACACTTTTCCATGTTCCTTCTTAAGACACATTAGATCAAGTTTTTGATTCCCTTTCCAATTTACCTAGTCCTTGAAAGTCATTGGGATCACCCACCAACTTGTATTTTAGCCAACAAGACATCGATAAGTTCATGTCTACCTCATCTTCTAAATTAATAACGTAAGTCGCATCCACTCCCATATCAAGTGTGTTAATGGTAACCAAATCCTCTGCCATCCCAACATAAAATCTAACTTCATAACCACCACTCCATTGATATGTATTCCATTATCATATACCTCTATCCCACATTCCATTACACCCACCTCAAAAACCATTGATCTACCCCCAACATCATAATCCTTGACATCCTCTGCATAAGGAGATCCATATCCTCTTCCTCCATGGCTAATGTCTCGAACACCCAAGAGGAAGAAGCAAGCTATGTCACTGAATGATTTTAATTTTGGTTAACTTGTGCCAGTAAAACCAAAAACAAAAAAAAGGGTAAAATAATATCAAGGGTGATCTTCGATTACTGAGGTTGCAGTGCCTTCAGAAGATAGAAACATTAAAGATATCCAAACATCTGAATATATAATTGGATGGATTGATCTTGGCAAGAAAACACATGAAAGTGTAAAAGAAGATCTATAGGCAATGATGGCATCCTTGTTGGAAAGATATGACAAGGACAAAGTAATTAATGATCAACTAAAATTACAAGTATAACAACTAACTTTAGTTCTACAAAAGATCACTCAATCTTCTAAGCTAGTAGATCCCAGTGGAAGTGAGGCCATTGGAAATGCAATTTAATGGGCAGAAAAGATTCATTCTCAAGGTCAAGCAGTCAATGCCTGAATTAAAATATTGTTAACACAAGGTACTCAATAGTTAGGTTCTGCTGTCAAATTTTTGAATAACTTGAGTGAAGGAAAAATGGAAATACAACAAATAGTTGAGACACTTAGGACTTGTAGTTAATAGTGAAATATATTCATACATGGACTCAGCTATGCCAGTTCAAGATAGAACTCTTGGTTAGGTAAACAGTCGCTTCAAGAATAAAAATGTTTGTAGAATATAAAGAGGCCATGAAAAATAAAAAATAAGTCCTTTAGAGCCTAATTAAGGATCTTAAAGAAGCTGAAGATATGTGCACTAATAAGGGACTAGATCTTATGGAAAATGTTAGAGAACTTCCTTGTCAGATGATAGATGATTCTCAAAAGATCCTTCTTGTGGAGACAGTTATTCAAGAGTTCACTTCCTCGGTTCATACTAAAATTGAGATAGGAATATTCATGCTGGACTCCATCAACAAACTAGTTGAGTTCCAAGTCATAATGGATAAATTACAAAGAATCTTGGATAAAGGCGAAGGCATGCTAGTCAACCTAGTAGACTCCATCACAAGGGTCCTTATTATCTTCAAAAGTACATCGAGTCGAACAACAATGAGGTCCAAGCCACCCTAAAGAGATACGAAGCATATCTAGAGAAGAACAAAAAAGAAGAAATTTTTGTGTTTAAGGACAGTTTATTTTCATAATTTTTCATGTGTAATTTTGTTTGTTGTAATTTGCACGTAGGAAAAGTACACAGTCCTAAGTAAAATCAAGTTCTGTCAAAGAATAAGTCAAAGTAGTTATGTCTTCCCTATTTTTATTCATAGCTCCTCTCTATAAATAAGAGGATGCTATTTTGTAAATGCATGATCACTAGGGCTATAAAAGATAAACATTGTTGAAATTGAGATGCATTTTTTTGAAACTTTGTGTTGATATTGTAAATCTTGAATTCCATCAATATAAAAAAATCAAGTGATCTTTCTATCTTTGTGTTGAAATAAACTTGTGGTGTGTTGGGAATGTTCTTACGCCTTTTTCATTACATTTTCTTGTGCTTTTAATCAGATTATGGTGTGGAATTTCTATATAATAGAAGGTGTCAGGAAGCTGATTTTGAAGTCTTTTGAGCTGCATTATCGTTTATGGGTTTGTGTTCATTATTGAAAGTGACTTACTATGGAGACTTTGGGATACAAGTTATTTTCTTTGGTGATTTAATATTTTTTGGAAGTAAAGTGAAGACTGTGCGTTGCACTTCATTCTATCCATTCATGTTACATTGCTAGTATTATTCTGGTTATTCTTTTGTCTAACTAATCTGAATATTGGTCATTATTGCTCCATCAAGTAATTTTATGTTTTCATGTTACGTTGTAAGAAATGAAAGGACTCATAATATAAGTTTTCAAGTGAACATCAATTATGAATAAAGAGAATTGGATGATATGGTAACACCCACTTTGATAAAATTAGTGTAAATAATTACTTGTTATTTTAGTTAGCAATAAGAAGGGAGCCTCCCCTTTCTTTGAGGAAAGATTTTATCTCATCACACTGTGGTTAAAAGTAACTTTCTATTACCATTTTGTTGGTAAAAAAACATTCACCCGATAGTTTTTGGTGACTCCATTGGGGAATAAACATGCAACTAAGAGTTACACTCATTTAGTTGAAATATGACCAACACCTTATTGCTTGTTATTGTTTTGCTGCTACTAATCTCTTTCCTTTTTCAAATACATTCATGATCTGGCAGATCAAAGTTAAAATCATAGAAAAAGAGCAACAGGATACATTGATCTCACATTTGAGTTATTACAAGAGCATAAATTTGATCTTTTATCGACACGTACACTATCACCTCTTCAACGTACAAGAAGTTTTCCTCTCACCAATACAAGATCTCCTATATCAGGGGAATATTCTAATGTTCGTAGGGTCTTTCCCTTTTCTCCTTTGCAAAGATTTGTTATTCCTCCATACAAATTACACATAATGGTTGCTCAAGGTCTGTGGGAAAATGCTTTTGGTCTATTGAACTTGACACCACCATCTCATGAACTTCCTTGTGGTTCACAAAAAAATTTCCCCATGTTATATGGTGATGAAAAGCAACATCCGGATGAACATATTACTATATTATACATTACATGTGGAGTTATTGGATTGGAACATGAATACATTTATGTAATATTATTTATAGAAATGCTCTAAGGTGTTGCTACTGATTGGTTTTACCATCTTATAACAGGAACCATCATAAATTGGGCAACACTTAAGGCTAAGTTTGAGGCAAGGTTTAAGCCAGCAGAAGATGCTCATCCCTTGTTGGCTCAACTTACACAAATGAAGAAAGAAACGCATGAGCCCATGCATGAGTTCATGGCAAAGTTCAATAAGTTGAGTAATAAGATTCCAACAGTTGCTCAACCTACGCTTGAGAACTTAAAATGGTTCTTCATCAATTCTCAGATGCTAGAAGTTAGTTTTTTTTTACAAAGAGCATCCCTAACTAATCTTGATGATGCTCAAAGCTTGGCCACTGAAGTATAAGATTTGATTTTGATTTTGGTAGGAAAAGTGATAAACAATTCAATCAAGCCTAAAGGGCAACCCTCTTCAACTTCACCTTCTACTAGCACCATGGATCTTATGGTACATAAGCTAGAAAATGAATTGCTAGCACTCAAAAAGTAAATGTCCCAAGGTATGTATTTTTATTTATACAAGGATACTCCAAGAATAGCATATCCAAATGCTTCTAATTATTCCAATAATGCTATAAGAAACCAAAATTAGAATAAGCTTCCTTCACCACAAGCAAGGCTTGCATTAGAGGCTCCTTTGGATACTGCAATAATCAACTAGTTGGAACCTAAAAATGATGATGTTCTGGAGATATAATATGTTCCAGAAGATGATGCTAATCCTTTCAGAGGAGATGAAGAAGGAGAAGTTGATGACTCTGATATCATGTTTCTACACTTTAGAGAAGAAGAAGCTAAATAAGCGGAAGATACACATGGTGAGTCTTATGTCATCTTCACCAGTTCTCAAGTTCAGACAAATCAAAAATAGAAGGATGATAAAATTAAGTCTAAGGATGAACCACATAAAGAGGTTATGATTGCCAAAATAGGAACTCCTTTGTCAGTTTAACCAAAGGACCTAGTGATAGATAAACAAGTACACCTCATCATTCTACTTCTTCTCCTTCTATGTCTAGATCCAGTGCCTAAAACCCAAAACCTGAAAATGAAAATACCCCATCTTCCTTTACTTCCCTATATCTAGCCTTTGATATCATAGACCATGTTAGGAAGATAAAAATTCAGATGTCTAAAGTTAAATACCTCTAATCCAACCCCAACCAATTCAAAATATTGGCTAAGTTTTTTAGAAGAAAGGGGGGCAATTCTGATTAGGTCTCACCCAAGAGTGCAACTTTTGACCCAAAACCAAAGCCAAAGCAAAATAACTTGGTGGTAACTCTTCTATCCTCCTCTAAAAAAGTATAGACTTTTTATATTTTCCTATTTATCAATGGTTACAAGCTCAATAATTGCATCATTGATTCAAGTGCCTTAGACAATATGATGCTAGCCAAAGTAACTACTACCTTGGGGTTAACCTTGACAAAGACATTTGGTCGATAATTTTCAATAAAAAATAAGCAAGTACCTCTCATAGGCCAAATCAAGGATGTATAATTTGCATTTGCCACTTTTGTAGAGTAAAAGATAAAGATGATAGTTTTTGTCGATGTTCTCACTTCATATGGAGTTTTTTTGGCATGTAACTTTTATAAGGATGTTGGTGGTGAAATAAACATGGATTGGTCCAAGGCTAGGATACATGTTAAATGTGTTATGCAAAAACTTCATCTAGAGAAGTAAGCAAAGTATATTATGACAAAGACTAAGGATCCAAAAGCCCATATTCTCTTTAAAACCTCTAGAATGGGTACGTATTTCTTAACCATAAATGAAGATCCATTATCATCAGATGATATTTCAGATGAAGGTCAGGAAATAGATGAACCACCCTCTTCAGATGAAGAGATTTTGGATTTTAAAACTATCAAAGTAGAAAGTTCAAATGATGTTTGGACTTTGGAATTTGATGGTAGTTACTCTTCAAGTGGATATGGAGCAGAGATAGTCCTAATATCCCCAAAAGGAAAGATCTTCCCTTTTTATTTTAAGTTATAGTTTGATAACACTAATAATACCTGTTGAATATGAAGCTTTATTGTTAGGGATGGTTGTTTCTCAAAAGAAATGAATTAAAAATCACCATGCTTAAGGTGATGTCGAATTTGTCATTTGTCAAGTCAGGAATTTGTATCAAACAAAGAATGAAAGGCTAAGGCATTATCACAATCGAGTCTAAGATTATATAGAAGGTTTTGATGCTTTTAATATATCAATGGTTCCAAGAGAATATAATGACAGGGCAAATTCATTGGTTGTTTCAGCTACTCTCCTAATTCCTCACAAGGATTTCCAAGGAAACAAGTATACCATTGAGTTGGTCTTCCAACCCAACATTCTTGATGATATTAATCATTAACAAGTTTTTAACAATGGAAAGCAAGTCATCACCTTCTTGGAGAAGGCAAAAAATTTTAGTGTGTTATATTTTGAAGGGAGTGACTCCTCTCCTCAAGAATCAATCTCTGAGGTAAATGAGAAAACTGGTGTATAGATTTTGTAGCTGAAAGGGAATAGAATTCCCAAAGGATTGGTATCTCTAGAGAGGCTCTTTGATAAACATGATTAATTTATCAAACTTCAATAGTCTAAATCATATTCATTATCAAAAATTGAACAAATCAATATAAGAACAAAAGATGACCCCAAAATGATAAATATTGAGAAATATTGCTTGTCAGAGGAGAGAGAGAAGTTGTTGGCACTTCTACGATGGTACATTGATGTATTAACATATTCATATGCTGATTTGAAATATTTTTGACCCAAGGAAGTGTAGCATGATATTACCCTCAAACCTAGGTCTCAACCTCACAAGTAAAAACAATGATAGTACAATCCCAAAATCTCAGGTACCATCCTTGTAGAAATCCAAAATATGCTGAATGCTAGGATCATCTTTCCTATACATCACTCAACATGGATAGCTATTATCGTTCATGTGAGGAAAAAGAACTGAGAATTCCACATCTATGTCAACTTTCATAATCAAATGGAGGTGCATGATGAAGATCAACACAAGATGACCTTCACTACTCCATGGGGCACCTTTGCATATCACAAAATGCCTTTTGGGTTGATCAATGCTGGTGCTACCTTTTAGAGGGATATGGACCTGGCTTTCTAGGATATTTTTGGTAAGTTCATTATGGTCTATCTTAATGATTTAACTATTTTTTCAAAGAAGCATCAAGATCAATGTGACCATTTATAATAAGTGCTTCAAAGGTGCCATCAACATGAGATATCCCTCAATCCCAAGAAATCCATTTTTGGGGTTACTGAAGGTAAGCTCCTTTGACACATTATGTCCAAAGAAGGAATCAAGATTGATCTTGAATGGGTCAAGTCAATTCAGAATCTCACTCTACCATCCAGTAAGAAAGGAGTGCATTCCTTCTTTGGGAAGTTTAATTTCTTGTGAAAATTTGTACCTAATTTTGCTGAGAAGACACATCAAATTATCGATATGATGAAAGGGAAATCAATTTTCCATTGGTATTTAGAAGGGAGAGCTGCCTTTCATGAAATCAAGGAAGCAATTGATCTTGCTCCTATCTTATTTGCCCTGACTATAACAAAAATTTCATCATGTATAGTTATGCTTCTGAGCATACTTTATCTGCCATCTTGGTGTAGCTTAACGAAGAGGGGATTGAATCTCCTATAGATTTCATGAGCTACCTTATAAAGGCTCAGGAGCTCAAGTACTCACCCATGGAGAAATATGTTTACATCATGGTGAAAATGGTTAAGCATTTTAGGTATTACATCCTCAATTTTCACACCATTGCACCAGTACCAAATTCTACAGTCAAGTCCATTTTGAATTAGCAATAATTTAGAAGTAAAAGAGGTAATTGGATTGCTAAGATTCAAGAGTACAATATGGAAATCAAACCTACAAAGCTTGTGCATGGAAAAGGTTTGTGTCAGCTCATTGCAGAAAATAAACCGGAAGAGGTATCCAACAATGAAGGAGACATAGAAGAAGAGCTTCCCATGGTATTGTTCATAAGCACAAAAAATGAGTGGTATTCTAATATTGCTCATTTCCTCACACATGGAGAATGCACAGAGCATTTGTCATACAAGGAGAAGAGGACAATCAATCTTAAAGCTATGAACTTCATTCTTTGGGACAATGGTTTGTACAAGTGAAACACTTATGGAATTTTTCTACGATGTATAGAAAAAACACAACAATGTAAGTTGTTGGAATCCTTTCACAAGTTGGCATGTGGAGGACATTTTTCGCTCTGGTCACAACCCACAAGATTTTATGAGCAAGATAGTATTGGCCAACACTTTTTAAGGATGCATACCCCTAGGTACATAAATGCAAGAAGTACCAGTAATTTGTGGGGAGACCCAAGTTGGCAGCTCTACCCCTCAAGCCATTAGTTGTTGAAGAGCATTTTCAATAATGGGGTATTGAATTCATTGGTGTAGTAAACCCAATATCAAGTGCAGGTCACAGTTACATTCTCATGGCTACTGATTACTTCACCAAGTGGGTGGAGGCCATTTGAACCAAACATGCTACTTCAGAGGTTGTTTTCAACTTCCTCAAAGAAAAAATCATCATAAGGTTTGGAGTGCCCAACAAGATAGTAAGCAACAATGCTTATTGTTTCTCATCCCAAGAGATAACTGAGTTCTATTTTGAATATGGGATCATTCTATCTCACACCTTAAACTATTTCCCTCAAGGAAATGGTTAGGCTGAGTCAATTAATAAGAACTTGGTTACTATTATCAAGAAGTTGGTAGAGGAAAATTAAAGATCTTGGCACAAGACACTGTATGATGCATTGTGGGTTGATCACATCACTCCCAAGCAAGTGATTATTATGTCACCTTTTCAACTTCTATATGGATTAAATGTAAAAATACCCATCACATTAGAGTTGCTTGCTCTTAGATTGGCTAAGGAAATTGAAGATGAAACATTTGAAATTTCCATATATAAGTGTATTATGTTCATTGTTGAATTAGAGGAGCAACGTATAAAGGTGGTGGACCGCATTGCTGAACATCAAAGCCAAGTCAAGAATCTTTTTGATAAGAAAGCCAAGCCATGAGATTTCCAAGTCAAAGACATAATTATTTTGTGGGATAAAAGAAGAGAGCCAATAGGAATGCATAGAAAATTTAATTCCTTATGGAGGGGTCCTTTCCTCATTCATCAACTCTGTGGAGAGCACAATTTACTTTTGGCATACTAGGATAAAACACCATCACTGTTACCCTACAATGGACAACATTTGAAGCTTTTCACTCAGTGAGATTCTACATAAGTTTATGTATTTTATGTATATATGTATATTCTTTTTATTTCGTCTTTTGTCTAGTCTATCGTTGAACTCTATGGCGTAATGGAAAAAGGCACTTAGAGTTCTGGGATTCTTTTTCCTTCAAGCATTTTAAGGAATGCCTAAAGAAAATTCCCTAGTTGGAGCTAACTATTATCTTTGAATTTAGCAGGCTCAATTCATGGGTAAACCCCTATGAAACTTGTCCATTTCATATCCCATGAGCTCTAAGCACACAAAACAAGGTAAAACTAATTGTCCTCATGCATGAGTTTTCATATCAAAAAGTTGTCTTTTTGAGAGAGTTTTTATTGCTATGCAATTCAAAGAATTTTCTTTGGACTACACCAAGCTCAAACCGTGTAATCCAAATAATTTTGTCTAGACTGCACCCCCAGGCACAAGGGTGGAAAAATTGTTTGCCACTACACATGCAAGGTCAAAGAATTTTTCCAAACCTACAAGTGGGCCCCAACACTTATGGGGTAATTAATACAAATTAAGTACCATGTTTATATATTAATCCCATGGTAATTTCTTTTTTACCATATGTATTTTTATCTCCCATCACTGTTTACTTGCCTGTGTGCATCCTTCACCATTATCATGCTAAGTTCATCCTTGATCTGCCATTTTCAGGCTCAAATCACCTTAGCATGTTCATGGACTCTTTCTTTTGCAACTTTCAAGTAAGGCTTTTGTTATTTATTCTTCCTTCTTGCAAGTTTTTTCTTTTATTTCTTTGGCCTAGGGTTTTCTTTTATTTCATCCATATTCGTGTATTGTTGTGCTAAAACCTAGCATCGTTATTTTATACATAAAATCCTTGCATCGTATTATACATTAAAACCTAGCATCATTATTTTCCTAAACTTTCCCTATCGTTATTAAAGATCTATCATGCTAGTTTTTCATCCCGTGCACCTCAAAGAATTTTTTTCAAGGAACACTCAACCAATCTTATTTTGCATACACTTCAGAAAATATTCTTTGAAGTATAACCTAACATATTGAAACCTGTGCACCTTGGAATAAATTCTTTGAAGTGCATGTAGCCAAACCCTTTTGGTGCACTCTAGAGAATTTTCTCTGACATGCACCAGACCAATCCAAAATCAGTGCACTTCAGAGAAAATTCTTTGAAGTTCACCCTTTCCCAAAAACATCAATGTAGGTCAAAGAAAATTCTTTGACCTACACTAACATTACAAACCAATCTCCAAGTGTGGTGTAAGTAGAATAGTTTTCTTTGACATACACCTAAACCTACCTAAATATGGTGCAAGTCAGATAATTTTCTCTGACCTACACTTAATAGTTCTACCTAATTTTGGTGTAGTTTGTAGAATTTTATCTATCCTACACCCAAATATTTAAAAACTTGTGTAGTTTGGAGAAATTTTTTTGAACTGCACAACTTTATTCCTACCCTATGCACAAGTGTAGATTTTTCTTGCCCCTGTATTTTCTCCCTACTAGATGAAGAAATGCTAACTCTAGATAATTAAATTTTTCTCTTGCAGTCACCTAACCAATGTTGGAAGATTCTCCTACCAAAAAATCCATGAAGTAAAAATTTCAAGGTGTGTTACCTTCATCCATAGTTGAATCAAATATGGACCATATCAGAGATATAAAGATTGGTCATGTTGACATGGCTAAATTCTTATAGAGGCTAGGCATGGACCCCATTGCACCTCACATGTAGATGGTCCTAAATAGTGAAATTCACTTGGTAGTTACATTTCACATATCAACACAAGATTCAATGACGCATACTTTGATAAACATACCAGATCAGTTAAAGATATAGATGGAAAAGTGGTCATCCACCTTGATGAGGAGTATTTTGATAAATTCTTCCATCTCTTTAATATTGAAGAATATTCGGATATAACTATGGAATCAACCCAGGAGCACTATGACAAGAATTATGATAAGTGCAAGAGGCACATCAACTCCAAGTGGCGCAGGACTCCTCGACATTCCATGTTAGGTGGCCCAAGAACCTTTATCGCTGTGAGTTTTTGGAAGAGGTGGGGATCTAATCACTCTCTTTGGTTGAGTTAATGGGCTTTCCACATTTAACATATTCCAAGAATGGATATATCATTATATCTAGGTCATCAGGATATATTCCAAGAGTTGGTGACATATGGCATCACTAATGTAGGTCAAAGAAAATATATTAGTGATGCCATATGTCACCAACTCTTTGAGGTGACCTCTTCTCTTAAGTTCTTCATGACTTCATACTTGGTATATATTGTAGCTAGCATAAAATCCTTTCCAGGATTAACAAGTGTTGGTGATACAAATAAGGTCACTGTATATGAATACTACCCACAAATGACTTTGAAGAAAAGCTTGAAGCACTATAGAAGAGTTAGTGATGCATTATTTAATAAGTTCATTTGCATTTTTGACAAAGAACTTGAGAAGAAGAGATTTTCTAATGTAGCATGGGCACAAGTCAACAAGGTTGGCTATATAATCCTGCAATTCCCAACTTGCACCTACATCAGGGTAGAAGGATTCAATGAACAACCTCATATACTACCCAGATACCTGAGTGATAAGTTGATTTTAATGGAAATGTGTCAAAAAATGATGAACGTCCATAAGAAGCAATCAAATGCTCATAGACCTAGTTTTAAGTTTTCAATTAACATTGGTTAGTACATAGTCTTTACTACCCTGAAGGCTAAGACAATGGAAACTGAATTGTAGTGGATCACTCTTAAGAGATTTAAGAGCAGGGAAGATTTTGATTATAGAAGGATGATAAAAAATCTTAAAGGAAACTACACTCATGTAAACATAATTTAAGTTATTTGGGTAGAGTGTAGAACCAAGGAAGACATGAGAAAGATGGATTACTACCATCTCACTGCAGATCAAGTTATTAATTTGAAGTTGGTCAACATTTTAGTAGAATTGATAGATGATGAGAATACATTAGATCCATTGTATGAGAGTAATCAGGATGCTTCAATTCCTCTTCTCATAATTCAATGGTCAGTAAAGGAATCCACTTCCATCAGAGATAGATTCCAACCTATTATTGCAAAGACCAATGCCTAGCTAGAGGGAAAGGGTATCATATTGAAGCCTTTCAAAATTGGGTCTGAAGAAGAGTATGATGAAGATACTACTAGAAAGAGAAAATAGCTAAGAATGAAGAATAACAAAGATTTCTCTACTTATACATAGAAGGTGAGGTTTGTTTTCAAGAAGAAAGGCAAGGGAAAAGGCAAAGACACTGACACAAGGGAGAAAAATGTTCAAGCAGAGAAGGAGGAAAATCCAATCGCAAGTGAAGCACAACACAGCCAGTGACTTTTCAAGTATAGACTTCTCAAGTAGAAACTTCACAGGTAACATCTTCCATTCTCTCCCCTATCACTCCTACTACACTAATTATTTCTACAGTGCCTCTTCAGACTATTATTTCATCCCCTCCTTCACCCACTAGTGCTACACTTTTCCAAGTTCCTTCTTAAGGCACATTAGTTCAAGTTTTTGATTTCCTTTCCAATTTACCCAGTCCTTCAAAGTCATTGGGATCACCCACCAACTTGTATTTTACCCAAAAAAACATGGATATGTTCATGTCTACCTCATATTCTAAATTTGTAACACAAGTCCCATCCACTCCTGTATCAAGTGTGTCAATGGTAACCAAATCCTCTGCCATCCCAACACAAACCCCACCTATCATAACCACCAATCCATTATCATATACCTTCATCCCACCTTTCATTCTACCCACCTCACAAACCATTGATCTAACCCCAACATCACAATCCTTGACATCCTTTGCACAAGGAAATCCATCTCCTCTTTCTCCATGGCTAATGTCCCAAATGCCCAAGAGGAAGAAGTAAGTTGTGTCACCGAATGATTTTGATTTTGGTCAAATTGTGCTGGTAAAACCAAAAACAATAAAAAAGGCTAAATTAATATCAAGGGTGATCTTTGATTTTGGTCACAAGTATGCCAAGGTTGCAGTGCCTCTAGAAGATAGAAACATTGAAGATATCCAAGCATCCGAATATGCAATTGGATGGATTGATCTTAGTAAGCAAATACATGAAAGTGCAAATCAAGATCTACAGGTAGTGATGTCATCTTTGTTAGAAAGATATGACAAGGACAAATTAATTAATGATCGACTCAAATTACAAGTAGAACAAATAACTTCATTTCTACTAAAGATCACTCAATCTTCTGAGCCAACAGGGCCCATTAGAAGCGAGGCCACTAAAAATGCAATTTAACAGGTAGAAAAGATTGGTTTTCAAGGTTGAATAGTCAATGCCTAGATTGGAAGATTTTTAATGCAAGGTACTCAATGGTTACATTCTGCCATCAAAATTTTGAATAACTTGAGTAAAGTAAAAATGGAAATATAATAAACACTTGAGACACTCACGCTAGTTAAAGCTCAAACTCTTTATTGAGAAAAAGGTCATTTCAAGTAGGAAAATGTTTGTAGAATATAGAGAGGCCATGAAAAATAAAAAAGATGTCCTTCAGATCCTAATTAAGGATCTTGAAGAAGTTGAAGATATGTGAACTAATAAGGGGCTAGATCTTACGAAAAAAGTTGGAGAACTTCCTTGCTGGATGATAGATGATTCTCAAAAGATCCCTCTTATGGAGACAACTATTCAAGAGTTCACTTCCCTGGTTCATACATGAATTGAGATAGGAACATTCATGTTGGACTCCATCGACAAACTAGTTGAGTTCCATGTCATAATAGATAAATTACAAAGAATATTGGATAAAGGTGAAGGCATGCTAGTCAACCTAGCAAAATACATCATAAGGGTCCTTGTCATCTCTAGAAGTACATTGGGGCTAGACGACAGTGAGGTCTAAGCCACCCTGAAGAGATACAAAGCAAATCTGAAGAAGAACAAAAAGAAGAAATTACTTTGTCTAAGGACACTTAGTTTATTTTCATAATTTTTCATATGTAATTTTGTTTGGTACAATTTGCATGTAGGAATAACAAACAATCCTAAGTAAAATCAGACTATGTCAAAGAATAAGTCAAAGTAGTTACGTATTTTTATTCATAGATCCTCTTTATAAATAAGAGGATGCTCTTTTGTAAATGCATGATCACTAGGGCTATTGAAGAGAAACACTGCTGAAATTGAGAAACAATTTTTTTTGAAACTTTGTGTTCAAATTGTAAATCTTGAATTCCATCAATATAAGAAAAACATAAAAATATAAAATAGGGGAGGGCAGTTTTAAAAACAAAAAGAATAAAATAAAAATAAAAATCTTTGAAAAAAAAAAGGCAACTTTAGAAAGAAAGTGCCATACTTATGCAAGAAGAAAAAAATAAAAGAGAAAATAAGATAAAAGGGAGGCACAATGGAGGAGAAGAAGAGAAGAGGAAGAGAAGGAGCTAGGCAAAGAGTTATTTCCTAGTCGTGCTATCCCAGTTGGCACCATAACTAGGTTGGAGATGTTATTAAATTAGTGTAAATTTTGGTGTCTAAAGTTATTGTGATGAATTAAAGTTATGGTAATCCATGTAAAAATATAACTGGTATTGGGAGTGCTATTTGGTATAAAATAGGTGATCTATGTAAAAATTATTTAAACTTGTTAGAGAGTATGGCATAATGATTATGTTGGGCAATCTGATATTTTATTATACACATATTCTATATTATACTAGACATAGATGACTATATGAATATGTAAATGTATTGAGTTATCAAACACAATGATCTATATATGTCAGGTAATAATTACTCTAAATAAAGTGTTACAAATCAAACTTGTATAAGAGCAAAACTTAGTATTAATAGATAATGGTATTTAATATTAAGCATACAATAAAGTTATCAGAGATATAATATGCAATAATTTAATATAGCGGTCTATACAAGTATAATGGTCTTTGGATAAGTAAGTAGTGATTGAACATAATGATATGAGATTGATATGTTAATACCTATATTGATCAATCATTGTATGAATTAAACACCATATAACAGGGAAATATATGAATAGAAATATAACTAAGTATATTATTAAAATACATGTACAATTGTGTTATATAAGTGTGTACATGTGTCAATCACAATTATTATAATGTGGTAGTATGTTTTGATCCTTCCATAAATAATTAATATACGCTATATAGTTTAAACATCAAATTTATATTATATATTTAAATTCTAAACATATAACAAATTATTTATATTGATTCTAGATATATAATATTGATTTGTACAGGAGTGTAGAGAGCTATATATGTACATAAATATATATCAAACTGTGAAATAGCAAACTAAAACATCTTTATCAAACAACAATACATTTTATGAATCCAATGATACATGTTAAGAATCCAACGATACATGTTTTAATAGAATGCAAATGAATTAGAAGAGGTTATGCTCAATGAATATATATATATATATATATATATATATATATATATATATATATATATATATATATATATATATAGAGAGAGAGAGAGAGAGAGAGAGAGAGAGAGAGAGAGAAGTGATTTTACAACCAAAATATTTTTGGTATACAATGATTCTTATGTCTGATGAAACTTATCAGAGTAGTAGTTATTTTGAGTAAAGATAACTTCAACAAAGAACCATAACTGTAACAAATTATCCATGAAAATATATGGTGCACCATATATTTCCAAATCTTCATATAATTATCTATAGCTATTACCAATATATCTTACAAGACATTATGGAGATATATTATAGTATATCTTAAATATATTAATACATTTAACCTTTGCAATATTAAACAAGTTCACTAATATTATGATCTTTTTACCAATTACATATATGTAATACTATTTTCATGGAGTATTATGAGTATATAGCTACTATAAGGTATACTCTAATATATTATGGTGATTAGTATAAGATATATGGTATTAAGATTGTTTTGTTGTCTCATATGTGTATAGTACAACTAATGACTCACAAGTATAGCTAAAAACAAGTATTTAATTGTACGGATGGTGTTCTCACTTATTGAAAGAATGCAATATATTTTGATAGCACAATGATTTGGTTGATTTAGTTAATTTGTTGATTTACATCATTGTATACTCTAAATTATTCCATGCAATCTATTCCATGGATGTGGACTAATCAAGATAGTTACTTGTAAGCCTATGAGAATTTAATTACTTCATGTCAATTTAAAATATCACACTATAATATGATAAGTGATTATATTAGATATTGTGTTATATGGGCTCTAATTATATTATATCTAATCTAATGACATAATAAGTCGTTATATAATATTAGTATTATCTTATGCATATTAAATATAAGTGGATGTTAATGTTATCGACTGAGTAATAGAAAGCCATGCCAAGTCTGTATATATATTTAGTTATGGATTTTCAGATACTGTGTGAGATTACACTCCCAATTGACTATGTACATATAGATATGACTTCATTTGGAACAAGGGATATATTAAACACCATATTGATTTTATCCTCTTAGCTTGATATGTTGAATATAAACTCTTCTTTCATAAGTACACTGATCTTACTAGATAATTTAACTCTCAATATATTACTAAATATTGATCAAGTGGTTAGTGGTTTGTATATGCTATGATTGTTCCATTGATGGTTAGTATATTTACGGACTATGTGTACTATAAATATTTAGCATAATATAACATAGACCACAAATACTTATTGATAATTATTGGTTTTTGCATTGTATATTGTTCAATTGTAACCTTGTGTACAATACATACCATGAGTATACTAAAATGTACGAGGGCGTATACATATATAGCTACATTGGGATGTTTGTAAACATATATTCAGACTAATATTATGTCACAACTATAGTGATTTATATATTTGCATAATTGATGAAACTTTAATGTATCATATAAGAGCAATTTGTATATTACTGAATACTTCTATGTGAACCTTGATACAAAAGACTATGTAGTCTAGAGAACTTGTATACAGAGATATATATAATTTGATTATATCAGGATGAAAATCTAATTGGTTAGGGATAAAGACTATAAAGGAGAATTTACATTGTTAAATCCCTTATCTTATAAAAATCATCAATATTTTTATGAACAGGTAAGTCATAATGATTGCTGAAATCATACGGAGTTCTTGATTAGAGCTATAAATAAATGTTAGTATACAATAGTGAAAACTTATGTGTAATTTATATTATGAGTTTATTAATATGCATAAGTGTTTAGACATATACAAACTATATTAGTGCATCATGAAGCATGCCTATAAGTTATAGTAGTGTGTAGTTTAAACATAAGATATACCCAGTTGGTATAAATTGTACTTGCTTCCCAATCATTAGGACTATGGGACATTTGATTCTTGAAATTATATTACTGATTGATTGTAATTGAGTAGTTGTGCTCATGAAAAATGAATTGTGATATTATGGGATGTCATAGAGTGAATTATTTTGGAAAACTACAGTCTAAATGTATGTTATATATTGGTGTTACAAACTGTAAATGTTATGTCTAGATTCATTCATACATTTGGCAGATTAAATGTATATATTTTGGTTTTTTCTATGTTTAGCATGTTTTATGACAACTAATAGGAGGAACTATATTATATTTGCTTATGAAAAATAGAATATGCATTCTAATATATATTATATCTGAAAAATAGAATACATTTGACAGACTAAATGCAAGCATTTGATTATTCCTATGCTGAGCATGTTTTGTGATTATTAGTAGGAAGTAATCTGCATGAATATGTTGGTTATATATGTGTTAACCAAAATCTCACATTATTGGTATTGAGTAAGTAGTGAGACAGACTTCACTAGCTTACTAGCATCACAATGCTATATGAAGGTAATCCGATCAAGTGGTGTGTATGAAATTGACTCATCCTAGAGATAAATAAGTATTTAAAAACTTTTGCCAAGTAATGTTAGTAAGACATTGTCATTTCATGTGTAATATTTATAGATTTGTGCTATATCTTGTTATAATCAGTTTCTTTATGGTACACCACATGTGTTTTATATATCAAACAACACATGGGTACTAGCTTATCTCTCTAGATTCTCACACCATCACTATCTACTCATTTATGAAGGGAGGGCCATTCCCTAATGGAGAATTATGTAAGGGATCGATGGTCTATGATTGGTGTGGAAAAGTTCTTGACTCATGCTTTCCCTCCCCACAATAATACTTATTTAGAGATGACATTTGAGATTGCCAAAGATACTAGAGTTTAGGAACTCATGCTCCATGGCGCTTTGTATCTTTTATATTGTATCTTGTATAATGTATTATATTTATTATTATTGATATATTATCCTTGATGAGATGTAATTATTTACTTACTTATACTTGAAAACAATGGTTGTATCATTATACCAAACATGGTTGGACATTTGTAATTGCTTTTCATATTTGGTTATGATGTGTTTCATATGTTGATAGTGATTAGTGACTGTTAGATGTAACACACTTATTTATAGTCAACATACTTGGAGTGTTATATCTATATCTCTAATTATATTCTCATGGTGAATTTTAATGAAAGAATACATTGATTAAATAAAAAAAAATCATCACATTTTTCTAAGTCAAACCCAATAGGGTTGTTACGTGTGGTATTAGAGTTGTGGATCGAACTCTAGGACCTATTGAGTCCACTAGCATTTTCATATCCTTCTATTACCAAAATAGAGAATGGTGAAATATAGAGTATTCATAGAGGATATTTTAAATGTTAATGATATTAACCCTCCATATGATCCTAAGCAATAAAGTTATATCAGATTTACACAACCATGAATAAAGCCAAGGATCAAATTTTAGCCTTGGAACAAGAAGTTCATGGCCATGAAGAGGAGAAACACTAGAATGAACCTGAAGAGCATTCTATTGAGCAGTAAAACACTAAATATGTGAGAGTATATGTAGTGAAGTGTATTTTGGACTTGTTGTGCCTTAGTATAGAATCATGGTACACCATGATTGGAGTTGTGAGATTTAGAAGATCCTCATGCATGGCTTGATGACTATTGTAGGAAATAGACATCCATGATTCTTGAAAATGTGTTCAACTATGTGCATGTAATGTTGTGTGATACATTGAGTGTGTATCCTTAGGAACACTCGTACCTTCTTAGAGTTGTTATAGGGTTGGTTTATTGAGTGTCTCAATGGTGATGGTTGTATACGATGTTTGGGTAGGTGAGTACATATTATAGTTCATGAGACATGAACAAGATATTACTACCATAGTTTTGATAAATAGATCAAACACCTCAAGTATGATTACATATCTACTTGAAAATCAAGCCACCTTCATCAAGAGCGAGTATGGAATAAGATGTACAGAACATCTTGTTAGTCTAAGGGTTGAGATAAGCTTATAACTTGTTGTGTAACTAATTGAGCAAGTAGGAAGGCATTATATCATTTTTTCCCTTTACAAGGTTGTAAGGATGGTGTGATCCTTGGCCTTTGTATGTTATGTTAACTTTAACATTATTTCCACTTAACTATGAGTATGCCATAATAGGTTAAGCTATGAAATATGATACTAGTTATGTTTGACTAATGGTAACTTAATACAATTATGGAATGATTGTATGATTTTTATCATGATGTATGTTGATACATCTTGAATTATTTAGCATATATCATTACACTCTAAGATATGTTAGTATAGATTTATGATTTGTTGAACCATGTGCACATTTTGGAGATCATTAGGTCATGGGAACTTAAGAGACGAGTGGTGAATTAAGAACATGAGTACTAAGAGATGGAGTGGGTCCAAACTCAATAACCACCAAGTCAATGTGAGACTATATAGCTACTGTAAGGTATACTATAAGATATTATGGTGATTACTGTAAGTTATTTGGTAATAATGTTGTTCTTTTGTCTCATATTTGTACAGTACAACCAATGACTCACAAGTATAGCTGAAAACAAGTATTTAATTGTACAGACAATGTTCTCATTTATTGAAAGAATGCAATATATTCCAATAGCACTATGATTTTGTTGATTTGCATTATTATATACTCAATTATTTCATGCAATCTATTATGTGGATGTGGACTAATCAAGATAGTTACTTGTAAGCCTATGAGAATTTAATTACTTCACATTGATTTAAAATATGACACTATAATTGGATAAGTGATTCTATTAGATATTGTGTTATATGAGCTTAATCATATTATATATAATCAAAGGACATAATAAGTGGTTATATAATATCGATATTATCTTATGTATATTAAATATAAGTGGATGTTAACATTATCGATTGAGTAATCGAAATCCATGCCAAGTCCGTATGTATATTTAGTTATGGAAATATAGATACTATGTGAGGTTACAATCCCAATTGACTATGTACATATAAATATGAGTTCATTTGGAACAAGGGATATATTAAATACCATATTAATTTTATTCTCTCAGCTTGATATGCTAAATATAAACTCTTCGTTCATAAGTATACTGGTCTTACTAGATAATGTAACTCTCAATATATAACTAAATATTGATCAAGTGGTTAGTGGTTGGTATATGATATGATTGTTTCATTAATGGTTAGTATATTTATGGACTATGTGTACTGTAAATATTTAGCATACTATAGCATAAACCAAAAAAACTTACTGAGAATTATTGGTTTGTGCATTGTATATTGTTCAATTGTAACCTTGTGTACGATACATACCATGAGTATACTAAAATGTACGAGGGCGTATACATATATAACTACATTGAGATGTTTGCCTATAACTAGTATTATGTCACAACTATAGTGATTTGTATATTTGTATAATTGATGAAACTTTAGTGTATCATATAAGATCAATTTATATATAGTCGAATAATTCTATGCGAACCTTGATAGGAAAGACTATGTAGTCTAGAGAACTTGTGTATGTAGTTTTATACACTTTGATTATATCAAGATGAAATTCTATTTGGTTAAGGATAAAGACTATAAAGGATAATTTTCATTGTTAAATCCATTATCTTATAAAGATCATCAATATTTTTTTGAGTAGGTAAGTTATAATGATTGCTGAAATCATATGGAGATCTTGATTAGAGTTATAAATCACTATTAGTAGACAATAGTGAAAACTTATGTGTGGTTTATATTATGAGTAAATTAATATGCATAAGTGTTTAGACATATATAGCCTATATTAGTGCATTGTGATATGTGCTTATGAATTATAGTAGTATGTAGTTTAAATGTAGGATATACCTAGTTCGTATAAATTATACTTGCTTGTATATCATTAGGATTATGGGACATTTGATTCTTGAAATTATAACATTGGTTGTTTGTAATTGGGTAGTTGTGCTTATGAATAATGAACTATGATATTATCAGATGTCATAGATTGTATTATGTTTAAAAACTATAGTCTAAATGTATGTTATACCCTGATGGTACAAACTATAATTTTTATGTCTAGATTCATTCGTACGTTTAGTGGACTAAATGTATGTGTTTTGGTTATTTCTATGTTTAGCATGTTTTATGACAACTAATAAGAAGAATTATATTATGTCTGATTATGAAAAATAGAATATGCAGCTTAATATATATATTATACCTAGTTGGTATAATCTGCACTTATTTATGAATTAATTATGTAATAAATGATATTGTAGAGATTCTTTCATACGTTTGACAGACTAAATGTATGAATTTGATTTTTTTATGCTAAGCATGTTTTGTGATTGCTAACATGAAGTGATTTGTATGAATCTATTGGTTATATACATGTTAACCAAATCTTACATTATTAGTACTAAGTAAGTAGTGAGACAGACTTCACTACCTTACTAACATCACAACGCGAGATGAAGGTAATCCGATCAAATAGTGTGTATAAAATTGACTGATCCTAGAGATCAATAACTATTGAAAAACTTAGGCCAAGTAATGTTAGTGAGACATTATCATTTCATGTGTATGATTTACATGTTTGTATGATATCTTGTTAGAATGAGTTTCTTTATGGTACATCGCATGTTTTATTTAGAAATCATACAACACATGGGTACTAGCTTGTCTCTCTATATTCCCCCACTATCATTATCTACTCATCCATAAAGGGAGGGCCATTCCCTAATGGGAAATTGTGTGGGGGATCGATGGTCTATGGTTGGTGTGAAAAAGCACTCGGATGATGCTCTTCCTCCTCATAATAGTACTTATTTGGAGATGACACTTGAGATTGCCAGAGATACTAGGTCCAAGAACTCATGCTCCATGGGGCTTTGTATCTTGTATCATGTACATTGTATTGTATTTATTGTTATTGAGATATTATCCTTGATGAGATGCAATTATATAGTTATTTGTACTTTACAATAGTGGCTATATCATTGTACTAGCCATAGTTGGACATTTGTAATTACTTTCCATATTTGGTTATGATGTGTTTCATATGTTGATAGTGATCAGTGATTGTTAGATTTCACATGCTTATTTATAGTTAACATACTTAGAATTTTATATCTGGATCACTAATTAGATTCTTGTAGTGAATTCTAATGAAAAGAATACATTGAATAAATACAAATAATTATCACATTTTTCTAAGTCAAACCCAATAGGATTGTTACACATCTGATTTTCACTTGGTCTTAAATATATGCTTACAATTGATAGGTTTCTTCCCTATTTGGAGATCAACAACATGCCATGTATTGATATTCATCAATAACTGATATTTTGTATCCATGGCCTCTTTTTAAGGCTTTGACTATTGGGAATTTCAAATTGGTGAGGGCTCAAATGACTCTACAACTATGCTCATCAGAGAAAAAATTACCTCTACACAAACCATGATATGAGTTGTTGGTCCTGTAGCAGAAGTATATAAGATTCCATCCAATTTTGGATCTTGTATAATGTTGGTATACCACTTAGGCATACATTGAATAATGGGTGATTGAACTGAAGGACCTACCTGACTATTGTCATTGTCCTCATCCTCACTACCATTACCAAAATTTGAAATGTTTATAGGTATAATGCTTATATCAGGTGATTATGTGGAGGGTGATTATGTTGATATGTATCTTCATAGTTTTTGGATCTGTGAGTTGAGTCACTGTAGGTGAGAAAATGCATGCCAATGATTTCTTGTCTATTTTATTTTCTTTTTTGATTTTAGGGACATGAACATATGATTTACAAAAAAAAAATGAATATGTGATACATAAGGCTTATTACCAACCCATGATTCTTATGGAGTAGTAACATTGAGAGTTTTGGTGGATGCTCAATTCAATAAGTAGACTATTGTGTTAACTACTTCTACCCAATATGTATGAGGCAAGTGTAAGTCCTCAAATATGTTACCTACCATTTCCTCAGTAGTGTGATTTCATCATTATATTGTGGAGTATAAGGTGTAGTCATTTGTTTATGAATTTGATGTGATTTTAAGAATTCAGATAAATATTTATTGGTGTATTCCCCCTAGATTTAAGCATGAGATAAATTCTATGAACATATCATGTTCCACAAAGGCCTTAAATTTTTTGAACAATTTAAATGCTTGATTCTTAGTATTCAATAAATATACCAAAATTAACTGTGAGTAGTAATCAATAAAGATCTGAAAAAGATTATATCCACTAACACTTGAACACATAGGCACACATAGATCGGTGTGCTATAAAACTAATGAACCAAGAACCCTACATGTAATTATACCAAATGTAGCTCTATGTTTTCTCTAGATAAAAATTTGAAATGTATATCCATATTATTCTTGAGTGAGGGAAAAACTCTTGCCTTTATTTATCTACTGAGTGTAGCCAAGTACCCAAAGCTTAAATGTCAATACCTTTTGCACCAGAGATTAGCTTAGTTGTGTTGTTCCCAAAATCAGCTACACTCATTTTATGGACAACCCCTACAAAACTTGTCCATTTCATAATATATAATCTAAGTTCATCATTCGAGACAAGATTATCTTAATATCATGTGAAATTGATTGACATCTTGGAAAAGTTTACAACACTCCTTCACGATTTCTTAAAAATTGTGAAACCCGTTGTAGTCTTGATTTGATCAAAATGTCAGATTTTGATCATTTTTAAGGTGTTAGACATTTCATTCTTTCTATGCACTATCAGTGATTTTCACCGCTCTTGTATATTTTTCATTCTTCTATTGCATAAGTGGAAAAAATTGATGCTCTTGCATATTTTTTATTTTTCTCCTTTCTCATGCACTGGCGACAAAATTTGCCGCTCTTGCATTTTTATTTTCTCTTCATGCATCGGTGGCATTTTTTGCCGCCAGTGCATGGCTTTCCCATTTCTCATGCATTGGTGGTGATTTTTGCCGCCAATGCATGACCTTCCCTGTCTTATGCAAGAGCGGTGATTTTTATTGTCCAAGTAGAGATTTTCTAAAAATCTCAATTTTTGTGCAACATTTATGGCTGCGCGTGCTGAGTTGTTGAAACTTGGTTTGGGGCTTTTAAATGCCATTTGATTGTTATTTTAATCATTTTAAGTTTCCTGAGACTTCTCCCTAAAATCATTTGATTGCGCGAATGAGTAGAATTACAAATTCACTAACTTCAAGCTTAGGATTTTGAAATTGCCAAGTAAGTTTTGGTTTTTAGTCTTTTTGCTTATAGGTTTTTCATTCTTCTTTTCTTAATTTTTTTTTCCTTTAGGTTAAGCTTTTCTTTTATTTTTTTTTGGTTGTTTTCAAGTTCCTTCCTCATTTTGTTGCTTTGCCCTAGTGAGCCTAGCTAATGGCTAAACCCGCCAACCCTCCTTTTGTGCCATAAGTTTTCGTTGTGTGTCATCAGTGAAATTAGCCATTCAAACATTAGAACTACGAATCCAATCACATGCGAGGTTGGTAATTTTTCACGCCTATGCATAAATACAAATTTCCTTTTACTTACAAAGTTGACAAATTTTGCCGTGAGGACAAAAAACTTGAAAATCTTTGCTTTATGCAGAGGTGGTGTTTTTCACCACTCCTACATAAAGCTGACATATGAGGGTGGTAAAAATTACCACCTCTGTACAAGTATGAGTTTTTCCCTCCCTGTAAGGGAGGAAATTTTTGTCGCTGAAGCAAAATGCAAATACCTTCCACATGCAAAGGCGATAATTTTTGTCGCCTATGCAAGCATTCTCTCAAATTTCTTAACTCTGGGAAATTTTTAGTTTCAATTTTTTAAGCTCATTTTCCTCTAATTTTTTAGTTTCGTACTTTAGCCCTTTCAAGTGCAGCTCCATGGTCATGATCATTGACGTGCAGTTTTTCCAGATTGCCAGTATTTCTCCTAATTATAAGATCATGAATTTTGTTATAATTTCTTCTTTGGATCCTTCTTCATTGGCATTTTTTTGGTAAAAGCCCTTTTAAATGATTGAGTTTTTTTTTTGAAGTCGAAGGTAATGAAGTATAAATATCAAAGTGTTTTTCCAATCACCTCAGTTACTTCTAATGTCTACGGCATTAAAGATATATAGATCAGTCACGTGGACATGGTTGAGCTCATAGAAAGAACTAAATCAAGCAATTCTAGCCATGAAATAAAGAAGATAATTGATAGTAATATTTATTTGGTATCTTCTTTCCCTGTAGCGGCTCACAACACATAATTTGCTCTCTAGTGTGCTCAATTCTATAATAAGGATACCGACACTTTATTAGAAGCTAGTGTTATTGTGATAATTAGACTGGATCCTAAGTTCATTGATAAAGTGTTCATGTGCCCTCCTGCTATCAAAGTGATAAAGCTTGATTTTATTGAAGCACAAAGAGAATATGACAAAGATCCTTAAAAAATGAAGAAGGTAATCAACAATAAATGGCTCAAGACTCCAAGGGAAAATTTTTCAAGATGGCCACGAAGTTTTCCAAGAAGAAGTTGGTGATCTGATCACTCTTCTTAGTAGGATAAGAGGGTTACCCTCTTCCTCACAGTTTCATGAATGGATGTATCCCTTCATCAAGATAATTTTTCAAGGCAAACAAGTCATCTTTTAGGGAGAATAAGTCAGCAACGCTTTGCATGAGAAATTAATGAAGGTATCCATTACCTTCAAATTATATATGACTTCTTACCTGGTCTATATCGTAGCTTCAATGAGAATCTTTCTAGGTTTGACATCAAAAGGAGATAGGAGAGTAACCTCAATGTATCAATACTACTCTCAGTTAACATTGAAGTGTTTTATTTATCATTTTAAGAGAGTAAATGATGCTTTTTTTGTAGTATTTTTTATGTCCTTTTGATCCTCAATTAGAACAAAGAAGAATGTCAGATGAGGCTTAGACAGTCGTGAACAATTTTGGATGCATGTTCTTACAATTTTCTTCTTTCTCATACCCAAGGGTTGGTTTTTTTCAAGGTCATCCTTATATGCTTCCATGATTCTCTTCAAATAAATTAGTCTTAATGGAACTATGCAGATAAAATATCATCATGCATAATAAACAGATGGAACTCAAGAAGCTTGGTTTCAGGTTCTTCATTGAAATTGGCAAGTTTTCAGTATTAACTACTGGAAAGGCTAGAGCCATGAAAATTGAAATGCAACTCATGCCCTTAAAGCAATTCAAAAGAAGACCAAATTTTGATTACAAGGGCATGAAGAATATAATCAGGAGGAAAATCCAATATCATGAATCTATGATTGAAGATGTTTGGGTAGACTTGAAAAAAGTAGAAGATATCAAGAAAATGGACTATAGTAAGTTATCTCTTGAGCAGATTGAATATCTAGGACTTGTTGATATCCCTAAGAATTTAGTGGATGATGGAGATTTGATTAATAATCGATATAATACTGAAAAAATTGCCAATGCCCCTCTTTCACCAATCTAATGGTCATAAAAAGCGCTGACTTCCTTGAGAAAAAGATTTGAACATATATTGGCAACCAACAATAATTGGTTAGCAAATAAATGAATTACTTTGAAAGAATTCATCACAGGTTCTGAAGCTAAATTTTAAGAGGAAACAAGAATAAAAATAAAAAATAGGATAAAGAACAAAAGTGATGTCCCTTTTTCTTCCAAGCCACATAAGCCTAAGATCATATTTGTGACGAAGAAGTTGAAAGTTATGAAAAAAGAGTCAGAATTAGAAGATATGAGAGTTGAGAAACAAGGCACTGAAGAACTAATGATGGAACAGATAGAGACTGATGATAGGCCTACAGATCAAATAGAGAATAAAACTTTGTATCCACAAGAGAATGTGTAACAAGAAATAAGAATCTCTTCTTCCTCACTTCACACACCTGTTGCAACTCCTTCACCTATTGCTCCAATTAGTGTTCCCTCTTTTGGATCACCCTCTCCTTTCAAAATAATTTTTGACAACCCTCAAAGCACTTTTGAAGATATTCTTCATTGTTCAGGGTCAATTCCAAGTTTGTCATCCCCATCTTTTGATATTGAAGATAGTTCTATTTTTGATCACTCAATAAAAAGTGCAGTTTTTATTGATACTCCACCTATTATTTCCACTACCTGTGTGAGTGCAACTCTGATAACACCAAAAATGGAAATAGATCTTAATGTAAGTATTCCTATGCTCCCACCATTGTTATCAGCTTATACACCCAAAAATAAGAAACAAGCCATATCTCTAGATGAATTTGATTTTAATAAAATGGTGCTAGTAAAAGCCAAGGCCCCAAAGAAGCTAATGATTCTTTTAAAAATGATTGGGGATAAGGGACACAAATTTTTAAAAATTGCAAGACCTCTATAGGATGCAACCATCAAATTTTTTGATGTAAGTGATTACTCTATCTCTAGAGTTGAATTAGGTAAGATAACTCATGAGAGTGCCAAGAGTGATATAGAGTTAGCCATGGACATCTTGATTCATAAATTTGACAGAGAGAAAGAAATGAAGGATAACTACAAAGTAATGGTGAAATAATTCATTGTAGTTGTAATGAGAATTAATTTCACTCCAAAAATAATAATTATTGAGGCCATTTCTATAGAAGACCCCATTATTCAGAAAACATAAAAGACCTATCTTAAGGGAAAAGTGCTTGAAGAGTACTTAGACAAGATGCATGCATAAGGAGTTTCCTTACAGAGTTATCTCAGAAGACAAAAAATGAGAAAAATAAGAGTAGAACTTGATGATCTCATTAATGTTATCTCTCAGAATATTGAAAGCATAGAAAAGTATCTTGACAAATGGATGGATATGAAAATACTAAAAATAAGAACTCTAATATTAATCGATGTCATTATTGATAGAGACTCTTACACTGAAACTAAAGAGGCATTAACATATACGAATCAGGTGCTTAAAGAATTGATCAGTGACCTTGAATCGTCAAGAAAACTCAGTGAACAAAATAATATCAATCTTTTGCATAAATTAGAGGAGCTATCTTGCAAACTTATATCACAAGATAACCAATTTGTTTTAGCAGAAGAAATGATTCAAGAATTTGAATGTATTTTTCAGAAAGAATTTGAAGATAAGGCATTTTTAGTAGCCTCTGTAGATAATATTCTAGATAATCAATTAACTCTAGATAATCTGAAAACTAGGTTAACTAGTCATGCAAAATCAGTTACAATAGTGAGAAATGCCATAGTGAGAGCTAAGATGATTTTAAAAAATATTGTTACTTCAGACATTATCGAGATGCAAACATCTATCACTATGTATGATGATCACATGAAGAAAGATGGGGATACAAATTAAAACTATTTTTCCTTGGTTTAATTTCCACTTTTTTGATGTACTTTTGTAATCGCTTTGGATATTTTTACATGTACTTTTTTCATATGTAATTACATGTAAAAATATAGGAAGTCTTAAATAAAAAAAGACTCTTATCTTTGAATCAGTCAAAGTAACTAGGTCTTTTCTAAAAATCCTCAAGGCCTCTCTTTATAAATAAAGAGAGGCTCTTTTGTAAATCTTGGGGTTATTAGAAGTAAAACTCTACCAAAATTGAAAGGCATTTGGAGACTTTGAGCTTTGATTGTAAATTCAAATTTTATCGAGTGAATGAGAAAGCAAGTGACCTTTCAAACTTTGTATTGGAATAACTTGTGTTGTGTAAAAAATTGTTCTTATATTTTTTCTTAATATAATTTTATCTATATGATTAAATAAGTAGAGTGAGTGAAAATAATTTGAAAGATGTTCTAAATTTGATTATGGAGACTTTGTGCTACTATAATTATCTTTAGTTTATGTTTTAGTGTTTTAGAACAAAGGATAGTGGAAAGGCTTTGAACTACTTTTATCTTTTATGATTATATACTTTTTTGTAGTTTGTGGTGAAGACTTTGGGCTGCACCTCATTCTACTGTGATATAAGTTATAAATTAGTAAGAGAAGCAACGATAGGCTTTGTACTCTCGTAGGTTTGTTGTGAATTCAATTAATATCTAACAAGTTTTTTTTTACTTTGTAAACATCATTTATAAAAAAAAGAAATGAATGATATGATCTCACTCTTGAGTTAATTTTTAATTTAGATTAGTTTATGATAGTTTATAGGGAATCTCCCATTGCTGAGAGGAGATTTATCTCATTACACTATGGCTGATATAATCATTTTGCCTTCAGTTAGCTGATAACAAAATATTCATATAATAGTTTTTTAGCGACTCTACTGGGGATGAACGCATAATTTAATGCCTCAAGCTTTGAGTTAAAGCATTTCTAGATCTTCTCTATTTTACACTTTGGCAAATTCATGGTATACGCGAAGCCAGAGAGCTCAAGGTATTATTGATCCTATATTTGAATTGATACAAAAAATAATTTTGATCTCTTGCCTCTACGATCTCGCCTTCAATGAACTAGAAGTTTTTCTCCTAGCAACGCCAAATCTCCAATACCAGGTGAAGCTTCTAGTCCTAGTACTAACAGAGTTTTATCTATTCATACTTCATAAAGGTTTATTATCCCTCCTTTTAATCATTATATCATGACAGCCCAAGGCCCTTGGAGTAACACTTTTGGCCCTCTAAATCTAACCCCACCTTTGCATGAGCTACCTCATAGTTCAAGAAAGAATTTTTCTAAGTTCTATGGTGATGAAAAAGTTTACCTTGATGAGTATATTGCAGCTTTCTGCATAGGCTTTGGTGTGATAGGCATTGAATATGAAGATATAGCAGTAAGACTTTTTATAGAAACACTACAAAGTGCTGCCTTAGATTGGTTTTATCATCTTTAAGCTCAAACTATAATCGATTGGAACACTCTTAAGACCAAGTTTGGGGCTAGGTTCAAACCTGCAGAAGTTACACACACCTTATTAGTTCAGCTTACACAAATGAATAAGGAGCCTCATGAATCTATGAGAGACTTCATCGTTAAATTCAATAAGCTAAGAAACAAGATTTTTGTAATTGCTCAGCCAACACCAAAAAATTTTAAGTGCTTCTTTATCAATTCTCAACTTCCCAAAGTGAGTTTTTTTTAAAGACAGGCTGGCCCTGCAGATCTTTTTGAAGCTCAAATTTTGGCTACCAAAATTGAAGATGATCTTATCCTTGCAAGTAAAATAAAAAAAGATTATAACAAAAATAGATTTTTCTCTTCTTCTAAATTTTTTTTCACAAGCACCACTGACTCTATGGTGCAAAAGTTAGCAAATGAATTACTAGCTCTAAAAAGGCAAATATCCCAAAGTATGTCTACTCCTTCTTCTTATCAAGATATACTAAAGAGGACATTTCCCAACAATTCATATCAAGGCAATGCTGCCAAAAATCAAGGGCAACCCAATCGTCTTCCTCACACACAAGGGAAGCTTGCCATTGAAGCAACACCGATCAACTCAACAGTTGGTTATTATGAAGTCAAACATGATCATTCTTTCCAACCTAAGTTTGACTAAGAAAATAATTCTAATCTCTTTGTAGAAGCAAAAGAAAAATTAGCTAATGACTTCGCTATTAATTTTTTGAATTACCAAGATGAAGCTAAAAAAGGAGAGGTGTATGATGGAACATATGCTATTTTTATTAGGTCCCAAAATTAATCAACTCAACAAGTTGATAGGAGAAAAGTAGGAGAAGAACCTCAGCTAGTGATCTCAATTGTTAAACAGGGAACTTTGCTACCTTTCCAATCAAAGGACCCAGTGGGAAACAAGTAAGTACCTCAAATAATTTTATACCTTTTACTTCTATTCCCTAGACCAGTACCACATCAAATAAAAATTAGAATGATGGACTTCCTTCCTCTGTTTCTAATTCATTATAGTTATTTGATATAATTTATCATGCTAGGAAGACTAAGATCCAAATGTCTGAAGTTGAGTACATACAAGCTAATCTCAAATAGTTTGATAGGTTGGTTGAATACATCAAAAACAAAATCGTCCCTACAAGACAAGATTTTCTAAAAGTGATTCATGATCCCTCAAAGAACAAATCTATCTAAAATAATCTTGTCACTACTCTTGCTATCTCTGGAAAAATAGAACTTTTTTATATTTCTCTATTAATAAATGGTCTAAGTTGAGCAATTGTATAATAAACTCTTGAGCCTCTGATAATGTTATACCGATCAAGGTAGCAGATTCTCTCAGTCTTATCTTAATTAATAATTTTGGGAGATGTTTCTCTATAGAAAATAAGTAAGTACCACTTTTAGGTCAAATCAAAGATGCTTAATTTGCATTTATAGCTTTTTCAGATAAGAGGATTAAGATGACAGTCTTAGTGGCTGATGTTCTAGCTTCTTATGGCATTCTGCTCAGACGTAATTTTTGTAAAGATGTAGGTGGAGAGTTGAACATGGATCTATCTAAAGCAAAGATACCTGTTAAAGGTGTCATGCAAAAGTTGCTCCCTTAGAAAGAGTCAAAATATATTGTTACCCAAATATCAAACCCTAAAGCTCAAATTTTATTTGAATCCTTAGAAATGAGTAATTATTTTTTGTCCACTGAAAGTGTTTTTAATTCATCAGATGAAAGTTCATTAAGTGATAATTTAGATAGAAAATTAAAAGAATTTTTATAAAAAAGCTCAGATAAAAAGGAATCATCCCTCACTAATGAAGAGAAATGTTTAAGAAGGTCAAGTTCTAATGAGGTTTAGATTTTAAAATTTGATGGCAGTTATTCCTCTACCAATTCTAGAGCTGGAATTGTTTTGATATCTCCATAAGGAAATATTTTCCTTTACTCATATAAGTTAGAATTAAACAATGCCAACAACACCATTGAATATGAATCATTATTGCTTGGATTGAAAGCTGCCCATGCTAAAAGTGTTAAGATTCTTCATGCCTGAAGAGATGCTGAATTAGTGGTTTGTCAAGTTAAAAATCTGTATCAAACCAAAAATAAAAGATTATGATATTATCACAATCGTGTATGATATTGCATTGAAAGTTTTGATGCTTTCAATATTTCTACGGTGCCAAGAGAGTTTAATGATCATGCAGATTCATTGGCTATCTTTGCAACCCTCATGGTTTCTCATAAATATTTCAAAGGGAACAAGTACACTATTAAGCTGGTCTTTCAACTAAGTGTACCTGATAATGTTGACCATTGACAGGTGTTTAATGGTGATAATCAAATTATTACTTTTCTCGAAAAGATGGATAGCTTTGAGGAGCTCTATTTTGAAGGTAGTGAATCTCTACTACGTGAATCAGTTCTTGAAATAGATTCACAAACTGGTGAAGAGTTTCTTCAACTAAAAGGGAATAAAATTCCAAAAGGTTTGGTTTTTATTGAAAAGCTATTTGATAGGCATGACAAATATATTAAGTGACAACAACAAATGGATTCATGTTCCTCTAAGGAGTTTGATCAAGTGAATTTGAGTTTTGACGAAGATCCCAAAATGGTCAACATTGAGAAATGTTGCACTACTCACAAAAATTTTAAATTCATTACTCTTATTCATCATTACATTGATGTTTTAGTATAGTTTTATGATAATTTAAAATCCTTCAGGTCTAAAGAAATTCAACATAAAATTTCTCTTAAAGCTGGGTCATTACCTCACAAGTAAAAATAAAGGTAATACAATCCCAAAATATTAGGTACTATCCTTTTTGAAATTTAAAAGATGTTGAATGCAAGAATAAATTTTTTAATTCATCATTCTACTTAGATCGCGAACATAGTTCCTGTAAGGAAAAAGAATGAAGAAATTCATATTTGTGTTAATTTTAAGAATCTCAATCAATCTTCTCTAAAGGATAACTACCCCCTACCCATCATGGATCAAGTATTACAAATAGTAACTGGATCAGAAATGTTATCAATGTTAGATGGTTTTTTAGATATAATCAAGTGGAAGTTAACAAAGTAGATCAATATAAAACTACTTTCACTACACTTTTGGGCATATTTGCATATCATACAATACCTTTTGATCTGATCAACGCTGGTGCTACCTTTCAGAGAGCAATAGATCTTGCCTTTAGAGATGAAATAGAGAAGTTTATTGTGGTATATCTTGATGACTTGACTGTTTCTCTAAACATCATCTCGATCATGTACATCATTTATAACAAGTGCTAGAATGCTGTCAGCAAAATAGTATTTTTCTCAATCTTAAGAAGTTATTTTTTGGGATTACAAAAGGTAGACTTCTCAGTCACATTGTATCTTGAGAAGGCATAAAAATCAACTCAGAAAGAGTCAAATCTATTCAAAATCTTATTCTACCTGCTAGTAAGACTGCAATTCATTCCTTCTTTAGGAAGGTGAACTTTTTATGAAGATTCATTCCTAAATTTGTAGAGAAAACTCACCACATTGTTGACATGATGAAGGGTAAGGCTACTTTCTATTGGACTGCGAAAGACAAAATGGTATTTGAAGATTTCAAGAAGGTTATTCTCATGCTCTAGTCTTAATTTGTCTGGATTATACCAAAGATTTTATAATATACATCTATGCTTCTGAACATACACTTTCAACTATTTTGGTTCAGCAGAATGAAGGTGTGGAGTCTCCCATATCATTTATGAGTTGTCCTCTCAAAACTCACAAATTAAAATATTCAAATATGGAAAAACATGCTTATGCCATGGTTAAGGTGGTAAAACATTTCCAATTATATATCCTTAATTTATATACTGTTGTTCTGGTGCCTGACACAATAATAAAGTCTATTTTAACTCAACAAGAGTTTAGTACTAAAAGGGGCAATTAGATTGCTAAAATTCAAGAGTTTGATCTTGATATCAAACCTACTAAGCTTGTGTGGGGAAGAGGTCTCTGTCAATTGATTGCTGATAATGTGCCAAAATAAATAGAACATGAAGAAGCAGAAGTTGAGGGCATGCCAACAATTCTCTTTGTCGCTACTATTGATGAGTGGTATTCCAATATCACTCATTTTATTACCTATGGTGAGTGTCTTACCCATCTATCTTATAAGAAAAAAAGAACTGTTAAGTTGAAAGCTGCTAACTACATCTTATGAGATAATAGTTTATACAAAAGAAGCCTTGATAGAGTATTTTTTTATTACGTGGATAAAGTGCAACAAAGTAAACTTTTATAGTTTTTTCATAATTTGGCTTGTGGAGGACATTTTTTTGCACCTATAACGGCTCACAAGATTATATGCACCAGATACTATTGGCCTACACTATTTCAAGATGCGTACAATTGGGTACATAGGTGTGAGTTATGTCAATAGTTCATTGAGAAACTTAAGTTGGCCGCATTACCTCTCAAGCCAGTGGTGATTGAAGAACATTTTCAGCAATGGGGTATCGACTTCATTGGTGTCGTGAACCCATCTTCAAGTGCCAAATATGACTATGTTCTTATTGCAACAGAATATTTTACCAAGTGGGTGGAAGCCATTCCAGTTAAACATGCTACTTCGAAAGTGGTATGTAATTTCTTTAAGGAAAATATTATTTCTTGATTTGGAGTTCCAAACAAGATTATAGCAGACAATGCTACCTATTTCTCTTTTCATAAGATTACTAAATTTTGCTATAATCACAAGATTACTTTTTTCCACTCTTTAGACTATTATCTAAAAGAAAATGGTCAAGTAGAATCAAGCAACAAGAATCTGGTTACTATTATCAAAAAAATGGTAGATGACAATCAGAGAATTTAACATAAAGCATTATTTGATTCTCTATGGGTAGACATGATTACACTTAAGAGGGTAATAAGTATGTCACCATTTCAACTTCTATATGGTCTGAATGCGGAGATACCAATTAGCTTAGAACTACCAGCACTGAAGTTGGCAAAGGCAGTGGAAGATCAAACTTTTGAAAATTTTATTGAGAAGAGGATCATGTACCTAACTGAACTATAAGAATAATGAACTATAGTAGTAGATCATATTGCTAAACATCAAAATTAGGTAAAGAAACTTTTCGACAAGAAAAAAAAGATTCATGAATTTCATATTAGAGATCAAGTCTTGTTGTGGGACAAGAGGAGAGAACCAAAAAGAATGCATAGAAAATTTGATTCCTTGTGGAGAGGTCCATTCATCATTCATCAATTCTATGGTGAAAATAGTTTCTTGATAGAATATCAAGACATAACACCATTCTCACTGCCTCACAGTGGGCAACATCTGAAACACTTTAATCTTTAAAGTATCAAATAAGCTCATTTGTACATTTATATAGTTTTATGTTTTTATTCACTTTTGTTTAGTTTTTTATGTCTTTTTTTGTTTGGTAGCTTGACTCCAAGCCCAATGGCATAGATGAAGGCACTTAGAGACTAGATTCTACTCCCTTCGATCATTACAAAGATCAATCGATAGAATTTCTCTAGCTAAAACCAACTATTGTTTCCAAAATTAGCTACACTTATTTTGTGGACAACCCCTACGAAACTTATCCATTTCATAATCTATATACTCTAGGTTCATCGTTCAAAACAATATTCTATTGATCTCAAGTGAAATTAACTGACATTTTGGGAAAGCTTATAACACTCTCTCGTCATGATTTCTTGAAAATTTTGAAACTCATTGTAGTCTTGATCTGATCAAAATATCATATTTTGATCATTTTTAAGGTGTTAGACATTTCATTCTTTCTATGCACTAGCAACAATTTTCACCACTCTTGCATATTTTTCATTCTTCTAGTGCATAAGCAGCAAAAATCATCACTGTTTCATGTTTTTCATTTTTTTTTCTCATGCACTGGCGGCAAAATTTACTGCCCTTGCATTTTTCTTTTCTCTTCATGCATCGGCAACATTTTTTGCCACCAGTGCATGGCTTTCTCCTGTCTCATGCATCAGCAGTGATTTTCACTGCCAATGCATGACCTTCCCTGTCCTATGCAAGGGTGGTGATTTTTACCGCCCAAGCAAAGATTTTCTAAAAATTTCAATTTTCATGCAACATTTATGGCTACGCATGCTGAGTTGTTAAAACTTGGTTTAGAGATTTTAAATGCCATTTAATTTTCATTTTAATCATTTTAAGTTTCTTGAGACTCCTCCCTACAATCATTCAATCATGTGAATGAGTAGGATTACAAATTCTCTAACTTTGAGCTTAGGATTTTGAAATTGCCAAGTAAATTTTGATTTTTAGTCTTTTTGCTTCTAGGTTTTTCATTCTTATTTTCTTAGTTTTCTTTTCCTTTAGGTTAATATTTTCTTTTCTTTTTGATTTTGGTTTTTGTTGTTTTCAAGTTCCTTCCTCATTTTGTTGGTTTGCCCTAGTGAGCCTAGCTAACAGCTAAACCCACCAACCCTCATTTCATGCCATAAGTTTTCATTATGTGTCATCGATAAAATTAGCCGTTCAAACATTAGAACTATGAATCCAATTACATGCGAGTTCGGTGATTTTTACCACCTATGCATAAATATAAATTTATTTTTACTTGTAAGGTCAGTAAATTTTTCCACTAAGATAAAAAACTTGAAAATCCTTGCTTTATGCAGAGGCAACTTTTTTCATTGCTTCTACATAAAGCCGACATGCGAGGGTGGTAAAAATTGCCACCTCTGCACAAGTATGAGTTTTTATCTCTCTATAAGGGTAGATATTTTTGCTGCCGAAGTAAAATTCAAATACCCCCCACATGCAAGTGCATCAATTTTTGCCACCCATGCAAATATTTTCTCAAATTTTCTAACTCTGAAAAATTTTCAATTTTGCTTTTCTAAGCCCACTTTTCTCTAATTTTTTGGTCTGCTTGCACTTTATCCCTTTCAAGTGCATTCCAATGGTCATGATCATCGATGTGCAATTTTTCCAGATTACCAGTATTTCTCCTAATTGCATGATCATGACTTTTATTGTAGTTTCTTCTGTGGATCCTTCTTCATCGAAATTCTTTTGGTAAAAGGCCTTTTGAATGATTGAGTTTTCTCTGAAGAAGTTGAAGGTAATGAAGTATAAATATCAAGGTGTTTTTTCAATCACCTCGATTACTTCTAATGTTGATGACATTAGAGATACAGAGATCAGTCATGTAGACATGACTGAGTTCATGAAAAGAACTAAATCAAGTAATCCTAGCCATGAAATGAAGAAGATAATTGACAAAAATATTTATTTGGTATCTTCTTTTCCTGTAGTGGCTCACAACACATAATTTGCTCTCTAATGTACTTAGTTCTTTAATAAAAATACCAGTGCTATATTAGATGCTAGTGGTAATATGATAATTAGACTAGATCTTGAGTTTATTGATAAAGTGTTCATGTGCCCTCCTGCTACCAAAGTGATAAAACTTGATTTTGTTGAAGCATAAAGAGAATATGACAAAGATTCTGAAAAAGCGAAATCAAGACTCCAAGGAGAAATTTATCAAGATGGCCATGTAGTTTTCCAAGAAGTGACTTACAGAAGAAGTTGGTGATCTGATCACTCTTCTCAGCAAGATAAGAGGTTTACCCTCTTCCTCACACTTTCATGAATGGATGTATCCCTTCATCAAGATAATTCTCCAAGGCAAATAAGTCATCTTCTAAGGAGAATAAGTTAGCAATGCCTTACATGATCAATTGACAAAGGTATCCACTACCTTCAAATTTTACATGATTTTTTACCTGGTCTATATCATAACTTCAATGAGAATCTTTCTAGGTTTGACATCAGAAGGAGATAGGAGAGTAACCCTAGTATATCAATACTATTCTCAGTTAACATTGAAGGGTTCTATTCATTATTTTAGGAGAGTAAGTGATATTTTTTTTGCAATATTTTTGTGTCTTTTTTATCCTCAATTATAACAAAGAAGAATGTCAGATGAGGCCTAGATAGTTGTGAACAATTTTGGATGCATGTTCTTACAATTTCCTTCTTTCTTATACCTAAGAATTGGCTTTTTCCAAGGTCATCCTTATATGCTTTTGAGATTCCTCTCAAATAAATTGGTCTTAAAAGAACTATGCAGACAAATGATCACCGTGCATAATAAATAGATGAAATTCAAGAAGCCCAATTTTAGGTTCCCAATTGAAATTGGCAGGTTTTTAGTGTTAACTGCTGGAAAGGCTAGAGCCATGGAAAATAAAATGCAAATCATGACCTTGAAGCAATTCAAAAGAAGACCAAATTTTTATTATAGGGGCATGAAAGATATAATTAAGAGGAAAACCTAATTTCATAAACCTATGATTGAAAATGTTTGGGTAGTTTTGAGAACGGAAGATATCAGGAAAATGGACTACAATAAGTTATCTCTTGAGCAGATTAAATATCTAGAACTTGCTGATATCTCTAAAAATTTAGTGGATGATGGAGATTTGAATAATGATAGATATAATACTGAACATATTTTCAATGCCCCTCTTCCTCCAATTTAATGGTCATAAAAAGAAATGACTTCCTTGAGAAAAAGATTCGAACCTATATTGGCAAACACTAATAATTGGTTAGCAAATAAAGGAATTACTTTGAAAGAATTCATCACATGTTCTGAAGCTAAATTTCAAGAGGAAATAAAAATAAAATTAGAAAATAGGATGGAGAACAAAAGTGATGTCCCTTCTTCTTCCAAGCCACATAAGTCTAAGATCATATTTGTGACGAAAAAGTCAAAAGTTATGGAAAAAGAGTCAGAAATAGAAGATATGGGAGTTGAGAAACAAGGTGCTGAAGAACCAGTGATGGAGTAGATGGAGATTGATGATAGGCCTATAGATTAAATTGAGAAGGAAACTTTGTCTCCACAAGGGAATGTGCAACAAGAATTATGAATCTTTTCTTCTCTGCTTGACACACCTGTTACAAATCTTTCACCTATTTCTATGATTAATGTTCCCCCTTTTGGATCACCCTCTCCTTCTAAAATAATTTTTGACAATCCTCAAAGCACTTTTGAAGATATTATTCATTCTTCATGGTCAATTCCCAGTTTGTCATCCCCATCTTTTGATATTAAATATAGTTTTACTTTTGATCACTCAGTAAAAGGTGCAGTTTTTACTGATACTCCACCTATTATTTTCACTACCTGTGCAAGTGCAACTCTGATAATACAAAAATTGGAGATAGATCTTAATGTAAGTATTCCTATGCTCCCACCATGGTTATCAACTTATACACCTAAAAGGAAGAAACAAGCCATCTCTCCATATGACTTTGATTTTAATAAAATAGTGCTAGTAAAAGCTAAGGCCCCAAAGAAGCCAAGGATTCTTTTAGAAATGATTGGGGATAAGGGACACAAATTTATATAAATTGCAAGACCTCCACAAGATGAAACCATTGAAATTTTTTATGTATGTGATTACTCTATCTCTAGAGTTGAATTAGGTAAGATAACTCATGAGAGTGCCAAGAGTGATATGCAGTCAGCCATGGACATCTTGATTCAGAAATTTGACAGAGAAAAAGAAATGAAGGATCACTAGAAAGAAATGGTGGAACAATTGATTGCAGTGGTAAGGAGAATTAATTTCACTTCAGAAATAGTAATTCCTGAGGCCATTTCCATAGAAGACCCCATTATTCAGAAAGTGAAAAGACCTATCTCAAGGGACAAGTGCTTGAAGAGTACTTGGACAAGATGCATGCACAAGGCATTTTCTTACTCACAAAATTATCTGAGAAGATAGATAAAATGAAAAAAATAAGAGTAGAAATTGATGATCTCATTAATGTTATTTCTCGGGATATTAAAATCATAGAAATGTATCTTGACAAATGGATGGATATGAAGAAAATAAAAATAAGCATTTTAATATCAATCGGTGTCATTACTGATAGAGACTTTTACACTAAAACTAAAGAGGCATTGACATATAGGAATTAGGTGCTTAAAGAGTTGATCAGTGACCTCAAATCTTCAAGGAAACGAAGTGAACAAAATGATATTAGTCTTTTGCATAAATTAGAGGAGCTACCTTGCAAACTTACATCTTAAGATAACCAATTCCTTTTATCAAAAGAAATGATTTAGAAATTTGAAGGTATGTTCCAGAAAGAATTTGAAGATAAAGCATTTTCAGTAGCTTCTATGAATAATATTCTAGATAATCAGTTAACTCTAGATAATTTAAAAATTAGGTTAACTAGTCATACAAAATTCATTACAATAGTGAGAGATGCCATAGTCAGAGCTAAGATGATTTTCAAGAACACTGTTACTCCAGACAGTATCGGGATGCAAGCAGCTATCACTATGTATGATGCTCACATGAAGAAAGATGGGGATACAAATTGAAACTATTTTTTCTTAGTTTAATTTCCAATTTTTTGATATACTTTTGTAACTACTTTGGATATTTTTACATGTACTTTTTTCATATGTAATTACATGTAAAAATATAGGAAGTCCTAAATCAAAAATGACTCTTATCTTTGACTCAGTCAAAGTAATTAGGTCTTTTCTAAAAATCCTTAAGGCCTCTCCCTATAAATAAAGAGAGCTTGTTTTTCAAATCTTGGGGTTATTGGAAGCAAAACTTTGCCAAAATTGAAAGGCATTTTGAGACTTTGAGCTCAGATTGTAAATTCAAGTTTTATCAAGTGAATGAGAATGAAAGTGACCTTTCAAACTTTGTATTGGAATAACTTGTGTTGTGTAAGAAATTGTTCTTATGTCCTTTTCCTAATACAATCTTATCTATTTGATTAAATAAGTAAAGTGAGTGAAAATAATCTGGAAGATGTTCTGAAATTGATTATGGAGACTTTGTGCTACTATAATTGTCTTTAGTTTGTGTTTTAATGTTTTAGAACAAATGATATTGGAAAGGCTTTGAATTAATTTTATCTTTTGTGATTATATACTTTGTTGTAATTTTTGGTGAAGACTTTGGGCTGCACCTCATTCTACTGTGATATAAGTTATAAATCAGTAAGAGAAGCAATGATAAGCTTTGTACTCTCGTGGGTTTCTTGTGAATTTAGTTAATATCCAGTAGGTTTTTTTTACTTTGTAAACATCATTTTTGAAAAAAGAGAAATGGATGATATGATCTCACCTTTGAGTTAATTTTTAGTTTAGATTAGTTTATGATAGTTTATAGAGAACCTCCCCTTGCTGAGAGAAAAGATTTATCTCATTACACTATGGCTGATATAACCATTTTGCCTTCAGTTAGTTGACGACAAAATACTCACCCAACAAGTTGGTAATTTTTGAAACTAAATCTTGATTGGCTATGTAGACAACATTATGCTGAGAATTTTTTACTACACTAGAATCTCTTGCAATAGTTTTTGAACTTTGAGACTTATTTCAAATGAGACACATTTTTTTTATCATTTTGCTAATAAAATGCAATGTGAGGTTTTGATCAAGAAATTGATTCACAATTTTTTTTGGTAAAGTCTAAGATATATAGGATGTTAGTGATTGTACATTTATGATTACCAAGAGGTAATAAAATGTCTCATGTTCCTTGGAAACTATATTATGTATCATCTCCAAGAGATACATTACCTTGACAAGATGAAGAGGTTAAAGTGGCAAACTAATCCTTGCATCCTATCATGTGCATTATGGTAGTCCACATACTAGAATTAATTTGGAGAATGGATGCCCTTAGTTATTTATGTATCATAGACATAGTCCTCTTTTCAAGAAACATTATGTTAAATAATGTTCCCATGTTTTTATTATGAAGAAGACTTCAATTTATAAATATATGTGGATTGTGGCTTCTTTTTATTCTATCCTTGTAGGGATTACTGGGGGTTAAGCTTCCTATTGTTGGATGATCCATTTTTAAATACACTGTACCAACAATCCTTCAATTGATGACTTGTCTTACCACATATTTGACATAGCTTCGCAGAATGGGGTTTATTCCTATGTTGATGCTAATGATTATTTTGTCGATGTGAGTGCTTTGTAGGCTTCATGCATGTTCTTCTTCATTTCCTCCTATTGTGTGCATGGATTATTCCTAGTGTAATATATTAACCAACATTTCAAAATTTGGTTTGATCTCTAATATATTAAGAGATGTCATGAATATATTGAAGTTCAACTACAATGACCTCAGGATGATGGGTATTAAGGAGTCGTTTGACACCTTTTCACTCAATGCTAGGATTGAGGCCCACAAGGGTGAAACATAACAAAGAAATCCCTTAATTTTATCACTTATATTCAACTTGAGACAATGAAGTTGGATTTGTAGATGAAGGATGAAATTTTGGTTTTTAGCCTTGTAGACAATACCAATTTTTTCCAAGGAATTTTTGGATGTAGTATCATCTTGGATATGAAGTTGGACTTTATTTGATACCTCAAACATAATGATCAACTTCACCTTATGGTTTACTTTGTTAGAATTTCATTACTAGTTACTATCAGAGGCATGTTTAGTGAATGTGCAATCAATAAATAACCAAATATCTTCAAATTCTAAGTGAGTCTTCATGTTGGTTTTCCATGAAACATAGTTTGCACCACAAAGGAGTTGTGTATTTGGAAATACAGATATGGGTCTATTTTCAGACATTTGAACAAAACTATATGTTGGAGATGGATTGGTTCCTTATTACTATAATATGGTCCCCTTTATATATACCATCATATTGATATATAATACCTTCCAATATGCTTGACCTTCCTATATACCCAATAATACGTAGAATAATCTTGTCCTTTTTATATATCCAACAATATGTGAAAGAAATGTTAAAGTATTTGAGAGTAGAATGATATGGGGTATTTAGACAACACATGAAAATTATTCATTCTATCATTGAAATTTGCTTGGAGATAAATCCTTCTATGTGGATGTAAATTTCTTATATACTAATAAATTCAATCTGTCAGGATCTATGTCGAATGATAATGATATATGGGAAATGGAGGGAAAGGTAAAAATGATATTGTGACCCTTATTTATCCTAATCAATTTTATAGGTTCTACATCATTGATATTGTTGTAATTTTACTAGACATTAGATGTAGTAATTTAATGCGGTAATTTTACTCGTAAACATGAACTGGAGGCATTACATGTACCAAACACTGTGATTGTACAAGATGCACAATTTTGTATATTTTAAAACTTCATGATCTATTTGTTTTATGTCTTTAAAAACATGTAAATAATTAAATATGAAAAATTATTAGGGATGAAATAAAATATCTTTAGGGATTGATTTATTATGAAATTTTACACAATGCAAAAAAAAATTATCTTTTGGTTGAGCTTGGTTTTTAAGATACTAAATTAATTTGATTGTTAAGGGTTTTTTTTTTCTTTTTTAATAAAGTTTATTTTAAAAAAAAATTAGGAGTAGTACAAAAATACTTAAAAGGATTTTTCTAGACTAACATTTTAGAAAGCTCTTAAAGTTTTAGCAAAAAAATCCTCCTAGAGCTCTAGATATTGCCTTATTATGATTCTAGATGCATAAGTAGATAAACAATTTAAATGAACAATCTGTGATATTTATGTCAAAATAATTTAATTTTTTTTTCAATACTGACATCATGCAAAATTTTAGGTTCCGGGTCTTCACTGTTTTGCAGCTACATAATTACTTTGACCAAGTAGACTTTAAGGCAGATATTTGTTGTTATTATTATTTTTTAATTCTAAAATTTAATTTAATAAACTTAAAAAAAATCCTTTTAATTACCCTAGTTTAACATGAGGACTAAAAAAAATTGATTAAAAAGTTCATAAGATGTTTTAACCAATAGTTATTGACCTGTGCAAACTTGCTTATGCAAAACTTTGATTAAAAACTTCATAAACTATTGAACCAAAAATTATTGATCTGTGAAAGCTTGCTTTGATGGAGCACTCTAGGTAGATATGGAATACTCTTTTGGAGATTTATTACTATTTTTATTTACTTATTTACCTTCCAAGTTGTTTTTAGGCTTTTGCAAAGCATTTGGATTGAAAACTTCTTCCTCAGCTGATCTTCTATGCATAGGGTAGTGTTTTACTTGGATGGAAATGCCTTTTTCTTTATTAAAGTTATTCTCCTTCTCTTGGATGGTGATACCACACTCCAAGCCTCTCCTATAGATAATAAACACTCTTCAAGGGTAACCTTATTTCTAAATATTTGATGTCTTAAGAAGGCCAAATACAACTTGGTGGTGGTGTCAACACAGGTCCCAACTGATTGACAATCATTGTATATCTAAATAATCCTAAAGTGGGAATATTGCGTCTTAATTTTGGAATCCTTTATGCTTTTGTCTCTTATGAGGACATGTGTCATTATAATTAACTTAGCCATGAGAGCTATGAGTGAGATTCCATTATTTTGGGTGATAGGTCCTACTTCTTCTCTTTATATATTTTGTTTTGTAATATTACTTTGAGGTCATATTTTTCAATATAAAACATATAAAATTGTAGAAACTTAAAATTGTTCATGATTATTGTATTGTCTTTATGGAAGCCTTCCCCATTTCTCATGGTGAATTGGTGAATGTTAATATTGTATGGACTATGATATGAGTTTGAACTAGTATATGCATGTGTTATTTGAGATGAGTTATTTGTTATCTTGATTGATTCCTATGATTTATCATACTTAAAAATAATTATAGGTAGAATATTTCGCTAAAAATCTCCATAATAGTTTATTTCATAAGGTAACATTGTAGGATTCATGGCCACCATGGTTTACCTAGACTCTCTTCCCTGTTTAGTTTAGCCCAAGCTTATTAGACTTGTTATACAAAGGTGAAATTTAGTTTAGACTCATAAAATATCCTAAAATTAGTGGCATATTAATTTAACCTAAGAGAACCCCCTTTCTACCTGACCTTCTCCACTTTTATTTATTTATTTTGTTTGGTCCACCCTTTTAGACTTATAAGCCCATATAGTCAACACCTTGAGTAGCTAAGGTGACACAAAATTCTCATATCCACTTTAGTGTTGATTAAGAGGTTTTAACTCTATGAGGTATCATTTTTTAGTCCAATATATATTCTAATCAAGCTACAGAGGAGAGTCCAAAATATACAATTTGTGTCCTCTGTTCCTAAAATGAGAGGTTGAAAACCTATGAGGCCCTTGGTGTGTATAAAACACACATAAATGGATCTTGAAGGAGGGAACATTAAAATATTTGAGTATATGTGGAAATTAATGTCCCTAAATTATTGATTGACTGAGTGAACAATCTAGTGCCTTTGCCATGCATCACTAGGTCCAAAAATGATTTAAGTATATTATTTTTCCCACCCTTAGGAACATTTAGAATACCTGAGATCAATAGGTGGAGTCCAAGAGAACTTTCAGTTTAGTTTATTTCACCTAATCCACCCTCACATCTTAATCCTCATCCCACTAGACCAATGGCTTGGCTAGCTAAATATGCCATTAATGTGGTCGTATATGTCTATGATATACTAAAAAACTCATAAAGATACCTACCTAATTTACACCAAATGGGCAATGAACAATCGAGGAAAAAATAACCTCTTGCAAGATTAGCATGAGTCTTCTCAATGTTGAATATGAAGATGTGGCCTGGAGACTCTTCAATTTTACATTGCAAGACACTACATATGACTAGTTATTACCTACTTAAGGAGTCTATCATTGGCTGGGATCAATATGAAAAAACCTTATTAGATTAGTTTGGATAAGTTATAGACACTAGTGTGCTTTGTTAGTAGTTTTCCAGTATGAATATTTAATGCTAGGTTCCAAAAGATGTTTAACTGAATCACTATACTATACAGACCAGATGCCTAATCGACTCTAGAAATTTACAAAAAATGCCTTATATCCCTAGATAGTTATGTTATTATGAAGAAACCCTCTCATATTGGACTTACAACCTGCATATGCATAAGTCATTAAGGTAAATAAAAAACTAAATCCCTAGGGGTAAATGATGACATTTATTCCTAATATTATCCAAAATTTTCTAGTCTTGAATCTTGTTCCCAATGTGAACCAAAACATACATATGTCAAATTCTGTGCCAGTGATTATCCAACTTCTACTAAGGCAAGCCACACCTAACCAATGCCTAAGATTTATTAGTTTTAATAATATCGAGGCTACATCCCAAACTCATAACCAAGCACTAGTTCTCATAGTGAATAATGTCCATAATGTGCCCCAAGATTCTACCAAGTGTGAATTGGATGTCATACAATGTATAGTGAAAAAGATTAGTAATGACTTCTTAGGCATTCAAAGGTAGGTTGGGAATGCTAATGTGGAAAGATCCAACATGAAATTATCCTAACAAAAATATAATCATCCCTTTATCCATTCCAACAACCAATAAGAATATTCACCTAATAAGTTTCCTAAGATCAACATCTATGAATTAGCCTTGCCAAACTAGTGTAGAATGAAAAAAATTGCCCAACAAGGAGAGTTAGATTGCATTGAGTTCTAAAATGCCTTTGACATCTTACAAAAGGATATGGAAGGATTGAGATGGTTCTAAAACACCAAAATGCAACCAACCTGTTTGATAGCCCTAACACATTAAGATCCCCAAATATTGCCATCTTACTGGAAACTCTTAAATTTCCTAGTTAAGAGGATAATGAACTAGAGGAGACCACATACAAGGTTCATGTTTTTAGCAGTACTATAAAAATAATTATACATTTAGAAGTTAAACATAATAGTATCCCCTCACAATGTCCACTCCCCCAAATAATGGTGTTACTCCTCTAGATCCTAAAGCCAACAATGATCCCCAACCTCTAAAATATAATGATCAGAGGCCTCTTGTATAACCCCAAACTATCCTTATCAAAACATGTTATAAAATAATAAAGGACATGAAGAATATCAAGGCAAATATCACATTGCATTGGCTACCTTAGATCACCAAGTAGCGTGATCTTCTCTTGAAATCCTTGATTGATAGGTTAGTTCAACCCAAGCCAAAGGCCGCACATACTAACATAGTGATACATAGAGATAAGGTTGAGGTACCACTTTCTTACTCATAGTATGAATATTTGGAAATAATTTTCATAATTGTTTAGTCAATTTAGGAGCCTTGGAAAGCATCACGCCTACTAGGATTTGTAAAAAGGTTAGGAATGCTTCTTATTAAGTTTGAAAAAATAATCATCTAGCTAGATAAATATGAGGTAAGGTGCTTAACAAGCTCTTGAATGCCCATATGCAATTGGAATTTGAACCCAGAGTTCAATAGTTTATATACATCAAGTTAGTTAAAATACCTAAAGTTTACATGATGTTACTGAGTAGGGATTGGTATAAAATGCTAAATGGGTACATGGAAATATAATTTTATCACACGTAGTTGCCTTAGAGAAGCATCACTAATCAGATCTAAATTGATAGAGAACCTAACATGAAACACATGACCATGAAATATAATGCCATAAATGAGAAAGTGAACATAGTGTCAACTAACATTGGAATTTACACCCTTTCCATGGAACCTACTAGAATTAAAACTACAAAAGTTACTAGTAATCAGGCTTATGGTCCCTTTAATTTGATAGGGAAGCTCTAAACATAGATCCAAAAATAGAATCTTATTGATCACTCTGTAAGGGAAATGACACTTGGTCAATTATAGAATATAGTTCACTTGTACTAACAATCTTATTGAATATGAAATAGTAATCCTATGCCTAAAATTTACATAAATATAGGGTCAGATAATTATAGGTGTTTGGGGGTTCTGAGTTATTAATTAACTAGGTTAGAAGTAAGTTCCAATGTAAGTTATCCTATCTGTAGAAATAAAATCACTGAGAATGGGATTTAATGAAAACATTTAATACTTTCAACATTATTTCCTTTCCTAGCGAAGATAACCATGTTTTATACTCTTTGGACACTTATACTATGAACTTGACCTTTTTTGACAACTCTGAACTTCAACATTTTTCCATAGAGCTAGTACCTTTCCCTTCAATCCTAGACAATGTTGAAAATTTTCAAGTTTTTGAAGATGATTTCCATAACTTAGACTTTATAAGTAGCTCTAGAGTATTCAATGCATAAATCATAGACATAAAATAAAGGGACAATTTTTTATATAATGACTATGATGATGATGGTATGATGTATTTGAAGGAAAATCGCATCCCAAAAGGCATGATTTCCATTTAAAGGATATTTGATATGGACAAATCAACAAACATACCCAAAATACCAGCCTATGTAGACCAATGGTCTAACCTCATCAACCTTGGATTGATTTATGAGTGTAAGAATGTCAACATTGGTCTTGATTGAACCTAATTTGAGATGGAAGAATTGAAGCATCTGGTTCTATGACATAGAGACGTAATCACTTAGACATATGATGACTTGAAAGTCTTCAATCATATGGTGATAAATCAAACTATCCTAATTAAGAAAGGATAAAATCCCTTTAGGCAGAGACAATTACTTGTTAATCCCATTTTTGAGCCTTTCGTTCACAAGGAAGTTCATAAATTTATCTCGTCCAGGATCATTTTCTTAGTCTATCATTCTACATGGGTGGCTAACCTAGACCTATTCACAATAAAAATAAGGAAATCAAACTCTGTCAACTTTAGAAATCTAATCCAAGCTTTGGACAAAGACAACTACCCTTTAAATTCCTTATATGAGGTAATATAGATGGTTAGCAGCTCCCAAATGATGTCTTTATTGGATGAACTTTTGGGATATAACCAAGTCTTAGTGAATCAAGAAAAAAAAGTGTAGACTAATTTTATCACTAAGTGGGGCATGTTTGCCTACAAAAAAATGCCATTCAACCTCATAAATGTTGGGACCATGTTCTAAAGAGCCATGGATTTCACCTTTCAAGTTAAAATTAATAAATGCATAATTATCTATATGGATGACCTAACTATTTTTTCAAAATGTAGTTCTAATCACATCCACCCTCTATAGAAAGTATTTGAAAGGTGCAGAAGGTATGGTATCTCCCTAAATCTAAATAAAATTATCTTTAGTGTTACAGAAGGTAAGATTATTGGTCATATTATTATAAAATAAGGTATCTCCATTGACTATAAATGAGCTAGTGCCATCTTTAAGATACCTCTTCCTAATAGCAAAAAGGAGTTGAAATATTTCTTTAGCAATATTAAATTTATGAGTAAATTTATCTCTGGTTTTATTCAAAATTTTAAACCCTTGAATGCTGCGTTGAAATAAGAAGTGAAGCTTTAGTGGAATCCTCAGGAAAAAATGGCCTTCTAAGACATTAAGAACACCAACATACAAGCACTAGTCCTAATTAGTCTAGAAGATATGAATGATTTCTTCTTATTTTCCTTTGCTTTGGAACATACCATAGCCATCACGCTCACACATAAAAATGATGAAGTAGAACACCCTATTTATTTTATGAGCACCAACTTGAAGGATGTGGAATTGAATTAATCCACTTTATATAAGCATGTTTATGCTTTTTTGAATTTAGTAAAGAAGTTTAGACACTATATTATTCATAACAAGGTTCATGCTATTATGCCAAATACTACCATAAAACTCATACTAGGACAAAGTGAGTTTAGTGAACGCAAAGGTAGATGGGTAACCAAGCTATAAGAGTATGACCTAGGCCAAGGTCTCACATGACTGATGACAAAAATGGATCCCATAATCATTGTGGTGCAACTAGATTAGACATAAATAACAAACCAAGAGTGGTATGACCCAATGATTCACCCTTACTTTATGGTATCCCCCCTCCAAAATTGAGTAGAGATCAAAGGATAACTCTCCAACTAAAAGTAACCCATTAGATTTTGAAGAAAGAAGTTATCTATCATAATAACTATGAAAGAATATATCTAATATGTTTTTCAAAGGAAGAGGCCAAAGATGTTATGACTAGCTTTCATAAAAAGTTAGGTAGTGGCCATCTTTTTTGGATTACAACAACTCATAAAATTATGTGATTTAGATACTATTGGCCTATCATATTTAAGGACACACATAATCACATTAAGACTTGCCATAAATTCCAATTTTTTTCTAATAAATAGGTTCATGTTGCGATGCCACTTCAACTAGTGATTGAAGGACATCACTTTGTTCAACGGGGATTGGATTTCATTGGAGTCATCAATCAATTTTTTTTCACTCACCATAAGTTTATGCTGATTGATATTGAATAATGCACAAGATAGACAAAATTTGTTACTACTATAAATAGTATTAAAAAGGAGTCAATTTTCTATATAAAATTATAGTCACCCAGTTTAGGACACTAGTCTCACTATTTTGTGACAACAGACCTAATTTATAATCTAAAAATTTCATAGTGTGGGATTATTAAAGCAACATCATCTTCAAGTTATCTCCTAATTATTATCTTCAAGGAAATAAAATAAGTCTACAAATAAAAATTTAGTGGATGTGATCAATAAGTCTGATGAGAAATGACCTAGAGATTGACACTTGCTATTGAAATATGCACTTTGGGTTGATCACAACAGATACAAATAAGCCCTCAAGAGTTCATCATTTATCTTAGTATATGCCCAAGAGATGATGTTCCTAGTAACACTCAAGCTACCTACATATAAATTCATGAAATAATACATGGAAGGTGAGGAAAGGGTAAACTTGAGATTGTTAGACATAATCCAAATGGAAGATGCACATGAAGAAGCACTTTAAAATTTTAACAAACATTGCGACATTATCAAAAGATGGTTTGAGAAGAAGGCAAAGGTGAAATATTTTAGGATATCTGATTCATTTGGGATAAGGTTCATGAGAAAAAAGGGTAACATTCCAAACTAGATCCTCTCTGGATTGGTCCTTACTAGTTCACTAAAATATTGGGGTGGAATGCCTTTAGGTTAAAATATTTACTACCTGTGAACCTTTTCTACCTGTGAATGGACAAATCTTGAAGCAATACTTCTCTAATGTGACATCCAAGGTCATCTTAGAATGACTGTAAGTTTTAGCTTAGGAGTAGTGTAGGCTTATCATATTTAAAAAGTAGTTTTCTTTCTATTCGCTTGCTTGTTTACTTTCTGTTCACTACTTTGATTTCTTCACCTGGTTTTGTGGTGGTTCCTTTCTATTTTTTTTCCCTATAATTCTCTTTGATTATCCTCTTGCAATACCATTATGAAATAATAATCCCCATTGATCTTGGCCATTGAGTCCTCTAGTTTGGTCTCCCCAATAGATGGAAAAACATTGAATGGGTAGTCAAAGAGTTAAGGATTATGAAAGTTTGTTTTTTACTTTGGACATTAGATAACATTGCAAATAATTTCATAGTATCAAGTAGAAATGGATTCAATTTTTGAAATTTTTGCATTGAATTAAGAACAATTTTCTTACTAATGGGAATTTAAACACTGCAATTTAATCACATTAAGAAGCCACATTGAGATTTATGAAAATAGAATAAGAGGAATCCCCTATGGTCATAATTATCAGAACAAATATTTTTTCTTTAGATACATTTGAATCAAACCCTCACAAAGAAAATAAAAGAAAATTTGAAAGCAAAATGGGAAATTCAAACATTTCAAGAAAATTACAAGTGGTTTCCTAAGAACGGGTGATTCATAAAACCTCCATTGCAGCTTTCCCACCTCACTAACAATGGATCAAGGCATAGATTATAGATAAAGGTATCTCTATTGGGGTTATATATGTCTATATTATAGTAGAGTAATGTATGAGCCTCCCCCGTAAGCCAGTATGAATAAAACACATCACCTTTCAAAAGTTCAAATCACCAAATTCACTCTTAATCTCCACCAAAATTTCAAAGGTGATAAATATATAAATAACTTTTCCACATTTGGCTTCTTGGAAGGATTAAAACTTAGTATGTTATGTGCTAAAATAGAATCAATTACTTTATTTTTACTTGGTACTGTGAAATTATTTTCTATGGTCTATCTAGTTTTTCTACGATAGAACTAGAGATTTTGAGTTTTAAACACTTGGATAGTGTTTTTCCAATATAGTCACCATTTTTCATGACTAACACATCCCTTTTGTAATTGGGAAAGACCATGTAGCATTTAGCATCTCCTAGAGTGACAATAGGATAATATGGCATAAGAGGTACCATTTAATTAGTGTTGGCCATGTGTTATAGATCGTACTCTTGGGGTCCCGTTATATGCAAAACATTGTACGATCCCAAGAACCCTATAATTAATTAGAATATGCCATGTGTAACTTTTATACCTCTTGAAGTGTTAGAGAGTAGTATGGCATGGTATATTTTGACCATTCATCCTATGCCACATTTCTCTATTGTACACTCAGAGGTTCGTACATCCAGAGGGCATATGTTCAACAAGACTACTTTGGGCATTCTTGGGGTCCACCTAAAAGTATATATGACACTTGGAAAACCATGAGAACCCACTCTAATGACACAACATTAAAACTGAGGCATGTGTTCATTACACTTCCAGTAATCAACAAGCCAACTTGGATCCATTATTAGGATATTTGAATGGGTTGGATGTTGACATGTGGGTAGGTCACATCATCGTAAGAAGTTTTAAAGCCAAATTAAAGTTTTTAAAATAGATTAAAGGGTGGAAAGGTAGCTAATTTAATGCTGCTAACTTAGAATTAATACACACATTGGTGAAATCAAATCACCATTGCTACAAGATCAATTTTAAAAGCTTTAAGATCCAAATAAACTGCATTTGTACTAGTTATTCTCAAAATCCAAACTATAAAGCTAATTATATTAAGTGATAATAGGATATTGAGCTATTGATCAAATTATCCTAGTCCCTTAGAGCTAATTCATAGCTTCTTCCAAGTTTACATCCACCATGGTAGCATATTGATTAGTCTCAAAGCCCATGAAAGAATTTCATGACAACACTTTCATATAGGGCATAATTAGATATAAGCATTAAAACAAGATATTTAAGGAAGTAGATGAGGTGTAGAGACCATTAGATGATGGCACTACCACTGAGGAGGAGAAAAAATTATCTAATGACTTATTATCCATATAGCAATTGGGACTCCACAAAGTTGCCACCAAACTAGAGGTAATTCCTTATAGAGACCTGTTTCATAACCTAGGCATCAATTCTACATGTCTAAATAACCTAATATAATTAGATAATCAATAACATAAGATACTTATGATCTCTAGGGCTAATTATAATAATTATTTACACCTTCTAAATCTGGACATCCCTTATATCAAATATATTATTGTTGAATGCATGAAGACACATGATGTCCTAGAGACCATGTAAGATTTGGAAGAGTATATTGAATGATGGGTGAACAAGGAAGACTCAAAATATTACACAATCAAAACATTCAAAGAAGGAGTTAGGGTTAGAATATTGTTGATTAATTGAATATTTAGATCAAGTGACATTGTGCATGTAAATAAGATTTGATTGCCACTCCTTAGCATTATCATGGAGTAAAAGCAGATCCCACCTCTAAGAGGAATCATCACTTTCAATCTATCCCAACATACGATGAGGGTTAGAAAAGGGGTGGATTTATACATGATGTCTTACTTAATGGATGAATGTTGTGTCACTTTTACTTTAAAACACTCCTTCCCATCTTGGATACATTACAAACCCCCTGTGCATGTGGTCTACTAAAAAAATACATTCAACATTTTAGGGCTTACAATGAGGATATCTAAAACCAATTTTATCCACCTCTATATTTTTTCATCAATGAGAAAAACACACCCAAGTTATCTAAGGAGATGAGGGCTTCCATCATGACTATTAGAATCTAATTGTATTATCAAAAATTCATTATGATCAGAATTGAAGGAATTCTTGGTGCTTCTTTCAAATTGACCTATTATGTACCCATTAAGTTCATAGAGCAAGAGATTGACTATTAATACATTAGTGGGGTGGCTGATCATTTCACTACTAGGAGTTAAAAGTCATACCCATACTTACCCCTCATCATTAGTTGACATGAATACTTTAATTTTATAGTAGTGGTAGCCATGATGACTCATAGGTCATCCTTCAACCTGTAGTTTCATGATTATAGACAATGAGACCCTCATGGAATGTTCAAAATAATGTAGAGGCACTAAAATTAAGTTTAAATATATCTAATCACCATAATACCCATGAAGATGATAAATACTACTTGAACCCAACTGATGACAATGAGGTAATTGGACACTTAAATGCTATAAGTGCACTTCAAGGACAATAATTTGGGAAGTGAGTTTTGGAGGAGTGACCTAATGATCCCCAACCCTTGGAAGATGATCCAAGGACATAAAAAATACTAAAGGTCATCATATTACAAGGGATACCCATGTTTGCACCTCCATATTCATCAACTATTACATCTTTAGCTAGAGGGATGACCTGGGTAAGTCCACCTTATTCTAGATAAGCATTGCATATCTCTTGTGACTTTGATTTTCAACAAATTTCCCAAGTGGCTCAACCATCTATGTCACTTGAGTTAGTTACCCCTACTTATACCATGATAATGCCATAGGTAATTGTCTCACTTGTTGGGTCTACTAATTGGCAAGCTTACCTGGGCTCCCATATTATTATTATTACTCATGTAGTTTTTGGTTCTACAATTCCTAGTGTGTCAATTTCATATGTTCTAGTAGTTTATATCTCCCCTATTATGGTCAGTTCCCCTGTAATATCTACTTTTATAGTAATTATTTATCCTATTATTTCTAGTACTTATGAGTTTTATATTTACCCAATTTCTTATGGTGTAATTTTATGCACTCCAATTCCTAGTTGAAAAACATGTTCCTATCATTATTGCAATCTCAAGTTCCTCTTCCCCACTAAGGTTGATTTCCACTTGCATTTGAAATCCATAAACATCAAGTCTAATGAGGGTGTACATAAGGCATGGCTTAATTATGTTAGTGCTTAAAATATCCCCACTTCTAAGTGCCATTATACAAGAAACTGACTCATTACCTAGGCTTACTCAACATTTTAGACCAATAGCCTTAAATTTCATTGGAATCAACAACATTACAACTCCATATTTTTCATCTAGTCCTTATGCTCCACTTCTTTTTGCATAAATTCCTTAGATTTCTCCTTAACCTCATTGGTTTAGACCTAAACCAACAATAACTCTCCCTTGGGCTTTACTCTCATATATTTCAAGTCCCATAGGATTCACATTCAATAGACCCATATACCCTTTAAGGATGATGACAAATCTTCTTGGTGTCATTGGATCTACCATCCACATGAAAAAAGATCAAATGATAACACATACGACTCTATATGTAGCTCCCTTTACCATTATTGCATTCTCTCCCACTCTCACTTCCATATTACATCCCAATTCAAAATCCTCTTGCATTCATGTCGTCGTTATCCTCTCCACATCCACTTCAGTAATTACATCCTTAACTAGTGCTTCAAGATCCATTGGGCCTATATAAAGAGGGGATTGGATATATTCCTATAAGAAAAAAAGTTATAGATACCTAAGATGGTATAACAAGGTGACCCAGACATATAATTCAAGTTTAAAAAGGAGATGGGTCTAATGAAGAGGGTCATGACTCAAAATTTTACACAAGAAGGGGACCATATGATTTGGAAGATAGAGGAGAACTTGTTATCCTTGACTATAAAGAAGAGGAAAACATGATAAGAACACATTATTGAGGATCCAATATCTATTATGAGAGGCTCCCATGATATGTCCAAGAAACTTATAAAATAATTAAAAGAGAAGGTTAAGACCTTAGAGTCTCAAGTAAGGAGCACTTTCTTGACTAGCCTAGTATATAAAGTATAAGTTGTTTCATGCCTTGGAAGAGATACTAGAGGATTTAACAAGAGGAGGGGTGTTTTATTAGAAATAACAAACATATTTGGAGTATACTATCATGATGGACAATAAACTCAAAAAAATGGCAGTTGTGATCAACAATGGAATGTTCCTTTGGTTAAACATCATGCCATTGGTAGGCCTTAACTTATACTAGGATTTTTGTGGGAACATGAAATCCTCCTTTGAGGAATGGATGAGGGATATGAAGTCAAAAATGATCCCCTTGGAGAATAATGAAAATAAAATGTTGATCCATTTCAAGGAGGTCAACATTACTCTACTCTTTAATCCAAATGGTACATTTATCAATGAAATTGAGTTTGGGGTACACCTATAAAAATTTAGTGTTACTTTTAAGAAAAAGGTCACCAAGGATAATAAATCAAGAGAACATTCCATCATGGACTTAGCCACATAGGCCATATAAAGTGTCAAGAAAGTGAGTACAATCAAGAACACCTTGGAAGTCCCACAAAAGACCCACACTAAGTTTCTAACATGTGTAGAGGTGGTGTTCATGGAGCCACCTACCAATCTCTCCAAGCTAGACCGAGAGGCTAACCTGATTGCTCAAGCTTTGGCAACCCAAGAAGGCCAAAGATAACTAGGTGGTGATCCCACTATAGGTCCAAACTAACTGGTAATCATTATATATTTGAATAGTCCCAAAGTGGGAATATTGTGTCCTAATTTTAGACTCCTTTATGGTTTTATCTCTTCTGAGCATATGTGTTGTTGTGACTGACTTAGCCATGATGGCTATGAGTGAGATTCCATTATTTTGGGTGATGAATTTACTTATTATTTAAGTATAATGCTTTGTAATATTATTTTAAGGTCAGATTTTTCAATAGAAAACATAAGAAATCATAGAAACTTAAAAGTGTTCATGATTACTATGTTTTATATATGGAAGCCTTCCCCATTTATCATGGTGAAGTGGTGAATGTTGATGTTGTATGGACTATTTTATTTCTCATATTCTCCCCCTTATTGCCTTACCTTCACTCCATTATTTATTTATTTATTTTATATGGTCCACCCTTTTAGACTTATAATCCTATATGGTCAACACCTTGAGTATCCAGGGTGACACATAATTCCCATATTCATTGTACTATTGAGTAAGAAATCTAAAATATTTGAGGTAGAAATGATTACTTCAAAATCTATTCTAGGTAGGATACATAGGAGATCCCAATACCTAAAACTTGTGCCATATTTGTAACAATAGTCCTAAAACAAGAGGGTGAAAACACATGAGCCCCTTGGTGTGTATAAACACACATCAACAAATTTGAATCTAGCTTTTATAGTTTAGCTACACATGATTCAAAGGATAAAAGAGCATTGAAGGAACCTAAAGTAGCCAGTACTTGTAAACATATAAATCTAGAATTAAACACTTGAAAATATTAGTCTTGACCCATCTTTACCTTACATGACTTGTGCATATACATATGGCTGTTTCACACCCTTTTATCCTATTTATTTTGCTTTTAACGGCCCAACCTTCTTCATTTACTATTAGTCACCTACATAAATTCTCTAGTATGTGCCTAATATTCTTATTATCCTAATTATATTTTATCCTAATCATTAGATCAGTATTATTATTTTCTAAACACCTTTGGTCATACTCAGATGACTTTGGATTGTTGAAGCCATCTACTTGTATCAGATCCATCCACACACCTTTCAAATATCAATTTCTAAATTTATATCATTCATAGGGGTCAAACTTTACATTTTTCATGTTGGTGGTGTAAAAGTTACACAAATAGTTATTTATTTATATATAATAAGTCTATCCCCATTCCCATCTAGCAAGTATAAAGTAAACATCTATTTATCACTTGCACATTGAGAAGACTACTCTCAATCCCCCAAATCAGAAACTAGTCACAAAGAGTAGGCCCTAGCCAAGTTTGAATCAATAAATACAAGTCAAGATTAACTATTTTAAAGTGTCGAAAGGTCGATTATAGGTTGCATTCATAATAAAGGAGCACTGTTGCACACATACACCTAATTGGGAGAACTACATGCAGTTTGAGATCTATTTAGATTATTGGAATTATATGAAACACTCATGTACTTAGCAAGGGATGGTTTAGATAAACTCAACCCATATTTCTATTTTCCTTTTTTAGATAAACTTGGTGTCAAAAATGGAGTCAAGATTTTGAAGTGAAGGAGACAGGTTTATGGACTTGCACATAATAGTGAGCTTTTGATATTGCATAGAAGAATAATTTACAATTAGGTGAAATGATCTAATATGAAATAATTAGGCATAGTTATAAGGATAATTCTATTAATGATTAGAAAAATACCACTGAAACAAGCATCCATCAGTTGTTGTATTCATCTAGGCATGTCCAAATAGTTTCTAGAGTTGAGTGAATCCATGCCAATTTCAATCCTTCCTTCCACCTATACACAATCTCAAACTTGAATAAAAAAATAACAACATAGGTACCCTAATCCTCTTAGTTCTTTCCATAAATCATAAAGTGTAATTGAACATATGATTTTAATATTGATATTTAATTAATTTAGACATCTCTTAGATAATATGATATTCAAAAGTTTGATATTGTTTAGATAAATTAATAAAAATAAGGTAAAACATTACTAAAAATGCATTTCTAGTATAAATACAACATAAAAAACCACCTCAATATAATTCATGGATTGAATAAATATCATTGACAATAATATGGGATGAAATCAACAAAAATAGGGTGGATGGAAAAAAATGAGACAAATCCCTAAGTGAGAAGTAAATATCCAGTACATTCCATTGAATGTACTGGCTTGGTTGAAATTTTGATACAAAAAATTGTTAAAAGTTGGCATGTTCTCACTGTCAACCATAAACATGCCATCTAAACCATATAGTATGTAATTTTCTTATGGATGTAGGAATGGAAATGCAGTCTGCATATTAAAGAGAATCTAATCAACACAATATAAAAGATTGCTTGGTTAGAGAAAAAAAGAGAAGATAAAATAACCTGCTACACAAATTAAATATCCATAAAATATTTCCTATGAAATTATAAAAAATTGTCAATATCATTGTAGTAAATAAGCTACAAAGGAGAAAGTAAAGGATTTTCAATACCAAAATTTATAGCTGAATAAAGAATTTAAAAAGTATAATCAAATAATTATCCCAACCTGAAACAAGAAGAGTAATTAATGAAGGAAGATATGGAATTGTTAAAATCAATCAAAATTATGCATTTTAATCTTGAAGTCATCAAGGAATACCAAGCAAAAGAAAGGTACAAAACCTATCAAAAAACAAGTGTACAAACTAAATTGAAACATGAAGATAAAGGTGAAAAGGAATTTCAATAGAACAATCAAAGATATAATCATTTATCCAATTTTTGAATTTGATTAGATAAGTCTTATAGTTTTCCAACCCAAGTAAAGATTATAAATATGGATTTATGGTGATTATAGAGCCTTGAACGATGTGTATTAAAGATCCATTTTATACATGATTAACATATAAGATTTTAAAATTAGTTGCAAAACACAAAGTTTATTCATTCATAGATGGCTTTAGTTTATACCATAATATGTGAATCATAAAATATTTATTAAAGGAAACTTATACCAAAAATTAGGCTCCTTTGCATATATAATTTTATAATATGGAAAAACCATGTAGGATTCAATATGATATGCTAGATATAAATTTGTTTATAATTGTTGTTATACCTAAACGCTTGGATGAAACTAAAACATTTCCAAGACATGGTAAATTTAATAATTTTCCTACCAAAATAAAATAAAAATCAATTAGTTTCTCAATATTTTTCATTTAGAATCATAAATGATTTCTTATACAAGCTAGGAAGATATGATTTCATGTGAAAAGTGTTGCTAGACAATTAAAGTGATGTAATCTTATAGAAGGCATATGAAGGAATAGTAGGAGGAAACTTTGGAGGTGAATATTATGCATTTAAGATCCTAAAATATGTCTTATGGTGGCTAATGTTGTTTAAATATGATCACAAAGTTGAAAAGTATTGTGTATTTTCCAAAGGATTGGAAGGCCAGAGTCTTAAAGACAATATGTCATTGAATCCTATCTTGGTAGTGAAACTATTAAATTGATGAGGGATAGATTTTTTGGACCCATGCATCCACCGTCAAAGAGTTCAAATGTAAATTATATCATTACTACCACGTATTATTTACTAGAAAGGTTGATATTGTTGAAACACTAAAGTTTACTATGAAAGATGCACCAATTTTTTGTTGCCATGATAGAATATTATAAATAAAATAGAAGGATTGCACTAATAAATTGGGTAAAGTATAAAATATTGTATATAAATTGGATTATTAAGGTTGTGTGGATGGTGCAAGGTAGTAGTGCACAAACATGAAAATTTCTTATGAGTGGATGTATCCAAGGTCAACGTTGAAGTAGAAGGATTGCACAAATGATGCAAGGAAAATTGATCTCAAATTAAAAAGTCCCATACACACACACATGCACACAAGTCCAATAGATGACCAACATAATAGATGAGGAAAGTGACCATCATAATAACCAATATTATCAAAGGAAGACCCATGAGTGTCAAATGTTAGAGTAAATTGACAGAATAAGTAATATGATTGCATACGAACACTGGATCTAGATGTGAGACCAATAATAAAGAAATTCACCATGAAACAATAAGAGAAAAGTTGAACACACCATAACATAGATATACATGAGAAAACCTTTAAAGAGGTAAAAAACCCACAAAGATTATTCATATTATGAGAAACTAACAAGTGCCCAATATAGTCTTTCTTCCTCTCACTTCTTTTTTTCATTACTTCTTACAATATAAACTCTTTTATTATATAGACAAGGTAATCTCCCCATTATGAATGACTTTTTCCAACCACCACATTAATGGGTCCAACCTCTCTAAAGGTCATTTAATATATTTTATTATTTATTTACATGAGGATAAACTCATGATAAATAATAAAATATATTATTATTTAACCAATGTAATTTAATGTATTAAGGGTACATAAATAATACCACTTAACCATTAATTATTCCAATACTCCCCCTTAATGCTAAGTGGGGATACATGGTGATTTTTAGGATGTAACAACATAATGAACTTACACTCCATGAACCATCCACATGATGAGTTTTAAGAGGTAATAATTGAAAGAAACATCCTTCATCATGCCATAGTCACCTTTAAAAGAATTATGCTATATAAACATAATCACCCAAAGGTATTACACTATTTAACTATAGATACCCAAAGGTATTACACTATGTAACCGCAATCACATAATCACTTTTAAATGAATTACAATATACAACTATAGATACCTAAAGGTATTACACTATGTAACCACAATTACATAGTCACCTTTAAAAGAATTACACTATACATCCATAGACACCTAAAGGTTTTGCACTATGTCCCCATATGCACCTTTAAAGGAATTACACTATGTTATCTTAAACCACTTAAAGTGAGTTTAGGCTAGCATGATTGTGAGACTACATCTGACAGTGAGAATACATCTCACAATTTCTCATGAATAATCAACTAAACATATTGGAGTCTTTTATAACATAAAGACCTCCATGCTACTATGTGTTGAGTCTAATGTAGACTTCCATATGAAGTTTACTAAAATCACATAAAGTGATATGTTACAATATTTTAAAATAAGAATAAGTATAGAGAAATATAAGGAAACACACGACCCATATGGCTGTTAAGAAGTGATATTGTCATGCACACTCCCCCTCAATGAAAAATTTGATAAGTCCAGCATTGAATGAACTTTCATAGGCTTTAATTTGTTGATAATGCATTGGATTTTTCACCAAAGTTATAAAATTTTGACTTTCACTAAAAAGGTTGGTATAATGAGGAACTTTCACATGATGTTTTTCTATCATCCTTCATAGCCACAAGGCTTCTTTAACAATTTCTACATGAAGTGCCCCAAGTGATAACACCTACACCAAACATAAACATATATCCAAAAGTAGACTCATCATAGTATGGTTAGCATCACAATAACCAAATAAACTAGCATAATCAAAGAAAAATAATATAAACCAAAGTTTACAATTTCTTTTATATATCGAAGTATTCGCTTGTTAATTTTCAATAATCCAAGTATAGATCCTACATGAATCTGGGAGCAACACCCACATCTTATGAAATATCTATCCCAATAATGGTTAGATAAATCAAAATACCAATAAAATATTTGTAAATATGGGTTAGCTTTATTGCACATAGTTTTTGGATCAAGCTTTAACACAAACTTCAATAGAAATATATGTAAGCTTGCAATCAAGCATGTTAAATTTAACAAGTAGGTTATGTGATGCACATACAATAAATTCACTAATAATTTGATAATAAGTTAACCAAATGTTACATATATTATTAAGAATAATTTCATATTCTACGTTTTCCTCTCTTAAAAGACTAAAAATCTTAGATCTATGTAATTTTCCATATTTTAAGCCTGTTTTCATGTTATATATTTAACTGAGAATCTTAAAATGGGCTAAAATTATATTTTTAATAATTAATTTTTTTAAATATTTTCTTATTTGTTGGACTAATAATCTGTATGAAGGTGGTTGAAGCTCTTTAGTTTTATGGTATTAAAGGTTATTTGTGGCCATTGATGGTACTCTCAAGCTGGCTATGGCCGCAATGATCCCACCAAAATCATATCTATCTAAAAAAATATTCATGTAAGCTACAACTCGTATGGACTAGCTAAGACTCAAACCTAGGACCTTCCATTTGTTGCTGGAGTGCTCTACCAACTGAGCTACTAACCCCTCTATGGCTAGCCCATTATTGGTCTAGGTGTGGCTTATTTCCAACACCTCCTCTTAAGCCACACTACAGGTGCTTGGGATTCCTAGCCTGGCTCTAATACCACATGTGAGCTACAACTCATATGGATCGGCTAGGACTCAAACTTAGGAGCTTCCATTTACTGTTGGAGTTATCTTCCAATTAATCTATTGGCTCCTCTATGGCCAACCTATTGCCAGTCTGGGTGTGGCTTATTTCCAACATAAATGTGATTTCAAAATAGGTTAGATGGCATAAAAAATGCATGCAAACATTGGATATTTAGGCCATTCTAGAATGAATAGGGATTTGGTAGTGACTCGATAGTGTTATGATTGAGAACATATTGTAACTCAGTGGGCTAGATTCATATATAAACCCACCTCATGCTCTTGGGAAGCAAGTATTATAAGGGATAGTTGGGTGTTTCATTGTAATACATTGTTGCATCTTTACACAAAACCCATGAGATAATCTTGAATTATTCCTAGAAGTACGATATTCAAGGGTCCAATGGATTTTCCCTTTTCTATACAATAAATCATGTGAATAAGGAACATGGATAATTTTAAGGGACCCCTAAAATCTTAGTATAAAATCCTTGAAAATCTTAGATTTTAGGTATAATTCCATCTGTCAATCTTTGGCAAAATCACCACATCGATATAAATTGACTGGTGATTTCTATTAACTCTTTCAAAAATATTATAAATAGTTCATGAATCAAGCATCATATTAAAATCAAGAAATAATGGTGAAAATTATAAGTTAAACCCCTTTCCCCAGACACATTCACAGAGCAAATAACATGGCAATAGTTTGAATCCCTTAAAAGATAGGTAGAATTCATTAGAATTGTAAAAATATTTACATATATATACAACTTATATTTCTTACTTGGATTGTATTTCATTTTTAGCTACTTAGACTCCTATTTAGCCTCCTCTTGAAATTATAGCTCATTTCATGATTCTCACAACACATAGGGATTGTATTTATTACTTTGATTGTACTTCATTATTGGCTGCTTAGACTCCTTATCTTCCTCTTACAACTGTTGCTCACTTTGTGATTCTCATGACCATAAAGAAATAAAAATTTAACAGAAGTGAAGTTATTAAATTTAAGTTTTAGGGTTTTATGGTTCTAGAGTTTTAAGCAATTTGAAACACTTATACAGATTTATTTTATAAGAGGTAATTTGTGTTAGTTAAAAAACCAATGGAGAGAGAGGTTAGAGGGTGAGAAGTCTAAAGTCAAGATATTATTTACAATTCCTTTTTTTAATGATTAAATTTGTCCTCCTTTTTAAATATTAAATTTATCTTTTTTAAGTGCTAAATTTGATGGCTATATTATGTATAAATTGAGTACAGACTTCTATAAGTCTCTCAAAAGACCAACCAGATAATATAATAAACTAAGTATAGAAAAAATTGTGACAAAAAATCAAGTATAGAGTATAAACCAACTATGGGGCCATAGGGCAAGACAACTATGAAATGCAAGGATGACATAATTGAAAAAAAATATTCAAAACATTTTCACAATTTTAAAATTATAAACTATATAATAAGGTCTGCCAAAATGTCTTAACCACATTCATATAGGCATTTCAAATATATATTTTTTTCAATTAACAAACCATGCCAACTAGAATATAATATTTTATTTAATAGATTTCAGTAGTGGGTCCATGTAGCAACATATTTTCTAATAAAATATTTTATTTGATAAATTTGAGTAGTGTTTCCCTATGTCACATAAAAAATCACTTCATTTGTCACACCCAACACAAATAAATGGTGCTCTAGATGAATGGATGGTGCTTTGGCAAACAAATGGAACTTATGATAAATGTGCAACAGTAAATAATCATTTATGGCAACCAAGAGATGGTGTTTTAGTAGGCATATGGAAAGCTTGGCAAGTGAATGGCACTTCCAAAAAATCCATTTATTTAATTATGGCATTTTTAGTAATTTTACAATGCTTCTTTTGATGTTTTAAATAGATTCACATCATTTTAGCACACCCAACAATGTTCTTTTTAAAAAAAACAACAAAAAGGATCATCATTTACATTACTAATGCTCTAGGGTAGACAAATAACACTCCAACACTTGACCTTATGTAAATTTAATTAGAAAATGGTGTTATTCTTTAGCAAATTGCATTTCTACATCCTTTAGGCAGTGCAAATGATGTTCAAAGTCCTTCAAGTAGTAGTTTCAATGCACCTCGACAAGGTTCGACGCCCTCCAATGTATGTTTGTAGGCTTATAAAAAATCTTTGCACTCTCATCAAGAAATCAACATGCCACATTTACAATTGAAATGATTTTGAATGCCCTCTACAGAAAACAACGCACCATAAGAAATTTTTTGACGCTTCAACAAGGTTTAAACTTCTTTAAAGCTTTTTCTCTAAGCCAAATGAAACACATTTATTTAGGAAGTTTCTAGGGTTGAGATAAAACAATAATTTATTTTAAAAAATATATTAATAAAACTCAAAAAAAACTTCTTCACATGCTTCAAGGGTTATTCATGGCCTCTTCGTCATTCTCACAGATCTATGACCATTTACACTGATACCACTGCTAGGACAAGTAAAACATAGGGTAAAATGGAATAGTTACATGTTTTATTATGAGATTCACACATACTTGATATTTGGGTACATTCATTGATAGTTTAATATTTTTACATTCAAGCTTTAATAAGGTTATTTATACACCAAACTCAACTACCTTAACGAGATCAACAACCTATGATATAAGTAATTAATAATTACTATTAATTATTACTAATGCTAACATAACATAACATTATATTGTCCTACTTCTTAAAGGGGGTGTCTCACTAGGAGACGAATACCTCATACAACAACTAATAACTAACAATTAACAAAGTATATTTGGATCACATGACTCAACACATAAAATAGATGCTCTTTAGACATACTTGAAAGATAATTTAATAGGGGATAAGAAGGATGAGTGATAATTTCACCAACATTCAAGTTGAGTGGCTCATTGCGCTAAAGAGACAAGAATTAAAAGAGAGGCAGGAAATTGAGATTGTTAAGATTGAAAAGGTGGATTAAAATATAACAAGGATGATGCGTGCCCATCTAGCAGATGTCAAATTTGTTGAAAATTATTTTAATTGGGGTTACAAAACAATCTTATAATCCCACTATGGGGATATAAATTGATTGTATACCTAAGTAATTATAAATAAGCCAAAGTTGGTAGGTGGATGGAGGAGTAGGATTTATAGCTTACAATTTTTTGCAAGAAGTGTTTATCTTCAATATTAGAAATGTGTTGTATTTACATGATTTACACTTTTTATAGATTGCACACACTAAGATTATTTTGGGTTCTGGGGTATTTCCCTATCTAGGGGGTGTGGGGGCTAATGACCCCCATGTAAGGGCTTCACCCCTGAAAATTAATTTTGGGGTCTCTATATGTGGTTTTAGGTCCATATGGGTGATTTTGGCAGATGATTTACAACCAACAAATTTTAATCCCATAATTTTTTCCCATTATATTATATATCACTTGGACAATTTCCTATTAATGTGCCTAGAAATACTATCATGTTTATTAGGATAAAAAATATTTTAAAAGTATGTTATTGTATTACATACGATTGAGTTAATGTAATAAGGAATAAGGTTATTGCATTATGTTTTTTCCTTGAAAAGGTTTTCCTAAGAAAAAATATTGTGTATAGTGTGTGTGTCATTTTTTATTTCTTTTGTAACTTAAGATTTTTTTAGCATTACTTCTCCCATATAAATTTATCAGTTCCTCTTCATTCAAATGTTTATTGGTCTAGTTTATTAGATTTTTTTTTAATTATTAATTTTTATTCTATTTTCATGATGGTGGTCTCTTATTTCTTTGATGTTGCAATGCCTTCAAGCTTGAATTATGATTTTCATTATAAAACATGTTTTACTAGTGCTTATATGCAAGCCCTTAAGCCTCTTTTGAATGAAACATAACTAGTAATTGCATTAAGTAGGTACAATCATCAAAGTACCAATAGAGGAAAATAAAGTGAAATATTAGAATAAAACTAGAATGTGTGTATAAATAAAATAACAGAATAAAATAAGACAAGTAAAATAGTAATTATAAAGTGAATCAATCAATTTGTGATATGGAATGCAATATTTGCACTTCTTTTTTTCTGATATGAATGTACGCATTATTTTACACTCTTTCACATCTTTCAAAAGAGAAATAAGGAGAGATACAAAGGTGTTGAAAGAAATGGATCCTCGATTTTTTAGCATTCCCAATGTCAATTGTTGATTGTTACAATGTTAGGCCCTATAACATACCACAAGTAACAAGTGGGAAAAGGACATGCTCTAGATTATTCACATTCCATGATAGACATATATATTTATTGAATTGGACAACCACAACTATTGGAAAATCAAGTGGATTTGTGCCAGTTTTATAAACAATAGTATGAATTTTCAAAATAACAACATTAACTAAACTGACCTCCACCACAAATTGGTAGTAAGCATAACATATTTTCCATTTCATAAAATAAGTTTAGTCTTTAATTGATCATAATTAGGATCTCCAAAACCAATATAATTTACATTACTGCATGTAATCAATATATTTAATGATTTCAACATCTCTTTATTATTTGTCATAACCAACTTATTTGTTGCATATAAATGCATTAAAGAATGAAATGAACATTTTTATTCTAAAGAAAAAGATGATTTTTTTAGAGACATTAGAAAATTCCAATCTTTAACCTTTGGTTAAACATTTCAAATATTTAATAAGAGAATTCAAAAATCCACTTGACACGGTTGATGAAAAATTGTGTGCAACATGATAACAATGTTAAATTTTATGCAAGAGGTCAAACCATATGATGTTATAACATGCATTAGAATATCTAGATTCAAAATAAATTGGGTTGAACATGTATAAATGAGCCTAAAATTATACACATTTACCTTGGTCATAAGTGGTTATAGTGTTATTGTGTTGATTTTCATCTATAATGGATTAATAGTACATAAAAATGACATAAAGGGGTAGTTGGGGATGTGTGGGTAACCAATTCAACCTAATTTTCCCTAATCATGCATATTTGGACCTAAATTTGAAATAAATTGGGTCAATCATGCATGAATTTTCCCTAAATTATCCATAATCACCCTAGTTACAAGTGTTTATTGTGTTGTTGTGTGGATTTTGGTTTGTAAGGGACCTAATCACAAGTAAATCCCACATAAAGTGGTGGTTGGGTGTCCACAGGTCACTAATTCAACCTACATTTACACAATTAGACTTATGTTAGCTCAAATTTGAACAAAATTATGTCGATTATGCATGAATGTGCCCCAAATTGCTTGCATTTTTCCAAGTCAAATGTGGTTAAGGTGTTGATGTGTAAATTTTTGTACACGAGGAACCTAATTGCATGAAAACTTGAAATAAATTGGTGTTTAGGTGTGAGGGGTCATCAATTCAACATACATTGACCCAATCATAACTATTTTGGCCCAAATTTAAACTAAATTGGGTTGATCATGCATGAATGTGCCCCAAACTGAGGACATTTTCCCTATTCACAAATGATTATGGTATTGTTGTGTCAATTTTAGTTTATAAGGAACCCAATCACATGAAATTGACATAAAAGGGTGGTTGGGTATGCAAAAGTCACCACTTTGACCTGAGTATAAAATCAAATGTGGAAATAACCAATTAAGTTAAATTTAAACATAGTAGATTCAATCATTTTAACTTTGGATACTTAGGGTTTAGGATACATGGTTTAGGGTTTAAGGTCTAGGTTTTATTATGTAGGGTGTAGAGTGAATGATTTAGGGTTTAGTGTATAAGGTATTCAATTCTTACTTATTAGGGTATTTTTCCATGCAATATCTATTATTTTTGTGTCACTAAACTTACCCAAATACTTGATGCTCACTAGCTCGGCATATCATGCAAGAAGACTTACATGCTCTCTCAAGGCATAAAGAGAGATTATATGAAGGTATGAATGGGTTAGTCACAAAAGATGACATACCATATTCCTTGTTTACTTCTTGAACAACATGGGCATGAGTGAACACTTGAACATCTTAAACATGAAATATGAGGTATGCATGGATTTCATAAACATACACCATCATAAACATCATTAACTCAATAAACACACTTAAATTATAACATCATCCATTAATGAAATATCAATATTCTTTGCATTAATATTCTATAATACATGTTTGCTCCACAATCAACAATTTAATTAATGGTAAGAATAGTGACAATAATATTGATAACAATATTAACAACAGTGACAATAACAATAGTGTCAACAACCTAAACTAAGAGGCAAGGTGGTATTTTATAGGTTTAAGCTAGCTCCTTACGGTTACATCATTCAATAAATATGCACCCATAGAAATGGGAAACTATTTATAATTATATTATGGGTTAAATACCTTACAATGAATTTCTTTGACCAATAGAATCCTATATTTACACCATAATGCGCCAGAGACACTCAAGACCTATTCATGTAACTATTATTTTACCTTATTTTGGATTAATGTGATGTAATGAGATATACTTTGAACTAATTCAAATTATACGAAGTATAGTAATAAACACCAATCTAAATTTAAAATTTAGAATATGATTTTGAAAATTTCACTTGATATAAATAGAAATGACATAAGGGATCAAGATACTTAGCATTTTTTTGTTATGTGTAGGATCGAGACAAAATGCAAATGGGAAAATGGAATAAAAACCAAACCAAGAGTCACTCAAATAATAAATTAGATATCTAGATACATTTGGATAGAATCATTAATCTTTCAATGCTATTTATTGATGTTAACATTTATCCTATTCTAGATTCATCTGTGCGTATAGTCCCTTTCTATTTTAGTGTAGGTCATTACACTTACTTGTAATCTATCTATTTATGCAATATCAAGTGCTAGATGTGTGCATAATATCCATAAGATTATATCCTACTATTTAAAACCCTAAGTCCACTTTTAACACTAGGTTTATACCTATGAAAGGGGAAGAATAAGGGGTTGAGTAGACCTTAACCACTCCTTAATGAATGGCTAAGTGATGCCTACATATCCAATAATCTAAAGAGAGAATTCAAACTACATTTAGTTATCCATGTTAGGTGTGTCTATAAAATAATGATCCTTTAACGAATACACCCTGTGATCTAGCTTAATAACTTTGGCTTGGCTTGAGGTACTTCAAACTTGAGTAGGACATACTCTTTGTGAATAATTATTGAGTTGGAAATACTAGGGCAGTCCCTTTGAATGTGAAATTTATAAGTATAGGCTTATTTAGTAATTTTTAGATAGGGAATAGGCTGAGATTTATTGTGTATTCATATTAGACTCTTTGGGTACTTTATCTCACCATTGACACGCAAAACATAAAAACTAACCAATGAAGATAATTTGAATTTGAAATATGATTATTGCTTGGCATAAATATGAGTTTGAAAAAACTAGACACTTATAAAATTATGCAAGCATATGAGTATGATAAATTCAGCTGAAAGGTACAAATATTAATCTAATGATAAGGAGACAATATGAGAATGATAATGCACAAGTTAGACACATACGAGGAAATTCATGTAGGTGATCGATAGAAAATTGGGAAGGTCAGACCCATGAAAAGCTTGTGGATGTGAGAGAAGGGCATATAAGAGACATATGTGTATGAAAAGGTCATGAAAGGTGAATGCAAGTCAAGATTGTCATTTCCAAGTGTTTAATATGATATTTTAGTGTTTCTAAATGTTCCCATTTTATTATAGTATTGAAATGAAATACAATGCTAGAATAAAAGGATAAAGGGATGTACTTGAATGTATACAACACTCTATTTTTGGGAGAAGGCTTTGAATGTGTAAGATTCTCCAAGAACATGCAATGAACATGCATCAATCAGTGTCAATATATGAAAATAAAATCTGAAATGAAATTGAAAAATTATAAAATTAAAGACCAAAGAAGGAATACACCTATGAGTGGGTGAACCATGTTGCCCTGTGTCATGTTAGAAACAATGCTTCCTTGTTTACGCATTGGATAAATGTGCATCCTCATATAATAATTTGAATCATTTAGGGGTGATGATGCCCTAATTTATGTACTAAAGAAAGGCCATGGGTTGGGAAGATAAATTCCCCAACCTTCATGAAGAGTGAATAGTGGCTAGGTTGTTGAGCATCATTGAACCTTAACCACACTATTCAGTTAACAAATATTGAACCTCAATGTGAAAGGAGGAAACCACATATTTGGATCATGAAGTAATGCCCAAGAATTTGAGCATCACTGAACCTCAATCGCATAGCTCAATTAACTAAAATAATTACTTGAGAAAAACTTATATATTCAAAGTTCTCACTTATAGGCACCATCGATGCCATAATAGAAAAACTATAATATTATGTATATACATGAAAAAATTCCATGCCCCATAATTCAATCCAATTAGTGACAACATGATTGGAATGTTATACATTTATATCTTGTTTTGTCTTAAATTTGAAAACTTATAACTCATATTCATATAAAATGTGTGAATGTGCCGTCAAAATCTTTCTCAATCTATAAGTATTTGAAAACTTGTAACTCATGTTCCTATAAAATGTGTGCATATGTATTACATATCCCTAAAAGGCATCTCAATATTCAAGTGTTTGAAAACATGTAACTCATGTTCCTATAAAATATGTGTATATGCATTGCATATGCCTCCATATATGTTTGAATTTATAAATATTTACCCCATATTCTGAACCAAATAGATAATCTCAACCTCTCTCAACTCTCTAAATCATGTAACTTTGCCAAAATATGAATTATATGTAAATGAAGGATTGAGTATCTATGAAAATCCCCTTGACATGCCCACACTTTGAGGTGAGGGATGTATCATGTGAATTACCCATCTCAAAATAAAAGAGTTAACCACATCACGTTATATAAAACTATGTAATCATTTAGAAGCATATGCTAACGATGGATAATATTTCATCATAGTAATGGATAAATCATCAAAAAATCTAGTGCAAGGCATAAAAGTGTCATGTCAATAAGGATATAAAAATTAGTCACACATGAGTGACCATCACTGATATAAGCATTGAATAATGAACTATGCAATAAAGTACATGATATGAATCATGACACCACACACAAATAAGAAGGTGATTGCTATTAGTCACGACACCACAAACTCAACAAACTTCAGATGCTCAATAGATAATATTAGATTTATCCACTCATAAGCACACAATGTCATGGCCATGATGTACACAATAAATCACATGCAATAACACTCAATGTCATGTAAGACCAGTGAATGTATACAAAGGACAATCAAATATTTTTTAAGGCTAATGGGTCACAAAAAAGTGTCATGTAATGAAAATTAAATAATTCAAAGGTTATGAAAGAAAGAGAAAGGCCAAAGAAATAATAATCAATGATTATCTTGTGAAATGGAATAGAAATAAATGAAGCATAGAACCAGTCAAATTAGTCTACACAATAAATCTATGTCAATATCATAATTAAAAAAAGTAACATGTCCATGAAATGTAGCATTGCAAATAATATATGTAAAAGCAAGACATATGTATTCAATCAATGTATCACATCAGGATATATAGAAAGGTTATAGAATGATATAACTTGTATGAATGTAACCTATGGAATGAGATGCCCCTATCATTGGCATGGTTTTGGGTATAGGAATATCTTCCATCTATGCATCCATGTATTATGTGTAACCTGTATGTATTACATCTCACTCATTTATATTATGGAATGAATGTGTGTATGAAAAAGGATATTTAATATACTATCATGGGGTCTTTGTACATTTACAACCTTACAAGAAGATATGCTTGAAGCAATAGAAAAATACAACAAACTTGCTCCTAAGTATTATGGCCCTTCTCAGGTTTTGTAGAAGAATAGAAGTGTGGTTTACAAGTTGGAGTTGCCTCATTCATCTCACATACACTGAGTATTTCATGCTTCTTTCTTGAATAAGGTTATTGGACAAAAAAATTCAGCCCACAAAGAGCTACCAAAACTAGATGAAGAAGGACAAGTCATTTTGGAACCAGAGAAGATCCTACAAACACATACTAAGAGGTTGAGAACCATAGAGTTTAAGGAATATATAATCAAATGGAAGAACTTGAATAGTGAGGATGCAACTTGGAAGGGTGAAGATTTTTTTCAATAGCATCAAAGTTGTTCAATGTTGAGGACAATGTTGGTTTAAAGGGGAAGGACATGCTACGTCCCTAACCTATCACATGTATTGGGATAGGAATAGCTGATTTGTGGCCTATTTATCCTTCTTTGATGTTATAACACATTTATTTATGCATTCATTTATTTATTTATTATACTATATAGAGGAGGTAATGGGTAGTTCTTTATCATCATATTGTGAATTTTGCTCTTACGAATACTAGCATTAGCCCTAGACAGTTGCATCAATGCTATAATCTAAACATGGCATGTGTCCTATATGGAATAATTGATGGAAAAAGATGTCACCAGCTGGATGCTTTTGAGTTTATATTTTATTTCACTCTGGTGCATTCAGATCTGGGTCATAGACTGTCACTCTTCATGAAATTACAAAACCTTGGTTCTTCATCTTCATAGTGACCTTGGGAAAAAATGGGTTGGTGGGCACACAGTGTCGAGATAACCCCAAAGACCCCTCTATAAATGAGCATTACCTATATATCTAATACTCTAAAGAGGGCCTCAAATTGATGTAGTTCTCCCCTATGCATTGGCTTGTGTGTGAATCGTGCAATATGTGTAAAGTAAGTACAATAGTGACCTAGCTTGTAACATGGAAAATATAGCTCTTGGGATGATCGTTCAGTACTTCAGACCCATGTATGTGTTGTCCATATGATTGATATGGAAATAAGAAAAAATAATAAATCTTTGCTCACTTGAGTACTTGATTGAATGCCTTTTGTAAGTTGCCTAGTGAGTATGTAAGAAGTTTATAGGTGAGTAATGAATGGGGGTTGATCTTGTATTTGTATCAATCCAATTGGAGAAATAACTTACATTAAAGCATGTATGCTGACCATTAAGATACATTTTATTTGAAAATTATATGACTTTAAGGTACTAGATATTTACGTCAGAGTAGGACACTTGCGTCAATGTAGGTATCTATTTGGGATGCTAGTGTTCAGGGAGCAAGAAAGTAGGTACAGACTCAAAACTCATAAAGGTGGAAGATAAGCAGTTTTAAGCATTATGGGAAAGATCGAAGGTTTGGGTCATGAATATAAGACTGGTTAGACCAAGAGATAAGAAAAAGGGTATAATATAGAGTAGATGCAAGACTTTTGAAAGTGAGAAAGGTCTAGAAATGATAGGAACAACCAAGGTCTAAGTTTTTCAAGTGTACAAGACTGAGGTACTATATAATCTATAAATATCATCTATAGTAAGATTCTTTGTGTTAGGATCTTGCTCCTCAATTAGAGCACATATGATTACTTCTTGTATTAGCAACTAAACACGGAATTATAACAGAATCAATAAGTAACTAGAAATATGAAACAACACAGGATTTGAGAGACAATACACAATTGTATTAAATACTTAGAAGAAAATACAATAAAGAAGATGCCACTTCTTCTTCCACCTCAAAGGCTCGCCACACCTCAAGACCTTCTTCCTTCTCTCTCTCAGTCCCAACAATCAACTCAAATATAGAATTGTCACCTCTCCAACCAGTCAGTAACACGCTGCCAGTACACCAAGTACACAACCGTACTCTAAGTAGATCTCCTGATCTCTGCTGCTCCCTGCAAATCACTAGACCTTACTCACCAATGTAGATATCTCTACATCCCTGAAGAACCATTGTCCTTGCCTCACCAAGTCCTTATGATTCTTCAACCAGTACCCCGGTGGATCAGCTCCTAGACCTTACAGACCCTGCAACTCTCCCTGATCATACACTCTCAGCACCCCTTTGGAACTAGGAGGAGCTACACTAGCTCTCTCTAAAAGCTCAATGGCTTTCTAGCACACTTTTACAATACAACCAATGAGTCTCTTAAATAGATCTCATGCAAACAATAATTAGACACCTAATTACAATAATTAGATCCACAGTTCTTAGTCTAAATTTGGCTCTTGACATGTAAACACTTGGTTCGTTAGCTAACTGCCCGTAAAATTTGCAGTCCAAACCACATAGGTGACCGACGTCGGTCCCTGTTTGCCTGGGGGGTGCCGACGCCGGCCGATCTCTGACCGACATCGATTGCCTTCTATCTGTACCCTACCGACGTCGATTGTCCTGATCGACGTCGGTGACTGTAACACCCAACAAACACTCTGTAACCTCCCTAACTCCTCCTGTTCGCATCTTGGTGAATCTTTTAGCTCCACAACCTAACAATCTCCCACTTGGAGATAAACAGCTGCACCTATACCTTTATCTGTACCCCATCTAATCTATTTCCTGGCTTGTATCCCTCTTTAAGCTCAACCTTGAAGACCAACCATCACACAACCTATGATGCCTTTCCTGTCATCCGAGTACCCTACCACATCCGAACCTACAAATCCATGTAGTGAAGACCTTGACCCTGCATCGCATGTCCACCTGCTGCTGGTCCCTCTCAGATACCTAAAAATCTACTTTCCCTGAATTAGCTCCAAACTCTCTGACAACTCCCACTGCTTGGGAAAACTCAGGTTTACACTAGATCTCATGTGATTTCAAACCCTGTTCTAAGGTCCACTTGAACTGTCCAGCCCTTGGTGTGCTTACCGATTCCGCATCCTGCATAATGAACCTCGCCAACACCTGATTCACATCAGCTCCCACTTGAGACCAAATCTCCATGTCTCTCATGCCAAAAAATTTCACTGCTCTAAATTCCCCCTGACATACCTCTGAACTAACCTTACCTTTTAGCTCAGCAAATCCCTGTATGTACAAAACCTGCTAGCAAACCATCCACATACAGTAACTGGATAATGTCGCGATTCATCATCCACCTGGTAAGAATAAACACAATAGTTACACTGACATTGAGTAAAGCCATGCTTTGTCATCCTCTTGTCAAAACCTGTACCACTGTCCTGTAGCTTCCTCAAGACCTTATACCTTGGCCTTCTGTCTCACGTATCCGTCCACTCTCTTCTTTAACATTGAGAATCCATCCATTTTTTAGTGCTTTCTTCCAGCTGACAACTCTACCGACAAATACCTATTTGGTTCTTTTCCAAGGACTCACACTCCTCATCCATGCCAAACTCCCACTGTATCTAGATTCTACCTGCATTGCCTCTTCACATCTTCCTGGTTCTCGACCATCAATAAGCAATATAAATAAGGTGAATAATGAATATGAGGCTCACTTACCCTTTCTGACCTCCATATGAGCGTTTGAGACTTGTTGACATCTTGCTGTCTGCCCAATATCCGTTCCAGTGACCAATCTAGGCCATCTCTCAATCTGCTCCTGACTGATGTCGGTTTTATGCGACTGACCCTGTTTGCCAACGTCGGTCCCATTACCGACACCGGTGTACCTGTTGCCGATGTCAGTCACTATATGACCGACGTCGGTTCCTGCTTCTCGACACCACCAACTCTGTTGATCTGCACATGACCGACGTCGGTGCCTGTCTGTTCGAAGTCGGTTCCTGATGACCGATGTCGGTATCTGTGTTCGCCTATGAGTGATAAATTTTTACCTGCGAGCTCTCCATGGATCAAAATCCTGTTCAAATCAACACAACCCTGCTTAGAATAATTCAGTTCCCTCACCTGATCTCTGTCCATCATCTCCTCCATGAACACCAAGGCTTTCCAGTTCTTTAGCTTGTCAAAAACATCTGTCTTCTGCTTCAGAACATGCATTCCCCTCCTACATATGTAACCAAGCCTACAAAGCCACATCTCTATAACAAAAGGTGAATCAGTAATATAAGTAGATAGATAAAAGATACCTACTTTCTTACCACTGTCTAATTTAAGTGCATCCACTGTGAGAGTTACTGTGCATCTCCCATCACCTAACTTTCTTAAAGAAATTAGACTCATTTCCAAGACTGGTACCTGCATAACCTCATTCAACACCTGTGTGTTATCCGTCTACAATTTCAACTTTACTTCCCCTTTTCCAATCATTTGACAAGGCTCTCCATCTCCTAAATAAATCTCTCCAAAGTCTCCAAAGACATACCCATGAAAAGATGCTTTATTTCGAACTGCATGGAAAGAGGCAAAAAAATCTGTGAACCAAGATTCCACTTTATCCATAACATCCTGTGTAACATCCCCTGCAACATCTGCTCCTCTCTGCTGATCTGCTACCAACCAACAATCTTTATTTCCCTACTCTTTCTTTCCATCAATCGGACCATTCATGCTATTCAGTTTCTCCATTCGTAGCTTACTTTTTTCTGCCATTGCTATACTCCCACTCAATCAGAAACCCCTGCGAGTGACTTGTAATCAAAAACACTACCAGATCTGAACCACCTGTTAGTCAACCCAACCAAAAACTCTGATACCAACTGTTAAGATTGGTATCAACCTGGTCCACCTGCTCAACCTGCTCTGATACCAACTTGTCAGGATCTTGCTCCTCAATTAGAGCACATATGATTACTTCTTGTATTAGCAACTAAACACGAAATTATATCAGAATAAATAAGTAACTAGAAATATGAAACAACACAAGATTTGAGAGACAATACACAATTGTATTAAATACTTAGAAGAAAATACAACAAAGAAGATGCCACTTCTTCTTTCACCTCAAAGGCTCGCCACACCTCAAGACCTTCTTCGTTCTCTCTCTCGGTCCCAACAATCAACTCAAATATAGAATTGATGTTAACCTCTCCAACCAGTCAGTAACATGCTGCCATTACACCAAGTACACAATCGTACTCCAAGTAGAGCTCCTGCTCTCTGCTGCTATCTGAAAATCACTAGACCTTACTCACCAATGTAGATATCTCTACATCCCTGAAGAACCCTTGTCCTTGCCTCACCAAGTCCTTATGATTCTTCAACCAGTACCCCGATGGATCAGCTCCTAGACCTTGCAGACCCTGCAACTCTCCCTGATCATACACTCTCAACACCCTTTTGGAACTAGGAGGAGCTACACTAGCTCTCTCTAAAAGCTCAATGGCTTTCTAACACACTTTTACAATACAACCAATGAGTCTCTTAAATAGATCTCATGCAAACAATAATTAGACACCTAATTACAATAATTAGATCCGTAGCTCTTAGTCTAAATTTGGCTCTTGACATGCAAACACTTGGTTCGTTAGCTAACTGCCCGTAAAATTCGCAGTTCGAACCACACAGGTGACCGACGTCGGTCCTTGTTTGCCTGGGGGGTACCGACGCCAGTCGATCTCTGACCGACGTCGATTGCCTTCTGTCTGTACCCTACTGACGTCGGTTGTCCTGACCGACGCTAGTGACTGTAACACTCAGAAAACACTCAGCAACCTCCCTAACTCCTCATGTTCACATCCTGGTGAAGCTTTTAACTCCACAACCTAACAATCTCCCACTTAGAGATAAATAGCTACACCTGTACCTTTATCTGTACCCTGTCTAATATATTTCCTGGCTTGTATCCCTCTTCAAGCTCAATCCTGAAGACCAACCATCACACAACCTATGATGCCTTTCCAGTCATCCGAGTACCCTGCCACATCCGAACCTACAAATCCATGTAGTGAAGACTTTGAACCTGCATCGCATGTCGACCTGCTGCTGGTCCCTCTTAGATACCTAAGAATCTACTTTCCTCGAATAGGCTCCAAACTCTCTGACAACTCCTAATGCTTGGGAAAACTCAGGTCTACACTAGACCTCATGTGATTTTGAACCCTGTTCCAAGCTCCGCTTGAACTGTCCAGTCCTTGGTGTGCTTACCGATTTCGCATCCTATGTAATGAACTTTGCAACAACCTGATTCACATCAGCTTCCACTGGAGACCAAATCTCCATGTCTCTCATGCCAAAGAATTTCACTGCTCCAAATTCCCCTTGACATACCTCTGAGCTAACCTTACCTTTTAGCTCAACAAATCCCTGTATGTACAAAAATTGCTAGTAAACCATCCACATACAGTAACTGGATAATGTCACGACTCATCATCCACCTGGTAAGAATAAACACAATAGTTACACTGATGTTGACTAAAGCCATGCTTTGTCATCCTCTTGTCAAAACCTGTACCACTGTCCTGCAGCTTCCTCAAGACCTTATACCTTGGCCTTCTGTCTCACGTATCCATCCACTCTCTTCTTTAACATTAGGAATCCATCCATTTCTCAGTGCTTTCTTCCAGCTAACAACTCTACCAACAAATACCTGTTTAATTCTTTTTCAAGGACTCACACTCCTCATCCATGCCAAGTTCCCACTGTATCTGGATTCTACATGCATTGCCTCTTCACATCTTCCTAGTTTTCGACCATCAGTAAGCAATATAAAGAAGGTGAACAATGAATATGAGGTTCACTTACCCTTTTTGACCTCCATATGAGCGTTTGAGACTTGTTGACAGCTTGCTGTCTGCCCAATATCCGTTCCAGTGACCGATCTCGGCCATCTCCCAATCTGCTCTCGATCGACATCAGTTTTCTGTGACTGACTGTCTATCGATGTCAGTCCCATTACCGACGCTGGTGTACCTATTATCGACATCAGTCACTGTATGACCGACGTCGGTTCCTGCTTCCCGACACCACCAACTCTGTTGATATGCACATGATCGACGTCGGTGCCTTTCTGTTTGACGTTGATTCCTGATGACCGACGTCGGTATCCGTGTTCACCTGTGAGTGATAACTTTTTACCCGCGAGCTCTCCATGGATCAAAATCTTGTTCAAATCAACACAGCCCTGCTCAGAATAATTCAGTTCCCTCACCTGATCTCTGTCCATCATTTCCTTCATGAACACCAAAGCTTTCCAGTTCTTTAGCTTGTCAAAAACATATGTCTTCTACTTTAGAACATGCATTCCCATCCTACATACGTAACCAAGCCTACAAAGCCACATCTCTGTAACAGAAGGTGAATCAATAATATAAGTAGATAGATAAAGAATACCTACTTTCTTATCATCATCTAATTCAAGTGCATCCGCTGTGAGAGTTACTGTGCATCTCCCATCACCTAACTTTCTTAAAGAAATTAGACTCATCTCCAAGACTGTTACCTTCATAACCTCATTCAACACCTGTGTGTTATCCGTCTGCAATTTCAACTTCACTTCCCCTTTGCCAATCATTTGACAAGGCTCTCCAGCTCCTAAATAAATCTCTCCAAAGTCTCCAAAGACATACCCATGAAAAGATGCTCTATTTTGAACTGCATGGAAAGAGGCAAAATAATCTGTGAACCAAGATTCCACTTTATCTAGAACATCCTGTGTAACATCCCTTGTAACATCTGCTCCTCCCTGTTGATCTGCTACCAACCAACAATCTTTATTTCTATACTCTTTCTTTCCATCAATCGGACCATTCATGCTATTCAATTTCTCCATTCGTAGCTTACTTCCTTCTGCCATTGCTATACTCTCACTCAATCAGAAACTCCTGCGAGTGTCTTGTAATCAAAAACACTACCAGATCTAAACCACCTGTTAGTCAACCCAACTAAAATCTTTGATACCAAATGTTAAGATTGGTATCACCCTGGTCCACCTACTCAACCTGCTCTGATACCAACTTGTCAGGATCTTGCTCCTCAATTAGAGCACATATGATTACTTTTTGTATTAGCAACTAAACACGGAATTATACCAGAATCAATAAGTAACTAGAAATATGAAACAACACAGGATTTGAGAGACAATACACAATTGTATTAAATACTTAGAAGAAAATACAATAAAGAAGATGCCACTTCTTCTTCCACCTCAAAGGCTCGCCACACCTAAAGACCTTCTTCCTTCTTTCTCTAGGTCCCAACAATCAACTCAAATATAGAATTGATGTTCACCTCTCCAACCAGTCAGTAACACGCTGCCAGTACACCAAGTACACAACCATACTCCAAGTAGATCTCTTGCTCTCTGCTGCTACCTACAAATCACTAGACCTTACTCACCAATGTAGATATCTCTACATCCCTGAAGAACCCTTGTCCTTGCCTCACCAAGTCCTTATGATTCTTCAACCAGTACCCCGATGGATCAACGTGCAGACCTTGCAGACCCTGCAACTCTCTCTGATCATACACTCTCAGTACCCCTTTGAAACTAGGAGGAGCTACACTAGCTCTCTCTAAAAGCTCAATGGCTTTCTAACACACTTTTACAATACAACCAATGAGTCTCTTAAATAGATCTCATGCAAATAATAATTAGACACATAATTACAATAATTAGATCCACAGCTCTTAGTCTAAATTTGGCTCTTGACATGCAAACACTTGGTTCGTTAGCTAACTACCCATAAAATTCACAGTCTGAACCACACGGGTGACCGACGTCGGTCCCTATTTGCCCTGGGGGTGCCGACGCCGGCCGATCTCTGACTGACTTCAGTTGCCTTCTGTCTGTACCCTACTGATGTTAGTTGTCCTAACCGACACAGGTGACTGTAACACTCAGCAAACACTTAGCAACCTCCCTAACTCCTCCTATTCGCATCCTAGTGAGGCTTTTAGCTGCACAACCTAACAATCTCCCACTTGAAGATAAACAGCTGCACTTATACCTTTATCTGTACCCCATCTAATCTGCTTCTTGGCTTGTATCTCTCTTCAAGCTCAACCCTGAAGACCAACCATCACATAACTTGTGATGCCTTTCCTATCATCCGAGTACCCTGCCACATCTGAACCTACAAATCCATGTAGTGAAGACCTTGACCCTGCATCGCATGTCGACTTGTTGCTAGTCCCTCTCAGATACATAAGAATCTACTTTCTCTGAATTGGCTCCAAACTTTCTGACAACTCCCACTGCTTGGGAAAACTCAGGTCTACACTAGACCTCATGTGATTTCAAACCCTGTTCCAAGCTCCGCTTGAACTGTCCAGCCCTTGGTGTGCTTACCGATTCCGCATCTTGCATAATGAACCTCGCTAACACTTGATTCACATCAGCTCCCACTGGAGACCAAATCTCCATGTCTCTCATGCCAAAGAATTTTATTGCTCCAAATTCCCCCTGACATACCTCTGAACTAACCTTACCTTTTAGCTCAGCAAATCCCTGTATGTACAAAACCTACTAGCAAACCATCCACATACAGTAACTAGATAATGTTGCGACTCATCATCCACCTGGTAAGAATAAACACAATAGTTACACTGACATTGACTAAAGCCATGCTTTGTCATCCTATTGTCAAACCCTGTACCACTGTCCTGCAGCTTCCTCAAGACCTTATACCTTGGCCTTCTGTCTCACGTATCCGTCCACTCTCTTCTTTAACATCAGGAATCCATCCATTTCTCAGTGCTTTCTTCCAGCTGACAACTCTACCAACAAATACCTGTTTGGTTTTTTTCCAAGGACTCACACTCCTCATCCATGCCAAGCTCCCACTGTATTTGGATTCTACCTGCATTGCCTCTTCACATCTTCCTGGTTCTTGACCATCAGCAAGCAATATAAAGAAGGTGAGCATTTGAGACTTGTTGATAGCTTGCTGTCTGCCTAATATCCGTTCTAGTGACTGATCTCGGCCATCTCCCAAACTGCTCCCAACTGACGTCGATTTTCTGTGACTGACCCTGTCTGTCGATATCGGTCCCATTACCGATGCTGGTGTACCTATTGCCGACATCGGTCACTGTATGACCGATGTTGGTTCCTGCTTCCCGACACCACTAACTCTACTGATCTGCACATGACTGACGTCGGTGCCTGTCTGTTCGACGTCAGTTCCTGATGATTGACGTCGGTATCTGTGTTCGCCTGTGAGTTATAACTTTTTACCCGCGAGCTCTCCATGGATCAAAATCCTGTTCAAATCAACACAGCCCTGCTTAGAATAATTCAGGTCCCTCACCTAATCTCTGTTCGTCATCTCCTCCTTGAACACCAAGGCTTTCCAGTTCTTTAACTTGTCAAAAATATCTATTTTCTACTTCAGAACATGCATTCCCCTCCTACATATGTAACCAAGCCTACAAAGCCACATCTCTGTAACAGAAGGTGAATCAGTAATATAAGTAGATAGATAAAGGATACCTACTTTCTTACCACTGTCAAATTCAAGTGCATCCACTGTGAGAGTTACTGTGCATCTCCTATCACCTAACTTTTATGAAGAAATTAGACTCATCTCCAAGACTGGTACCTGCATAACCTCATTCAACACCTGTGTGTTATCTATCTATAATTTTAACTTCACTTCCCCTTTGCCAATCATTGGACAAGGCTCTCCATCTCCTAAATAAATCTCTTCAAAGTCTCCAAAGACATACCCATGAAAAGATGCTCTATTTTGAACTGCATGGAAAGAGGCAAAAGAATCTGTGAACCAAGATTCCACTTTATCCAGAACATCCTGTGCAACATCCCCTGCAACATCTGCTCCTCCCTGCTGATCTACTAACAACTAACAATCTTTATTTCCCTGCTCTTTCTTTCCATCAATCAGACCATTCATGTTATTCAGTTTCTCCATTCGTAGCTTACTTTCTTTTGCCATTGCTATACTCCCACTCAATCAGAAACCCCTGCGAGTGACCCGTAATAAAAAACACTACTAGATCTAAACCACCTGTTAGTCAACCCAACCAAAAGCTCTGATACCAACTGTTAATATTGGTATCAACCTGGTTCACCTGCTCAACCTGCTCTGATACCAACTTGTCAGGATCTTGCTCCTCAATTAGAGCACATATGATTATTTTTTGTATTAGCAACTAAACACAAAATTATACCAGAATCAATAAGTAACTAGAAATATGAAACAACACAAGATTTGAGAGACAATACACAATTGTATTAAATACTTAGAAAAAAATACAATAAAGAAGATGCAACTTCTTCTTCCACTTCAAAGGCTCGCCACACCTCAAGACCTTCTTCCTTCTCTCTCTCGGTCCTAACAATCAACTCAAATATAGAATTGATGTTCACCTCTCCAACTAGTCAATAACACGATGCTAGTACACCAAGTACACAACCGTACTCCAAGTAGATCTCTTGCTCTCTTTTGTTATCTGCAAATCACTAGACCTTACTCACCAATGTAGATATCTCTACATCTCTGAAGAACCCTTGTCCTTGCCTCACCAAGTCTTTATGATTCTTCAACCAGTAGCCCGGTGGATTAGCTCCTAGACCTTGTAGACCTTGTAACTCTCTCTGATCATACACTCTTAGCACCCCTTTGGAACTAGGAGGAGCTACACTAGCTCTCTCCAAAAGCTCAATGGCTTTCTAGCACACTTTTATAATACAACCAATTAGTCTCTTAAATAGATCTCATGCAAACAATAATTAGACACTTAATTACAATAATTAGATCCATAGCTCTTAGTCTAAATTTGGCTCTTGACATGCAAACACTTGGTTCGTTAGCTAACTGCCTGTAAAATTTAGAGTCCGAACCACACAGGTCACCGACGTCGGTTCTTATTTGCCTGGGGGTGCTGATATCAGCCGATCTTTGCCCGACGTTGGTTGCCTTCTGTATGTACCCTACCGACGTTGATTGTCTTGACCAATGTCGGTGACTGTAACACTCAATAAACACTCTGCAACCTCCCTAACTCCTCCTGTTTGCATCCTGGTGAAGCTTTTAGCTCCACAACCTAACAATCTCCCACTTGGAGATAAACAGCTGCACCTGTACCTTTATCTGTACCCCATCTAATTTGATTCCTGGCTTGTATCCCTCTTCAAGCTCAACCCTGAAGACCAACCATCACACAACCCGTGATGCCTTTCCTGTCATCCGAGTACCCTGTCACATCCGAACCTACAAATCCATGTAGTGAAGACCTTGACCCTGCATCGCATGTCGACCTGCTGCTGGTCCCTCTCAGATACCTAAGAATCTACTTTCCCCGAATTGGCTCTAAACTCTCTGACAACTCCCACTGCTTGAGAAAACTCAGGTCTACACTTGACCTCATGTGATTTCAAACCCTGTTCCAAGCTCCGCTTGAACTATCCAGCCCTTGGTGTGCTTACCGATTCCGCATCCTGCGTAATGAACCTCACCAACACCTGATTCACATCAGCTCCCACTGGAGACCAAATTTCCATGTCTCTCATGCCAAAAAATTTCACTGCTCCAAATTCCCCCTGACATACCTCTGAACTAACCTTACCTTTTAGCTCAGTAAATCCCTGTATGTACAAAACTTGCTAGCAAACCATCCACATACAGTAACTGGATAATGTCGCGACTCATCATCCACCTGGTAAGAATAAACACAATAGTTACACTGACGTTGACTAAAGCCATGCTTTGTCATCCTCTTGTCAAAACCTGTACCACTGTCCTGCAGCTTCCTCAAGACTTTATACATTGGCCTTCTGTCTCACGTATCCGTCCGCTCTCTTCTTTAACATCAGGAATCCATCTATTTCTCAGTGCTTTTTTCTAGCTGACAACTCTACCAGCAAATACCTGTTTAGTTCTTTTCTAAGGACTCACACTCCTCATTTATGCCAAGCTCCCACTGTATCTGGATTCTACCTGCATTGCCTCTTCACATCTTCCTGGTTCTCAACCATCAGGAAGCAATATAAAGAAGGTGAACAATGAATATGAGGTTCACTTACCCTTTTTGACCTCCATATGAGCGTTTGAGACTTGTTGACAATTTGATGTCTTCCCAATATTCGTTCCAGTGACCGATCTCGGCCATCTCCCAATCTGCTCCCGACCGACGTCAGTTTTCTACGACTGATGCTGTCTATCAACATCGGTCACATTACCGATGCCGGTGTACCTATTGCCGACGTTGATCACGATATGACCGACGTCGGTTCCTGCTTCCCGACACCACCAACTCTACTGATCTGCATATGACCGACGTTGGTGCCTGTCTGTTCGACGTCGATTCTTGATGACCGACGTCGGTATCTGTGTTCGCCTGTGAGTGATAATTTTTTACCTGTGAGCTCTCCATGGATCAAAATCTTGTTCAAATCAACACAACCCTGCTCAGAATAATTCAGTTCCCTCACCTGATCTCTGTTTGTCATCTCCTCCATGAACACCAAGGCTTTCCAGTTCTTTAGCTTGTCAAAAACATCTGTGTTCCGCTTTAGAACATGCATTCCCCTCTTACATATGTAACCAAGCCTACAAAGCTACATCTCTATAACAGAAGGTGAATCAGTAATATAAGTAGATAGATAAAGGATACCTACTTTCTTACCACCATCTAATTCAAGTGCATCCGCTGTGAGAGTTACTGTGCATCTCCTATCACCTAAATTTCCTGAAGAAATTAGACTCATTTCCAAGACTGGTACCTGCATAACCTCATTCAACACCTGTGTGTTATCTATCTACAATTTCAATTTCACTTCCCCTTTGCCAATCATTTGACAAGGCTCTCCAGCTCCTAAATAAATCTCTCCAAAGTCTCCAAAGACATACCCATAAAAAGATGCTATATTTCGAACTGCATGGAAAGAGGCAAAAGAATCTGTGAACCAAGATTCCACTTTATCGAGAACATCCTATGCAACATCTCTTGCAACATCTGCTCCTCCCTGCTGATCTGCTACCAACTAACAATCTTTATTTCCCTGCTCTTTCTTTCCATCAATCGTACCATTCATGCTATTCAATTTCTCCATTCGTAGCTTACTTCCTTCTGCCATTGCTATACTCCCACTCAATTAGAAACCCCTGCAAGTGACCTGTAATCAAAAACACTACCAGATCTGAACCACTTGTTAGTCAACCCAACCAAAAGCTCTGATACCAACTGTTAAGATTGGTATCAACCTGGTCCACTTGCTCAACCTGCTCTGATACCAACTTGTCAGGATCTTGCTCCTCAATTAGAGCCATCTTGAAACCCAAAGTTGTTTTATAATAACCAAGGTTTGACTTTTTCCCAAGGTAAGGAGGTTATCAAAACCAATACCTTTCCATGTTGCATGCCCATAAAGGGAGCCTTGAGAAATACAATTGGGAATGAGTACCTTTTAGGCCTATTTTCCTTTAATGACATGATTAATGGATTTGACACAAAGAGCCTAGCATTTACAAGAGACATTTATTAATCCCATACCACATAGCTCTTGGGGAAGGCAATAATATTCCCAGGCTACCCTATGAAAACATTTTCTAGTGGAGGGGTTAATCTAAAAGAAATATCTAAGAAATTTTTTAAGTTTTTGGACTGACTACTTGGAAGGAACCTAGTAGGAAGAATAATACACATTCGTGGCTGCAAGAACTTTAGAGAAAATTGATAATTTATCAATCATCGATAAAGGTTTGGTGATCCAATAAAATAATTTATTTTCCACCTTATCCACTACATACGGCTAACACCTAAATGGAGAGGCCTGAAATGCAAAAGGGATAACAAATAACTTGAAAAATTCATCATTCTAGAGCAAATTCCACTCAAACCAATCCAACCAGGGAGGTGGGGTAAGGAATAATTGTTTGTAGTATTAGGTTTTATGCTATTGGATGGCAAAGCCAAAATCAAAACAAAGCACAACATTAGTAATACTAAATGCATCCTCAATGAGAGTGAGAAAGGACTCATCTATGAAATGACCATTAATAAGTTTCAAGGGTTAATCAATAGGTAAGTAGATGTTGTGGACAAGGCCTTTAAATTGGGCTTTGGAAAACAAATATTTAAAACCTTCAACAACAACAACATAGGAGCCAGAGCCAACGAGCAACCCTACCTAATGGATCTAAAAAAGACCAAACTAATATGAGTTAATGCCATTATTGGAAATAAAGGCATAGGTGTCAGCAAAAAACATATGAATTGATTTCAAGAAGGTTGGGCCAAATCCCTGAGCTTGCAGCATGGACAAAATCAATGGCTACTCTACACAATCATATGATTTTTTGAATTCAATTTTGATAAGCATGGCCTTCTGATTAGAGTAGTGAGTCCATTCCATGCCTTCCCATACAATAATAGCATTATCCAAGATATATCTGCCTTGTATGAACCTTGTCTACTCATGTTGAATAATCAAAAGAAGAAGGTGGTGAACCTAAAGTGCTAAAGCTTTGGTGATAATAATGTAGGAGATATTAAGAAGAGTGATAGGCCTCCAAATGCATATCAATTCACTATCACTAGCATTCAAGATAAATTTGACGTGCCTTTTGTTAATGCTTAGGCCTAAGGAATGACTATGGAAGGCTTCAAGATAGACTTGATAAAGAGCAAGCTCGACAGTGTCCCATTTTTTTGGTAAAATTCACAAGGAAATACATCACAACCAAGAGCTTTATCATTGGCCATTTGCATAACTTCCTCACAGATACCCTCAACAGAGAGTTGTTTATCACATGAAACTCATTGAGGAGTGAATTTACTCAAAATAAATGAAAGGCATTGGTCAATAGCCTTTTTTAATTCTAGGGAAGGTTTTTGAGCTATGAAAACCTATTGCTAATGTTTAGAAAAGGCCTAACCATTTTGGGCATTTTAGTGAGGTGGTGCCCATCCTTCTAGATAGATTTGATCTATTGGGAGGGAATTTTGGCTTTGAACATTGGAAAAAATTCTTTGGAAACTCTATCCCCCACTTTGAGCCAGTGTAGACGTACTTGAATTTGACCTCCTAGAGCATTGCACATATCTATAATTTGGATATTTTACCTCAGTATAACCACCTAAAATTATAGTATTTCATTGAAGGGTTTTTTTCTTGAGCACTACCACTACATCAATCAACTCCGAAGAGGTGGCAGAGTACAGTTGGTGGCCATAAATTTGAACAAATCTAGCCATTTGATTGAGCACATTAGCCCACCATTGAACCCAATCTGGTTAGTGAGTAGGCTGGTGGACCAGGTTTCAAACCTAATTAATGTGGGATATAGTGGGAATGTGGTCCAATAGGGCATATTAAGAATTTGAGGGAATGAATCCAAGGTACCTCTATAAGAGTAACCACATGAAAGTCAATGATAGGGGACCACTAGAGGGAGTGTTGATTGATAGAGAGGCAATCTCTAAAACTAAAGCCATTCTATAATAACAAAAGTTTGAATTTTTACAAGATTTCTAGATAATTTTTATCATAAAGGACCCCAAAACTTTCATAGGATAAACTAGAGTAAGGAGGTTATCAAAACTAAGACCTTTCCATGTTGCATGCTCATAAGGGGAGCCTTGAGAAATATAATTATGAATGAGCACCTTCCAAGTTTATTTTCCTTCAATGGCATGGACAATCATTTTGACACAAAGATTAAAGCCTTGATGAGAGACATATATCAATCTCATACCACCCACCTCCTAGGGAAATCAACAATATTCCTAGGCCATCCTATGAAAACCTTTATCAGTGGAGGGGTTAACCCAAATGAAATATCTAAGTAAATTTTCAAGGTTTTGGATTGATTGGTTGGAAGGCACCCAAAAGGAAGAATAATATACATGGGTGGCTATAATCACTTTAGATAAAATTTGAAATTTACCAACTAATGATAAGGGTTTGGTGATCTAATATAATAACTTATTTTCCATCCTATCCACCACATATTGCCAAAGTCTAGAGGGGAGGGTTTGGAATGCAAGAGGAATGACTATTTATAACACTAGGTTTTATGCCATTAGATGGTAGAGTAGAAGCAAGATATTTACATATCCTAAATAAACATTAGCCATATCCCAGATCACTGATTTCCACTCTGTAGATACTATCAACAATAGTTGGATAGTTGTCATTTTTTCTGTAGATGTCTACCTCTATCGATAGTGCCCAGGAACATTAAATAATTATTTTTCAATTTAGGAAGTCTCCATTAAGTTGGACTAGACATGTTTCATGGTTCAGTCATAGTAGGAAATATCAAAGAGTTATAAAAAAAATCAATCTTAAGGCTATACTCAAATATTACATTGAGAATCACTTGAAATCTTGATATATTATCATAAAGGTATACACATATGAAAACCCCTGAATTGAGTAGCTATAGAGCCAAGTTTGAATACCAATGCAAGTCAAATTTGCATGGTGCCAAATGTCAAAAGTTGAACATTACATTGCATTATAGATTGATCACATTGGTGCACACACACCTAGTGGGAGAAATACATGCAGTTTGATCACTCTTTGGAGTATTATAACATAGTAAATTCTGCATTACTTAACATGGAGGGTTGGGTTTTCCACCCAACTTACTAACTCATTTTTCAAGGATTATCTTGTGTAGAAAGTATGATTACGGTTTCATAGAAAATAGAAGGAAAATAGGGATCAATGCACATGAATAAAGGTTAACATACACACAAAATATAACTACATGTGTGGGCATAATGGTTTGAGGTGTTATAAACTTGCATAGTTAATAGGGATAGTACCGACATAACCTAGATAGTACCAATTATCATAGGGGTCTAAGCTTCACTGATAACATCCATGCAAGGTTTTAGCTCATGTTCCCTGATTTGAGTGGCTACGAAGCATATACAAAGAAATTTTATGGGATAGTGATGAACACAGTGAGTTATAAAAATCAAAATTAAGCCAAGTGCATCTCTCCTCCATTACTTTGTAATTTCTAAATGTATTAAGTACAATTTCAAACTACACTTTTACATTCAGAATTGTATGTTTATTTACGTTTTTTACATAATCTAAATATTCATAGTTTTATCTTATTTAGATTGTATTAATAAAAAAATAAGTAAAGTATCTCTTTACTAATATTTAATACATATGACCAAAAATGGGCACTTTTCCTCTTTTTTTCATCCTTCCATCTCTCATGGGCATCTATTTGGTTTTTTAGGGTATCAATGTTTATTATCATTTCATTTAATGTTTGTGTGAAGTTATGGACATTTGGATATATGTGTCTTTGGGCCCTAAACCCTATAATAATTTGTTCTTTTTTTTTGCTTATTTGGTGTATTTTCTATGAAAATTAAGGTAGGGTTTGATTCAATGCAGTTTTTTATAGTTGGTATTGCTTGAGGGTTTACCTGAGGTGTTTTTCATGGGGTTTATTGAGGATATTTGGTGGGTGCATTTAAAAATTTTCCTCTTTTCATTGACCTAATTACAATCAATTTTAACAAATACAAACCAAAATTGAAAAAAAAAACATAATTTGTTTCCTAGAAAAGTCATAGAAAGGAGGAACCACTGGGTGGTAGCAACACAAAACAAATATCAGTTTTGGTTTTCTTTTGGAATGGACATGGATATATTTTTTCATTAGGAGAGTTAATAAACAACTTTTGGGTGTGTTTTTATAATTTTCACAATATGTAGCAGATGTTTGTTATAAAAGAGTATGCATCCTAAATAGATATTCATTCTAAATAGATATCATTTTAGGTTATAACATCAAAACCTAATTCAAAATAATATATATATTTTACCTTTATAAATGGATATCTATTTTAGTTTCTATGCATGCAACTCAATTTTTTTGGTTGCCACTTTTTGTCTTTTTAACTTCTTGCACTCACCCATTGATAATCCCAAAAGAAGGAGTCAAATAATTGAAGGTGAGTTGGAAGAAAAGAGGAATAAAAATAAAGTTCATACTAGCCACCACGTGAATTAGATCCCACAATTTAACCTACATAGGGTGTTTAATGCAAAAGCATCCATAGTAAACAAGTTATCCCACATCAACAAAAAATATTAACAATATTTATTGTATGGTGTTTATAGGTTTTAATTTAAATATTCACCCATTTACTCTTATTCATTGTATTAACAAGTTTTTGTAGTTGAGTGCCAATTGAAAGAAAAAAGGGAGGCTTAGTATGTTGGGAACAACATTTCATGACTATCTCATTTTGTAAAATGTGTCTCAATCAAAAGAATTAAGAGCCCATTTATCTTGAGGGAGTTAAAACTATTGTGTTTAATCATTTGGGGATTTTTAGAATCAATATTCCCATTTGAAGTTTTATTAATATTTCAATAAGGAAGTGAATGCTTTCTAGGGTGGTCATGACAAAAATAACATGATTTAATGATAGGTATCCAATATTACATGAGGGGAATGGAAGAAAAAACCATTTTATGTGAAAGGGAGCTCTTTTTTAAGGCACCACAATTGTGGAGAGCAATGGCAAGGATAAAAAAACTTACCAAGGGAGAGGGATAGGAAGGAGGGTCTATTTGGAAACCAAAAACATGATAAAAACCTTAAAAAGTAGGAAACATGAATAAAAATGGGAGTTTAATTTTCATGATGCATTTTTGGCAGCTAAATGCATGTTTAAAGTTGTGAATTAGTTGTAGTGGGGGATATATGGTGAAAAGGGGACATGAGAAGGACCATAATAAGATCAAACATTGTAATCTCATTTCATTCCCATAAATTAAAAAAATAACATTTCTATTGATGGAAATAGGCAGTTGGAATAGAGTTGTGAAGGTTAGAAAAGTTGGGAGTGTCTCAGACTAAATGGAAGATATCAACTGAAAGGTTTAATCATGGATAATGTGTGGAGTCTCTAATAATAAATAAATACATTTCCTTTGTTGTGTATGTTAAAAAAACTACCAAAATAGATGCATTTGACACTGTGCGAGTTGGGAAGGTTGATGAGGTTTCCACAAAAAATTGAAGGCATATTTGATTTTGGTTTTCTATGTAGATGAAGGATAAATATTCAAAAGTAGAACACTATTTTTTTGCAATTTATATTTAAGTCATCCTGACAAAATGCTTAAATGATGTTTACTCACTATTTAACTTGTTTGAGGATTGAAGAAAGTGGATTTTTAGGTTTTTTTAACGTTTGTATGTCTGGAGAATATTAAGGGATTAATTTGGATCTTTTTCAATAAGTATTTGTGTCATTTCATGACTATTAATAGGCTATAAAATAGGTGAAAATAATCCAAAATTGCAAGAATGATTATCTTCAAGATTGTGTTTTTTGAATTGAAGATTATTTGGTAGTGGTTGTTTATCAATATTTTATCCAACATTTATTGATTTAAAGAATTATTGACCTCTTTGTTGTGTTATTTACATCATTATAAGGATAAAAAATGTATGGTTTTGTTTTTTGAAATGGACATTGAATATAAGTGTTGGTTGACAAACTGCAAGGTTAGAAAAACATTAAATTAACCATTTTACCTTCACTACATCATGTTAAATCTATCTCAAAATGATCACATAGCCACCATTAAATTCACCATCTTAGACATGTGGTGTTATATATATGTATACTCATCATTCCTCTCCATAACATCAAAATAATCACCATTGTCCCATATCTCCCTAAATTCGTTCCCATAACCATCCATTCTGATGTTATCATTTTGAAATGGAAATTATCAATTGCCTCATAATTCTCCTAGTGATTTTATAAGATCTTGGTCCCATAATATTTCACTTAAATATATTTTCAATGGGTACTGCTCAGATTATTTAGGATTAGATCTACATTGAAATGGTCCTGTGGATTTATAAATGTGATAATATTATACCCATAAGGAAAACTTAGGAGATTTTGATGATGAAAGAGAATTAAAAGGTATTTATAAAATAATTTTTTATTGGTTGTAATGTGACTTTTTAGTGCCTAAATATTTTATGTAGGTTTTAAAAATCATAGCCCCTAGATTCTTCCCATTTATGGAAATATTTCTCCTAAGCAACATTTACTCCTATTTTCAAGATAAAGATTATAATATTTGCTATCCCATAACATTTTTTGTTCCATGGGAGCACTTGCATGATGAAAATATTTTTAGTTACCTTTTATATGGGCTAGGATCTAAGGGAAATCTATTGGGGGATTGCGAGATTCTACTAATGCATAAACTCCCACTATCACAACTTTAAATTTCACTTTGATGGGATGTTTGATAAATTAAGTAAAAATTTGTTGGTAGAAGTATAGTAGATATGGAATATTTTGAGGATGCATGAATGGATTCCCAAAAATCAAAGGAAAAGGTGATAGAGAAGAAGCAAATAGACAAGCCAAAAGAAGATATTCACATACAAGAGGGCCTAGTAAAAAAATATAGAGACCCAGAGGGAGAGGGAAGAAATCATGGATATATTAAAGGATATGGAACAAGGAAAACAATTTGAAGATGATAGTAATAGTAGTATTGATATAATAAAGCATTATGTGAATGAAGATGATGAGGAAATATGCTTGCATTAAAAAAACATTAAAGACAAAGTTACTAATTTGGATATTGAGTCATGGTTTTTTGAGTCTTGAAATCCCATAATGGATGTAGTAACCCATACATTTGTAATAGAACATAGGAAAAGACACAAGTATCTCCTTAATATCAAAATATCTCAACTTATATTCTTCTCCTTCCCTAACCAACTCTGATACCAAATCTTAGCAGAGCTTAAAAAAATATGATTTTATTCCATCAAAATTAACCATAAGAGTGGTAAATGTCACAATTTATACAAATCAAAATGTATAATAAAAATTCCTATAAACTAAGATATCAACATATCAAATATCCTATCTATCATCTAATATAAGATGAGTCTATAAAAGACTCTAATATTTAACCAAACTATTTATATCGCTACAGGATTTATAATATCCTTACAAACTATATTTTATGTAAGTAATGTTCTCACTTACAAGAGATTAACAATGGGAACTAAATAATAAATTATTTATTCTAATATTCCCCCTTAATTCATCATAGTATTGAGAGTATAAGAGAGATTTTTTTAATGCCTCAAAATTATCATGTGGAAATGACTTGGTAAAGACATATTCACATTGATCTTGAGTGGGGAAATACTAGAGCTAAATGTTGTGTTGTTCAACATGATCATGTATGAAATCAAATTGAAATTTGATGTGCTTAGTGTGCTCATGAAACACCAGTTTGTCAAAAATTTTAAGAACACCCTGATCATCGCAATACATAACTGTAGGTTGTGTTTATGGTGCACCCAATCCTACATGTATGTGACATAGCCATATCACTTTGTAAACAACTCTTGATGTTGTATGATATTCTGCATCAATGGAAGACCAAGAAACACAATATTAATTATTGATCCCCCATGAGATAAACTAAATCCTAGATAAAAGATAAATCCAAATGTGGATTTCCTATCATCAATTGAACCTGCATGATCTATATCCATGAAACATGTCAATAAGAACTGATCATTCTTATTATATTCTGGGCCATATTCCATAGTAGTTCACATATATCTTTGTACTTGATTTGTTATTTTTTAATGATTCATCTTCAGTTTTTATATGAAATGTGAAATATAGCTAACAACATAGATATTATTTGGCCTAGTGTAGGTCAACTAAATGAGACTTCCAATTAAATGTAATTAGATAGTGACATTTACTAGTGGTGATGGATATGAATGAGATAAATTAAGTCTTGTCTCCATAGGTGTTGTAATAGGATTACATTCCATTATTTAGAATCACTTGAGCATGATATTGGTACACTTAATTTGAGACACAAAGATGAGGTGCCCATTTTGCCATACTTCCAAATCAAGATAGTAGTGTAGTAGTCTAAGATAGATTATGTCGAATGATCATTTAAGATCATTTTTATTACATCAATCATATTCACTGAGTTTCTAGTGATGACTAAATTTTTGACATTCACAACTATAATCATAACCTCCCCCCTTGTTGCTTGAGGTAAAGCTTTGGAACATATGTACTCATCTAGAATCCTTGTTGAACGAGATGCTCGACAAACTTTATATACTAGGCTCTAGGAGCTTACTTGAAACCATACAAAGACTTGATGAGTCTACACAACTTTTGTTCTTGGCTAGGTGTAACAAAATCATCTATTTGGGTCATGTACACTTCCTCTTCTAGATCTCCTTTTAGGAAGGCACTTTTAACATCCATTTGATGAACTTTCCATCTGAATTGTGCAACTATAACAAAGACCATTTTGATAGCATTTATCTTGGTTTTGAGAGTAAATGTCTCCTTGTAGTCAATGTCTTTTTTGTACATAGAAATTTGATATGAGTCTTACCTTGTGCTTGGTAATGCTACCATCTTGTTACATCTTGATTCTTCATTAAGCAAACTTGCTTGATTATCCATGGATATTTTTAGTTAGAAATTTGATTTGTTTATTATTTACCTAAGCTATGAGTTATCTATTATTATGGGATAGTTGAATATTGCTTAGATTACATAGTTTCATTGCTATGAGTTAGCTGTAATGTATATTATTTACATTGTGATCATGTTGATTGTTATTTCAACATTATTTTATGATATACATGTCATGATGTTATGAACTAACTACCTACTTTTCATGAGTTGGATATAGGAGAAATTCATCTCTTAGAGCATGTCAGAGGGTGAGCATCATTGGCGAGGGTGATGTAGATGGAGATGTTAGAAGATGATAGAGAAATAGCTAGAACCCTGCACACACCACATTAGAAAATATATGTTATATGCATTGTTTAGATGGTTAGAGTATTGTGTTTTTGGATGTTACTTGGATTCGGATAAGTATTTTGCATACTAGTTATGTGTTAGTTATGATTTATGCCTAGGTGGAATTAATTTTTTGTGATTGTGTTTTTATCACGTTAATGTGCTCATGACTATTGACATATTTATAAATGTAAATTTGTGTAAATAGAGTAAATCCAAATTTAATGATTAATGAGTGAATCATTAATATTAAGTCATATTAATGAGAAATAAAGTAATTGAATTTTATTTAGAAAAAAAACAAAAAAAAAAACATAAATACCAAAAGTGGGTAAGGAAGTTTATATTTAAAAAATCATAAAAATAGAAAAAAGGGGAAGGCAATTTTAAAAACAAAAAGAATAAAATAAAAATAAAAATATTTGAAAGAAAAAAAAATGACAACTTTCAAAATAAAGCGCCATACTTGTGAAAGAATAAAAAAAATAAAACAAAAAATAAAATAAAAGGGATGTGCAATGGAGGAGAAGAAGATAAGAGGAAGAGAAGGATCGAGGTAAAGTGTTCTTTCCCAGTATGCTGTCCCAGTTGGCACCATAACTAGGTAGGAGATGTTATTAAATTCATGTAAATTTTAGTGTCTAAAGTTATTGTGATGAATTAAATCTATGGTAATTCATTTAAAAATATAACTGGTATTGGGAATGCTATCTAATGGATTTAACAATGATCTATATATGTCAGGTAATAATTACTCTATGTTACAGATCAAAATTGTATCAGAGCTAAATTTAGTATTAATAGATAACACTATTTAATATTAAACATATATCAAAGTTATCAGAGATATAATATGCAACAATTTAATATAGTGATCTATACAAGTATAATGGTCTTAGAATAAATAGGCAGTGATTTAACATAACGATCTGAGATTGATATGTTAATACTTGTATTGAGTGGTCATTGTATTAATTAAACACCATATAATAGGTGAATATATGAATAGAAATATAATTGAGTATATTACTACAATACATGTAAACTATGTTATATAAGTGTATACATGTGGCAATCACAATTATTATAATTTAGTAGTATGCTTTGATCCCTCCATAAATAATTAATATGCACTATATAGTTTAAACAATGAATTTATATTATATATTTCAATTCTAAATAGACAATAAACTATTTATATTGATTATGGATATATACTATCGATCTGTACAGGAGTGTAGAGAGCTATATATGTACATACATATATATCAAACTGTGAAATAGCAAACTAAAATATATTTATCAAACAACAATACATGTTATGAATCCAGTGATACATGTTAAGAATCCAACGATACATGTTTTAATACAATGCAAATGAATTAGAATAGGGTATGCTCAGTGAATATATATAAGCAATTTTACAACCAAAATATTATGGTATACAGTGATTCTTGTGTCTGATGAAACTTATCAGAGTATTAGTTATTTTGAGTAAAGATAAATTCAGCAAAGAACCATAACCGTAACAAATTATCCATGAAGATATAGTGTGCACCATATATTTCCAAATCTTGAGTATAATTATTTGTAGCTATTACTAATATATATTACAACATATTATGAATATATATTATAGTATATATTAAATATCTTAATGTGTTTAACCTCCGTAATATTAAACAAGTTCACTAATGTTATGATCTTTTTACCAATTACATATCCATAATACTATTTTCATGGAGTATTATGAGTATATAGCTACTGTAAGGTATACTATAATATATTATGGTGATTACTATAAGATATATGGTAATAAGATTATTCTTTTGTCTCATATTTGTAAAATACAACTAGAGACTCACAAGTATAGCTAAAAACAAGTATTTAATTGTACGAATGGTGTTCTCACTTGTTGAAAGAATGCAATATATTATGATAGCGAAGTGATTTTGTTGATTTAAATTTTTATATAATCTCAATTATTCCATGCAATATATTCCGTGGATGTGGACTAATCAAGATAGTTACTTGTAAGCCTATAAGAATTTAATTACTTCATGTAAATTTAAAATATAACACTATAATCTGATAAGTGATTATATTAGATATTGTGTTATATGAGCTTTAATCATATTATATCTAATCCAAGGACATAATAAATGGTTATATAATATCGGTATTAGCTTATGCATATTAAATATAAGTGGATGTTAACGTTATTGATTGAGTAATTGAAATCCATGCCAAGTCCGTATATATATTTAGTTATAAAATTTCAGATACTATGTGATATTACACTCCCAACTGACTATGTACATATAGATATGAGTTCATTTGGAATAAGGGATATATTAAATACCATATTGATTTTATCCTCTTAGCTTGATATGTTGAATATAAACTCTTCGTTCATAAGTATACTGGTTTTACTAGATAATGTAACTCTCAATATATTACTAAATATTGATCAAGTGGTTAGTGGTTGGTATATGGTATGATTATTCCATTAATGGTTAGTATATTTATGGACTATGTGTACTGTAAATATTTATCATACTATAACATAGACCGTAAATACTTATTCAGAATTATTGGTTTGTGCATTGTATATTGTTCAATTGTAACCTTGTGTACGATACATACCATGAGTATACTAAAATGTATGAGGGCGTATACATATATAGCTACATTGAGATGTCTGTAAACATATATTTAGACTAATATTATGTCACAACTATAGTGATTTGTATATTTTTATACTTGATGAAACTTTAGTTTATCATATAAGAGCAATTTGTATATTGCCAAATACTTCTATGTGAACCTTGATATGAAAGACTATGTAGTCTAGAGAATTTGTATACGGAGTTATATATACTTTGATTATATCAAAATTAAAATTTAATTGGTTAGGGATAAAGACTATGAAGGAGAATTTACATTGTTAAATCTCTTATCTTATAAAAATCATCAGTATTTTCATGAATAGGTAAGTTATAATGATTGCTGAAATCAGATGGAGTTCTTGATTAGAGCTATAAATAACTGTTAGTATATAGTAGTGAAAACTTATGTGTGATTCATATTATGAGTTTATTACTATGCACAAGTGTTTAGACATATATAACCTATGTTAGTGTATCGTAAAGTATGCCTATAAGTTATAGTAGTATGTAGTTTAAACATAAGATATACCTGGTTGGTATAAACTGTACTTGCTTCCTTATTATTAAGATTATGAGACATTTGATTCTTGAAATTATATGATTGATTGTTCATAATTGATTAGTTGTGCTCATGAACAATGAACTATGATATTATGGGATGTAATAGAGTGTATTAGAGTTGAAAATTACAGTCTAAATATATGTTATACATTGGTGGTACAAACTATAATTGTTGTCTAGATTCATTCATACATTTGGCAGACTAAATATATGTGTTTTGATTTTTTCTATGTTTAGCATGTTTTATGACAACTAATAGGAGGAATTGTATTGTCTCTAATTACAAAAAATAGAATATGTATCCTAATATATATATTGTACCTGATTGGTATAATATACACTTGTTTGCTAATTAATTATGTAATAAATGATATTGTGGAGATTCATTCATACGTTTGATGGATTAAATGAATACATTTGATTATTCCTCTACTAAATATGTTTTGTGATTACTAGTAGGAATTAATCTATATGATTATATTGGTTATATATATGTTAACCAAAATCTCACATTATTGGTATTGAGTATGTAGTGAGATAGACTTCACTAGCTTACTAACATCACAATTCCAAATGAAAGTAATATGATCAAGTGGTGTGATTGAAAGTGACTCATATTATAGATCAATAACTATTAAAAAAATTTGGTCAAGTAATGTCAATGAGACATTGTCATTTCATGTGTGTGATTTACATATTTGTGCGATATCTTATTGGAAGGAATTTTTTTATGGTACACCACATGTTTTTTTATAAATCATACAACACATGGGTACAAGATTGTCTCTCTGGATTCTTGCACCATCACTATCTACTCATTTGTGAAGGGAGGGCCATTCCCTAATGGTGAATTGTGCAAGGGATCGATGGTCTTTGATTGGTATGAAAAATCACTCAGATGTTTAGGAACTCATGCTCTATGAAGTTTTGTATCTTGTATCTTGTACATTGTATTATATTTATTATTATTGAAATATTATCCTTGATGAGATGTAATTATTTACTTATTTTTAATTGGCAGTAATGGATGTATCATTATACCATCTGTGGTTGGACATTTGTAATTAATTTTCATATTTGGTTATGATGTGTTTCATATGTTGATAGTAATCAGTAACTATTAGATGTCACATGCTTATTTCTAGTCAACATATTAGAGTGTTATATCTGGATCACTAATTATATTCTCATGGTGAATTCCAATGAAAGAATACATTGATTAAATAAAAAAATCATCACTTTTTTCTAAGTCAAATCCAGTAGGGTTGTTACATGTGGTGTTAGAGTTGTGGCTCAAACTCGAGGACCTATTTAGTCCACTGAAATTTTCGTATCCTTCTATTACCAAAATAGAAAATGGTTAAAGATAGAGTATTTAGAGAGGATATTTTAAATGTCAATGATATTAACCCTCCATGTGATCCTAATTGATTTGTCGCTAAGCAAGCAATAAAGTTAGATTAGATCCACATAACTATGAATAAAACTAGGGATCAAATTTTAGCCCTAGAACAAGAAGTTCATGGCCATGAAGAGAAGGAACACTAAAATGAACTAAGAGAGCATTCTGCTGAGTAGTGAAACACTCAAGATATGAGAATATAGGTAGTGAAGTGTATTTTGGACATGTGGTGCCTTAGTGCATAATCATGTTACACCATGATTGAAGTTGTGAGATTTAGAAGATCCTCATGTATGGCTTGATGACTATTGTAGGAAATAGACATCCATGATTCTTGAAAATGTGTTTACCTATGTGTATGAAATGTTGTGTGATACATTAAATGTATACCCTTAGGAACACTTGTATCCTCTTAGAGTTGTTAAAGGGTTGGTTTATTGAGTGTCTTGATGGTGATGGTTATATATGATGTTTGGGTAGGTGAGTGCACATTATAGTTCGTGAGATATGAACAAGATATTCTTACCATAGTTTTCATCATTAGATTGAATACCTTGAGTATGATTACATCTTTACTTGGAAATTAAGTCACCTTTGTTGAGAGCGAGTATGAAATAAGATGTACATAACATCTTGTTAGTCTAAGGGTTGAGATAAACTTATAAGTTATTATGTAACTAACCGAGAAAGTGGGAAGACATTATCTCATTTGTTTCCTTTATAAGGTTGTAAGGATAGTGTGATCTTTGACCATTGTATGTTATGTTAACTTTAACATTATTTCCTCTTAACTATGAATATAATAGAATAGGTTAAGCTGTGCAATATGATACTAGTTATGTTTGACTAATGGTAACTTAATAAAATTATGGAATGATTGTATTATTTTTCTTGTGATGTATGTTGATACATCTTGAGTTATTTATCATATATCATTGCACTCAAACATGTGTTAGTATATATTTGTGATTTGTTGAGCCACGTGTACATTTTGGAGATCATTAGATTGTAGGAACCCAAGGAATAAGTGGTGAATTAAGAACATGAGTACTAAGAGATGGAGTGGATCCTATTTAGTCTCACATTGATTTGGTAGTTATTGAGTTTAGATCGGACAAGGGGAGCTTGTCGAATCTAAGATTTTTTAAGCGGGACTTGTCAAATTCATTTGTATGGTTATATGCATGTATATTGAGGAAAATTTATTCCTTAATTTTGTATACATTGGAAATATATATTATTTTTAGTTCTTATTCATCGTCATATAGTATATAGCTACTGTAAGGTATAATGTAAGATATTATGGTGATTACTATAAAATATATGATAATAATGTTGTTCTTTTGTCTCGTATACAACTGGTGACTCATAAGTATAGCTGAAAACAAGTATTTGATTATACAAACAATGTTCTCACTTGTTGAAAGAATGCATATATTTTGATAGCACAATGATTTTGTTGATTTACATTTAAATTATTCTATGCAATCTATTTCATGGATGTGGACTAAACAAGATAGTTGCTTGTAAGCCCATGAGAATTTTATTACTTCATGTCAATTTAAAATATGACATTATAATTGGATAAGTGATTATATTAGATATTGTGTTATATGAGATCTAATCATATTATATATAATCTGAGTACATAATAAGTGGTTATATACCATTAATATTATCTTATACATATTAAATATAAGTAAATGTTAATGTTATCGATTGAGTAATTGAAAGCCATGCCAAGTCCATATATATATTTAGTTATGGAATTTCAGATACTATGTGAGATTACACTCCCAACCAACCATGTATATATAGGTATGAGTTCATTTGGAACAAGGGATATATTAAATACCATATTGATTTTATCCTCTCAGCTTGATATGCTGAATATAAACTCTTCGTTCATAAGTATACTGGTCTTACTAGATAATGTAACTCTCAATATATAAATAAATATTAATCAAGTGGTTAGTGAGTGGTATATGCTATTATTATTCCTTTAATGGTTAGTATATTTATATACTATGTGTACTGTAAATATTTAGCATACTGTAGCATAGACCACAAATATTTATTGAGAATTATTGGTTTATGCATTGTATATTGTTCAATTATAACCTGGTGTATGATACATACCATGAGTATACTAAAATGTACAAGGGTGTATACATATATAGCTACATTGGGATGTTTTCCTAGAAACATAGATTTAGACTAGTATTATGTCACAACTATAATGATTTGTATATTTGTATACTTGATGAAACTTTAGTGTATCATATATTGTTGAATGCTTTTATGCAAACCCTGATATGAAAGACTATGTAGTCTAGAGAACTTGTGTATGAAGTTATATACACTTTGATTATATCAAGATGAAAATCTAATAGGTTAGGGATAAGTACTATGGAGGAGAATTTACATTGTTAAATAACTTATCTTATAAAGATCATCATTATTTTCGTGAACATGCAAGTTATAATGATTGTTGAAATCATATGGAGATCTTGATTAGAGATATAAATGACTGTTAGTATACAATAGTGAAAACTTATGTGTGGTTCATATTATGAGATATTAATATGCATAAGTGTTTAGACATATATAGCCTATATCAGTGCACCATGATGTGTGATTATAAGTTATAGTAGTATGTAGTTTAAATGTAGAATATACTTGGTATAAATTGTATTTTGTTATCTATCATTATGATTATGAGACATTTGATTCTTGAAATAATTAGACTGGTTGTTTGTAATTAGATAGTTGTGTTCATGAACAATGAACTATGATATTATGGGATGTCATAGAATGTATTATGTTTGAAAACTATAGTCTAAATGTATGTTATACCTTGGTGGTACAAACTATAATTGTTATGTCTAAATTCATTCATACATTCGGTGGACTAAATGTATGCATTTTGGTTATTTCTATATTTATCATGTTTTATGACCACTAATAAGAGGAATTGTATTGTGTTTGATTATGAAAAATAAAATATGCAACCTTGTATATTTTATACCTAGTTGGTATAATCTGCACTTATTTGTGAATTAATTAGGTAATAAATGATATTGTGGAGATTCATTCATACGTTTAACAGCTTGAATGTATGCATTTGATTATTCCTATGCTGAGCATGTTTTATGATTGCTATAAAGAAGTAATCTATATGAATCTATTGGTTATATATATTTTAATCAAATCTTGCATTATTGTTACTAAGTAGTGAGATGGACTTCACTAGCTTACTAGCATCACAATGTGTGATGAAGGTAATCTGATCAAATGGTGTGTATGAAATTGACTGATCCTAAAGATCAATAACCATTGGAAAACTTGGGCCAAGTAATGTTAGTGACATATTTTCATTTCATGTATATGATTTACATGTTTGTGTGATATCTTGTTAGAATGAGTTTCTTTATGGTATACTGCATGTTTTTTTTTAAAATCACACAACACACAAGTACTAGCTTGTCTCTCTATATTCCCCCACCATCACTATCTACTCATCTATGAAGAGAGGGCCATTCTCTGATGGAGAATTATGTGGGGGATCAATGGTCCGTAGTTGGTGTGAAAAATCACTTGGATGATGCTTTCCCTCCTCACAATAGTATTTATTTTGAGATGACACTTAAGATTGCCAGAGATACTAAAGTTTAAGAACTCATGCTTCATGGAGCTTTGTATCTTGTATCCTATACATTATATTCTATTTAGTATTAATGAGATATTATCCTTGATGAGATGCAATTATTTACTTATTTTTACTTGGTAGTAGTGGCTGTATCATTCTACCAACCATGGTTGGACATTTAAAATTACTTTCCATATTTGGTTATGATGTGTTTCATATGTTGATAGTGATTAGTGATTGTTAAATATCACATACTTATTTATAGTTAACATAATTAGAGTTTTATATCTGGATCACTAATTAGATTCTTGTGATGAATTTTAATGAAGGAATACATTGATTACATAAAAAAATTATCATGCTTTTCTAAGTCAAACCCAACAGGGTTTTTACACATCTAATTTTCACTTGATCTTAAATATATGCTTATAATTGATAGGTTTCTTTCCTATTGGGAGATCAACAAGATTCCATGTATTGGTATTCATTAATGACTAATATTTTGTATCCATGGCCTCTTTTTAAGGCTTTAACTATTAATATTTTCAAATTGGTGAGGGCTCAAATGACTGTACAATTGTGCTCATTAGAGAAAAAATTACCTCTACACAAACCATGATATGATTTATTGGTCTTATAACAAAATTATATAAGAATCCATCTAATTTTTAATTTTGTATAGTGTTGGTATACCACTTAGGCACTCATTGAATAATGGGTTATAGAACTGAAGGACCTACCTGACTATTGTCATTGTCCTCATCCTCACTACCAATACCAAAATTTGAAATGTTTATAGGTATAATTCCTATATCAGGGGATTGTGTGGAGGGTGGATTGGATTCAACCTTATCATAAAATACAACATCCATGTTGATATGTATCTTCATAGTTTTTGGATCCGTGAGTTAAGTCACTATAGGTGAAAAAATGCATGCCAATGATTTCTTATCTATTTTTTTTCTTTTTTGATTTTAAGGACATGAATATATGAGTTACAATAAAATAAATAAATATGTGATACATAGGGCTTATTCCCAACCCATGATTCTTATGGAGTAATAACATTGAGAGTTTTGGTGGGTGCTCAATTCAACAAGTAGACTGTCGTGTGAACTACTTCTACCCAATATGTATGAGGCAAGTGTAAGTCCTCAAATATGTTGCCTACCATTTCCTTAATAGTGTAATTTCATCATTATATTATGGAGTATAAGGTGTAGTCATTTATTTATGAATTCCATGTGATTTTAAGAATTTAGATAAATATTTATTGCTATATTCCCCCTTGATCTAAGCATAGGAGAAATTCTATGACGAGATCACATTCCACAAAGGCCTTGAATTATTTGAACACTTTAAAATCTTGATTCTTAATATTCAAGAAATATACCAAAATTATTTATAAGTAGTCATCAACAAAGATCTAAAAAAACTTGTATCCACTAACACAAACACATGGGCACACATAGATCGGTGTGCTATTAAACTAATGAACCATGATCCTTGCATGTATTTGTACCAAATGTATCTCTATAGATAAAATTTGGAACACATATCAGTATTATTATTGAGTGAGGGAAGACCTCTTGCCTTGTTTTGTCTAATGAGTGCAGCCAAGTACCCAAAGCTTAAATGTCAATACCTTTTGCACCAGAGATTAGCTTAGTTGGTAATTTTTGAAATTAAAGCTTGATTGGCTATGTAGACAACATTAAGCTGAGAATTTTTTTCTACACTAGAATCTCTTGCAATAGTTTTTTATCTTTGAGACTTATTTCGAATGAGACACATTTTTTTTATCATTTTGCTGATAAAATGTGATGTGAGATTGTGATCAAGAAATTGATTCACAATTTTGTTTGGTAAAGTCTAGGACATATAGGATGCCAGTGATTGTAAATTTATGATTACCAAGAGGTAATAAAATGTACCATGTTCCTTGGAAACTATATTATGTATCATCTCCAAGAGATACATTACCTTGACAAGATGAAGTGGTTAAAGTGGTGAACTAATCCTTTCATCCTATCATGTGCATTATGGTAGTCCACATACTATAATTAATTTGGAGAAGGTATGTACTTAGTTGTTTGTGTATCATAGATATAATCCTCATTTAAAGAGCCATTATCTTCAATAATGTTCCCATGTTGTTATTATGAAAAATAATTCAATTTATAAGTACATGTGGATTGTGGCTTCTTTTTCTTCTATCCTTGTAGGGATTAATAGGGGTTAGGCTTCCTATTATTGGATGATCCGCTTCTAAATGCACTATACCATCAATCCTTCAATTTATGACTTGTCTTACAACATATTTGACATAGCTTCTGAGAATGGGGTTTATTCCTCTGTTGATGTTAATGATTATTTTGCCAATGTGAGTGCTTTGTAGGCTTCATGCATGTTCTTTTTCAATTTCTCTTGTTGTGTGCATGGATTATCCTAGTGCAATATATTAACCAACATTTCAAAATTTGGTTTGGTCTCTAATATATTAAGAGATGCCATGAATTTATTAAAGTCTAGCTACAATGATCTCAGGATGATGGGTACCAAGGAGTCATTTGACACCTTTTCACTCAATGCTAGGATTGAGGCCCACAACTTTGAAACACAACAATAAATCCCTCAAATTTCTTACATATATTCAACTTGAGACAATGAAGCTGGATTTGTAGATGAAGGATGGAATTTTAGTTTTTAGCCTTGTAGACAATACCAAAATTTCCAAGGGATTTTTGGATGTAGTAGCACCTTGGATATGAATTTGGACCTTATTCGATACCTAAAACATAATGATCAACTTCACCTTATGGTTTACTTTGTCAGAATTTCAATACGAGTTACTATCAGAGGCATGTGTAGTAAATGCGCCATGAGTAACTAACCAAAGATCTTCAAATTCTAAGTGAGTCTTCACATTGGTTTTTCATACAACATAGTTTGCACCACAAAGGAGTTGTGTATTTGGCAATGTAGATATGGGTCCATTGTCAGACATTTGAAAAAAACTATATGTGGGAGATGGATTGGTTCCTTATTACTATAATAATTTCCCCTTTCTATATACCATCATACTGATATACAATACCTCCAGATATGCTTGACCTTCCTATATAACCAATAGTATGTGGAAGAATCTTGTCCTTTTTATATATCCAACAATATGTGAAAGAGATATTAAAGTATGTGAGAGCAGAGTGATATGTGGTATTTAGACAACACATGAAAATGATTCATTCTATCATTGAAACTTTCTTAGAGATAAATCCTTGTATGTGGATGTAAATTTATTATATACTAATAATTTCAATCTATCAAGATCTATGTCGAATGATAGTGATATATGGGAAATGGAGGGAAAGGTAAAAATGATACTATGACCCTTATTTATCCTTATCAATTTTATAGGGTCTATTTCATTGACATTGTTGTTGTAATTTTATTAGTCATTATATGTAGTAATTTAATGCAATAATTTTACTCGTAAACATGAATCAGAGGCATTACTTGTATAAAACACTATGATTCAAGATGCACAATTTTGTATATTTTAAAACTTCATGATCTGTTTGTTTTATGTCCTTAAAAACATGCAAATAATTAAATATGAAAAATTATAAGGGATGAAATAAAATATATTTAGGGATTGATTTATTATGAAACTTTACACAATGCAAAAAAAATTCAGCTTTTGGTTGAGCATGGTTTTTAAGATACTAAATTAATTTGATTGTTAAGGGATTTTTTTTTCTTTTTTTATAAAGTTTATTTATTTTTTAAATTAGGAGTTATACAGAATACTTAAAAGGTTTTTTCTATACTAACATTTTTGGAAAGCTTTCAAAGTTTTATTAAAAAAATCCTCCTAGAGCTCTAGATATTGCCTTATTATGATTCTAGACACATAGGCAGATAAATAATTTAAATGAACAATCTATGATATTTGTATCAAAATCATTCAAATTTTTTTTCAATATTGACATCATGAAATTTTTTGGGTTTTGAGTCTTCACCTTGACTTGGTAGACTTTAAAGGAGATATTTGTTATTATTATTATTTTTTAATTCTAAAGTTTAATTTAATAAACTTAAAAAAAATCCTTTTAACTATCCTAGTTTAACACGAGGACTAAAAAATTGATTAAAAATTTCATAAATTATTTAACCAATATTTATTGACCTGTGTAAACTTGCTTATGCTAAACTTTTATTAAAAACTTTATAAACTATTTGAACCAAAAACTATTGATCTGTGCAAGCTTGCTTTAATGGAGCACTCTAGGTAGCTATGGAATACTCTTTTGGAGATTGCTTATTGGTTTTATTTAGTTATTTTCCTTACAAGTTGTTTTTAGGCTTTTACAAAGCATTTTGGACTGAAAGCTTCTTCCTAAGCTGATCTTCTATGCACAAGGTAGGGTTTTACTTGGATGGAAATGCCTTTTTATTTATTAAAATTATTCGCCTTCTCTTGGATGGTGATAACACACTCTAAGCCTCTCCTATAGAGAATAAACACTCTTCAATTAGATACCTTGGCTTGTTTTAATGCATAACTTGCATAGGCTACACTATGGCACCTCTTCAATGCTTATCGAGACATAAATCTCATCAGAAATAAGAGAGATTATCTTGCTACTTGAGGGTTGCATGAAAAATAATGAGATGGAGTGTTTGGGGATCCTTAATATCTCAACTTGTATTCTTTCCCTTCCCTAACAAGCTCTAATACCAAATATTAGTAGAGCTTCAACAAGGATGCTTTTATTCAATCAAAATTAACCATAAAAGTGGTAAATGCGATAATTTAGACAAAGAGGAAGGTATAATAATAGTTTATATCATAGTTACAAGAAACACGTTTAATCATGATTAAATGTCGTATGTGGCAAAAAATGATTTTTTAAAACCTAAAAAATGTGTTTATCCTGTTGAATAGTCAAACTCAGTCAAAATTAGAAAAATAAAAAAAATTGATATTGATTTGACCTTAGAGGACATAGTAAAATTTTTATGGATAAAACAAGTTTTGTAAAAGGCCTACATAATTTATAATCTCATACACAATCATACTAGGGTGCTCAGTATGATACACACATTCATAGATGATAAAGAACTTCTTCAACATGGGGTGACAAGGTTTGCAACCCACTTCCTTATGTTTCAAACTCTTTGCCAACAAATAATGAATTTGAAACAAATGTTTATTTCAATTGAGTGGGTGGAATTTTCTTTTGTGAAACATATGGAGGGAAGAATGGTGGATAACTATGTTTTTTGATCATCCTTTTGAAAAGAAGCAGAGCAAATATGTTATTCTCTAAGCCTCTAGTTTGAGTTTTGCAATTCATCGATGTGGATAAATTCCCCATGGCTAATATTTTCGAGGCAATGGATAGGGACAAATAAGCCAATAAGAAAATATTAGAGAATAAATGGTCTAAATACATGCCATTATGGGAGATAGTTGATAAAATATGGGATTGAAACATTCATTCTCCCCTCCAAGTAGCTGGATATTTCTTGAATGTAATGTTGTTCTTTAGTGGCTCATTTTGGGATGATGTAGAGGTCTCAAAGGGCATATTTAAGTGTATGGAGAGAATGTTTCCTATTCATTATGAGTTTAGGTAGGTATAAAAGAGTAATAAATTTAAAATTAAGGGGTTTATTCTATAGTAAGGCAACCATCACAAGAAGGAAGACTTACAAACTGGGTTGATAATTTTCCTACTTACGTACGATTGGAGTGTCAAATTTTGATTGAATTATGCATGTCACAATGTTTATAATTTTTTTTTTTGCATCAAAATGGTGGGATTTATTTGAAAAAGAAACCCAATGCCTTTGATGGATGGCAATGTGCATTTTTAGACATCTATACAGTTTAATGAGTGTAGTTGAAGCATGTTCGATCATACATTCTAAACAATGTAATTGACTCACTCAAGAATGGATGAATGATTTGGTGTTTACCCACCACAATCTTCACCTAAAGATGAAGAAAACTCAATCTTAAGAAATGTTGCATTTCTAATTATCAATTCATATGGAAATTTGATTTATAATATTGTAAAGTATTAATCACCAAAGTCACTAACATATACATTATATTTCATAATGTTAGATACTATCAAGGATGATCAACCAATTAACCTTTAATGAGATCAATCCATAATTTGAATGGCTTGAAAATAATGATGAGCCTATTTGTGATATTTTTGAATTTAACATAATGGTTGAGGCTGGGTATGACACCAAGGTCCTATCTCAAATAAGGTGAGGGTCTAACCTTGGAGCTTCAACATCTAAACCTGTTAATCCCTAGTCTACCTCATTTCCATTGGATCCCTCCCCTTTTTGCTCCTTTGTAAACATAAGTTTATGTATTTTTAAATGTGAATGTAATTAAATTTGAATAGTATGGAAATTAATGAAATAAAATAGTTGGTTGTTTTTTACGGTGTACAATCTCATTTATCCTCCTCTTATAATTTGTATCTATTCTTTATGTAATTGAAACGCCTAATGTGTATCTATATGCAATGCAAATTCCTTTAAATTTACAAAAAAAAATAGTATCTATTATCTATGTAATTTAAATGTCTAATATTTATCTCTATGCAATCTAACTTCCTATAAATGAGTATATCAAAATATCATATATCATACCTATCATCTAATCTAAGCTACGAGTTGTAAATATACTCTATTATTTAACAAGTAACCAAACTATTTAAAACATTATGGGATTATGATATCCCTACAAACTATATTTTAAGTGAGTAATTGAATCACTTACAAGAGATTAAATATGGTGAGTTAAATACTAACTTATTTACTCTAACAACCCCCAACTTATTCTCATCTCTGAAAATATTTATCCTAAGTAGTCATTGCTCTTATTTTTAAGATATACATTCTAATTTTTTTTATCCTCTAAAGTTTATTTACCCATGGGACTATATATAACACAAAAAATATTTTTAGTTACCCCTTGTATGGGACCAAACTCTAAGGGAAACTTATCAGGAGATTGTGAGCTTCTACTAATGCATGAAATCCCACTGCCATAGCTTCAAATTTCTCTTTGATGGGATGCTTGATAAATAAAGTAGAAAGTTTTTGGTAAAATTAGAGTAGATAAGGAAGATTCTGAGGACACATGAATGGGTTCACAATATATAGTGTAAAATGTGATTGTAAAGAGGCAAATGGACAAGCCAAAATAAGACATTGGAATACAAGAGGGACTAGTAAAAAAAAGACAAAAAATGGAGAGGGAAAAGATCATGGATATATGTAAGGATATGGAAAAAGGAAAACAATTTGTAGAAGATAGAGATAGTAGTAGTGATATAATAGAGCATTATGTGAATGGAGATGATGAGGAAATCCCTTGCATTAAGCACAAGATTAAAGATAAAGTTATTGATATGAATTGAGTCATTGTGTTTTGAGTCTTGAAATCCAACAATGGATGTAGAATCCCATACATGTACTATAAAAGATAAGAGAAGATACAAGTGTCAAGGAATATATGTGCATAGTTACTTATAATGGTACCAATACAAGAAAAATAGAGTGAGAAGCATGATAGAGTGGTAGATAACTTTATACATATAGGATAAAAATTGGTGATAATAGACTACGAATAAGTTTTAAAACCTAAAGAAACCCATAATGCAGTCATAAATACACTACAAGGAAATATGAAGGCATGTAACATTACATGATTTTTTTTTGTGACACTAGCTCCATATGATCTATCAATGAATCCAGATAAATTTGTAATTTTAAGCAAAAATAAATGGAAATTAAAAGTAATAAATGATGAAAAAAAAGTGCAAATTAGTAAGAGCTTTGATTAGATGAGATCCAGAATTTTATTGCATTTAAGGATGATAATTTTGTTGTGACCAACAACACGTCCCTTTCCCATAAGAAAAGGGGAACACCTTGACCCTAAGCTATTTTTGAGAAACATACTACTAAGACCTAAAATTCATTTATTAATTTCTTTAAAATTTGGGCCCAATCTAGATGGTTAATTTTAAATTGATCTTTAACCCTGTATTACTTTTTTTTACAAAACCATTATTTAAAAATGCCCCATTTTGATTAATGTTTTGATATGTTTTTCATGGGTACCTATTTTATAAATGGAGTTATTCCAATTTACGCTATTTTAAGTTATATACTTAGTCTTTTAGGAATTAAGTTTTCTTTGGAAAGAGTTGATGCCGACGTGGTAGGTCCCATGATCTTGGAGTCCTGTTGGCTACCTCTCGCTGCTTGTTTATGATAGGTAAGCTTATTTTTTATTTTTGAATGCTTTAACTAAATTAATAATTTTATGCATCTCAAAGGTCTTGGAGTCCCATTATATGTCATAAAATTATATAATCTTTGGACCCCTTCTCCAATCATAGCTCACCACTTATCAATCCATACCCTAGAGTGCTAGAGGACCACACTCTCAGAGCCCTCATTACACAACTAACTATACAATCCTAGGAGCCCATAGGGTAATCAAGATAGACCATGTATAATCCAATAAATCCTAGAGTAGAAATATGATATTATAATAGGGAGGCACCATCCAATCAATGTTGGCCACCTGTTAGACCGTATTCTTGAGGTCTTCTTCTATGTAGAAATTTATACAATCTCATGAACCCTTCAATTGATTGGAGTATGCCATGTGGCACTTCCATACCTCACATAGTATCAAATAATGGTATGATGTGGTAGGTCTTGAATAGTCATCACATTCCATGTGTCTTTATCGTACACTTGAAGGGAATATGTTCAACAAGACTATCATGGGCATTCTTTGGGTCAACTTCAACACATATATAATACTTGGTAGACTATGGTCACCATCCTAATGCCATGAAATAAAAAATGAGGCATGTGCTCAACACACTTACCAAAATCAACACGCCAACTTGGCTCCACCTTTAGGACATTTGAATGGCTCAGAGGTTGACATGTGAGTAGATCATGTCACCATAAGAAGTTTTAAAGGCAAATTAAAGTTTTTAAAGTATATTAAAGGGTAGAAAGGTGAATAATTTGAATGCCATTGACTCATAATTAATATGAAAATTGGTGAACTCTAATAACCCTTATTGCAAGCTCAATTTAAAAAATCCATAAGATCCTTTTTAAACTAAATCCATACTAATTATCGTCACAATTCAAACTATAAAGCTTATTCTATCATGTGATAAGATGATATTGAGCTACTGATCAAATAAGCCTAGTATTTTAGAGCTAATTCACAACATCCTCTAAGTTTATGTCCACCATGGAAACATATTCTTCAATCCCAAAGCTTGTGCTAGAGTTTCAACACACCTGTTTCATATAGGGTATCATCAAATATAACCATTACAACAAGATCTTCAAGGCAATATATGAGATGTATATACCATTAGATGATGATGTCACTAAAAAGGAGAATGATTTCTGTAAAGAATTTTTATCCATCCAATGATTGGGACTCCATCCAATGATTGTGACTCCATAAAGCCATCGCCAAACCAAAGGTATTTCCTTGGGGAGATCTATTCTTAAAATAATTATCAATTCTACATGTAGAAATAACCTCATCCAAATAGATAATGGTAAGTATAAGATAAATTTGATCTTTGGGGTTGCTTTTAAGAATTATTACCACCTTCTAGATCCTGACATCCCTTATAACAAGAATGTTTTTGTTGAATGCCTTAAGACACATGATATTTTACAAACCTTGCAAGACTAAACATATGATACTGAATGATGGGTGAACAAGGAAGACCTAGATTCCTACATAGTAAAAACATTCAAGGAAGGAGTTCAGGTTGATGTGTTGTTTGTCAACTAACTATTTGGAGTAAGTGACATTGTACATGTCAATAATTTTTGGGTACCACTCCTTAGAATTATCATGGAGGATAAGCAAATCCTAGCCCTAAGAGGGATCACTTTCAGTCTATCCTAATAGGTGACGAGGGTCTAAAAAGTGGGAATTTATATATGATATTTTACCTAGTGGATGCATGTTATGCCACTATTCCTTTCAAGCACTCATCCTTCCCACTAGGAACACCTTCCAACATCCCTATGCATATGGTCTACTCAAAGCCTCACATTCACCATTTTAGGGCCAACATTGAGGATATTTGCAACCAATTTTATTCACCCTTATATTTTGTAATCAATTAAAAGAACATGCTTAGGTTATCTTAGGAGATGAGGGATTCCATCATGGCTACTGGAGCTTACTGGGATTATCAAAATTTCACTATGATCAGAATTGAAGTAATTTGGGGTGTTCCTTTAAAATTGCCTATTATGTACTTGACAAGTTTGCAAAGCAAGAGAGGTCTCCTACCAATACATCAATGGGGTGGGTGGTCACTGCACTACTGGGAGGAAAAATTCATACCCATACTTACCACTCATCATTGGTCACCATGAATACAATAATTTTACAATAGTGACAACCATGGAAACTCACAGGCGATCATTCAATTTTTATTTTCATGATGATAGGCAATGGGATCCTCATGGGAATGTTCATAGGAATGTAGAGGCACTAAGATCAAGGCTAAACATTACTTATCACCATGATCCCAATGAAGATTATAAGTACCATTTAAACCTAGCTGATGATAATGAGGTAGTTAGAAAGCTAAATGTTGCAAGGACACTTCGAGGACAATAATCAAGGAAGCAAATTTTGAAGGAGAGACCTATTGATCCCTAATCCTCAGAAGATGCTCAAGGATGGACAAAATAATAAAATACATCATCTTTCAAGGGATCATTTTGGTTTCAGCTCCATCTTCATTAGTTATTATTTCCTTAGATGAAATGATGACCTTGGTAAGTCAACCTTCTTCTGGAAAAACATTGCATATCTCTAGTGACTCTAAGTCTCAACAAAGTTCCTCGAAAGCTCAACCATCTATGTCACCTGAGCCAGTTACCCCTAATTCTAGATAATGTCATAGGTAATTGACTCACATATTGGGTTGATAATAGTTAAGCTTCCTTGGGATCCCCTATTATTATTAATGCTCATGTAATCTCTAGTTTTACAATTCTAAGTGTGCCAATTTCATTTTTTCCAATAATTTCTAGTTCCAATATTATGGTTAGTGACCCTGCAGTCTCTAGTTCTACAATTCTTATTTATCATGCTATTTCTAGTAATTTTGTAGTTATTATTCCCCCAACTTATGTTATTTTAGTTTTTAGTGTTCCAGTTCTTAGTTCCCCTGTTCTTAGAATTCTTATAATCTCAAGTGCCCCTTTCCCACTAGGTTCAATTACCACTTTCATTGGAAATACAACAACCTTAAGTGTAATGAGGGTGTACACAAGGCATGGCTTAATGACATTAGATCTTCAAATCTCTCCACTTTTAAGTGCCATTACACAGGTAGCCAACTCATTGCCTAAGCCTATTCAACACTTTAGGCCATAGCCTTAAAGCCCATTAGACTCAGTAGGTTCACATTATCAATAGTCCTTTTGCTCCAATTATTTTTTCATAAATTCATCACATTTATACTCAATAGATTAGACCTACACTAAAAGTAAATCTCCCTTGGGATCCATTCTCTATGTCTCAATTCCCACAAGATTCACATTTAGTAGACCCATATCCTCTTTGAGGGTGATGAAATATCTTCTTAGTGTCATTGGACCCACCATATACATTGACACAAGAGAATATGAGAGTGTATATAGATACCTATGAAACTCCATTTACCATTACTACATTCACTCCCACTCCCCTAATGCCATCTTGCAGGGGATCCATTTGGTTGCACCTCCATCTTCACTAGCTATTATTTCCTCAGTTGAAGTGATGACCTTGATAACTCAACCTTATTCTAGAAAAACATTACATATCCCTTGTGACTCTAAGTCTCAACAAAGTTCCTTAGAGGCTCAACCATCTATGTCACATGAGCCAATTACCCCTATTTTTGGATAATGTCATAGGTAATTTCCTCACCTATTGGGTTTGATAATAACCAAGCTTCCCTAGGATCCCCTATTATTATTAATTATCATGTAATCTCTAGTTCTACAATTACAAGTGTGCTAGTTTATTTTTTTCCAATAGTTTATAGCTCCATTATTGTGGTTAGTGCCCCTACAATATCTAGTTTTGCAATTCTTATTTATCACGTTGTTTTTAGTACTTATGTAGTTCTTATTCCCCCAATTTATGGTGTTGTAGTTTTCAGTGCTCCAATTCCTAGTTCCTAGTTCCTTTGTTCTTAGATTTCCTATAATCTCAAATGCCCCTTCCCCACTAGGTTCAATTACCACTACTATTGGCAATCCAACAACATTTGGTGTAATGAGGTGTACACAAGGCATGGATCAATGAAATCAACTCTTCAAAGCTCCCCACTTCTAAGTGCCATTACATAGGTAGCCAGCTCATTGCCTAGGCCTATTCAATACTAGGATAATAGCATTAAATCCCATTAGACTCAATAGGTTCACATTGTAGATAGTCCTTCTGCTCCATGTATTTTTGCACAAATTTATCACATTTCTACTCAACCTCCTCAATAGTTTAGACCTATACTAGAATAAAATCTCCCTTGGGCTCCATTATCTATGTCTCAAGTCCCCCATGATTCACATTTAACAAACCCATATCCCCTTTGAGGATGATGGTATATCTTCTTGGTGTCATTGGATCCATTATCCACATTGACACAAGAGAATATAAGAGTGTATATAGATCCCTATGCAACTCCCTTTACCATTCCTACATTCACTCCCACTCCCCTAATGCCATAATCCACCCCCATTAAAAATCCTCTTGCATTCATGCGTTCCTCATCCTCTCCTACATCCACTTCATTAGTTGTATCCTTTATTGTTACTTTAAGATCCCTTAAACATGTACAAGGAGGTAATTAGATAAATTCCTTATAGGAAAAAAAGTTACAGGGACCCAAGATGATATACAAGGGTGACCTAAACAAAAATTCAAGTTTGACACAAGAATGGACCCTATGATCTAGCAGACATAGGAGGATTTGTTAACCTTGACTAGAAAGAAGAGGAAAATAGGAGAAGAACACATTATTGAGTATCTGATATCCATTATAATAGCCTCTAATGATATGATAGAGAAACTTATGAAATAATTAAAAGAGAAGGTTAAGACTTTATATTCTCAAGTAAGGAACACCTTCCCACTTGGCCTAATACATAGACTAGAAGAGGCACTTTCTGAGTCATTTCATAACTTAGAAGAGATAATGGAAGTTTTATTTAAAGGAAGGGTGTTTTATCATAAAACACATGCATATTTGGATCATATTATTAGGATGGACAATAAACTCAAGAAAATGATAGTTGTGATCGACAAGGGATTGTTCCCTTGTTTAAATATCATGTCATTGGTATACCTCTACATGTACCAATTTTTTTTCGAAACATGCAAACATCCTCGAAGGAATGCCTAAGGGATATGAATGCAACAATGGTCCCTTAGAGAAGAACAAAAATAAAATTCTTTCCTACTTCAAGGAGGTCTATATTACTATACTCTTTAATCCAAATGGCATACTTATCAAAAAAAGTGAGTCTGGGGTGCACCTAGAAAAATTAATGTTGCATTTCATAAGGTCATTAAGGCCAATAAAATTGGAACACATGCCATCATGGACTTAGCTACATAGGCTACAAAGAATGTCAACAAAATGAGTGTAGTCAAGAACACCTTGGAGGTCCCATAGAAGACCCACACAAAGTTGCTAACATGTGGAGAGATGTTGTTCAGAGAGCCACCTATCAATTTGTCCAAGCTAGACTGAGAAGGTAACCTGATTTCTCAAGATTTGATAGCTTAGGAAGGCCAAAGATAACTTGGTTGTGGTCCCAACACAACTTTTGACTGATTAGAAATCATTGTATATCTAAATAATCCTAAAGTGGGAATATTATGTCATGATTTTAGACTCCGTTATGGTTTTGTCTCTTACGAGGATATGTGTCATTATAATTAACTTAACCATGAGAGCTATGAGTGAGATTCCATTATTTTGGGTGATATGTCGTACTTCTTCTCTTTATATATTTTGATTTGTAATATTGCTTTGAGGTCATATTTTTTAATAGAAAACATAAAAAAATGTAGAAACCTAAAAGTGTTCATGATTATTATATTGTCTTTATGGAAGCCTTCCCCATTTCTCATGGTGAATTGATGAATGTTAATGTTGAATTGACTATGATATGAGTTTGAACTAGTATATGCGTGTGTTATTTTCCATCTTGATTGATCCCTATTATTTATCATAATTATTTAAATAATTATAGGTATAAGAGTTTGCTAAAAATCTCCATAATGGTTTATTTCATAAGGTAACATTGCAGGATTCATGCCCATTATGGTTTACCTAGACTCTCTTCCCTATTTAGTCTAGCCCAAGCCTGTGCAAGAATTGTTATACAAATGTGAAATTTAGTTTAGACTCATAAAGTATCCTAAAAGCAATGACATATTCATTTAACCTAAGAGAGCCCCCTTTCTGCCTAACCTTCTCCCCCTTTTTTATTTCTTTTATTTGGTCTATCCTTTTAGACTTAGAAGCCCATATAGTCAACACCTTCAGTAGATAAGGTGACACAAAATTATCATAGCCACTATAGTGTTGATTAAGAGGTTTGAAATCTATGAGGTATCAATTTTTGCTCCAAGATATATTCTAGGCAATCTACAAAGGAGAGTTTAATACATACAATTCAGGCCCTAGATTGTAAAAACAATCCTAAAATGAGAGGGTGAAAACCTATGAGGTCTTTGGTGTGTGTAAAACACACATCGACAGGAAACCCTAAATGGAACTAGAAGGAGGGAACCCTAAAACATTGGAGTATATGTGGAAATTAATGTCCCTAAATTATTGATCGACTAAGTGAACAATTTGGAGCCTATGCCATACATCACTAGGTCCAAATATGATTCAAGTCTATTACTTTTCCCACCATTGGGAACATTTAGAAGACCTAGGATCAATAGGTGGAGTCCAAGAGAAATTGTAGTTTAGTTTATTTCACCTAATCCACCCTCATATGTTAATCCTCATCCCACTATACCAATGGCTTGGCTAGCCAAATATGCCATTAATGTGGTTGGACATGTCCATGATATACCAAGAAACTTGTAAAGATACCTACCTAATTTACACCTAATGGGGAATGAACAATTGATAAAAAAATAACTTCTTGTAAGACTAGCATGAGTCTTCTCAATGTTGAATATGAAGATGTGGCCTGGAGATTCTTCCATTTTACACTTCAAGACACTGCATATGAATGGTTTTTGCCTACCTAAGGAGTCTTTCATTAGCTGGGATCAATCTAAAAACACCTTATTTGATCAATTTGGATAAGTTATAGACCCATGTGTGATTTATTAGTAGTTTTCCAATATGAATAGAGAAGATAATGAAACCATTAGAAATTTTAATTCTAGGTTCCAAAATATGTTTAACTGAATCATAATGCTATATAGACCAGATGCCCAAATGACTCTTAAAATTTACAAAAAATGCCTTATATCCCTAGACAATTATGTTCCTATGAAGAGACCCTCTCATAGTGGACTTACCTCCTGCATATACATAAGCCATTAAGGTAGATGAAAAAAATAAATCCCCAGGGGTAAATGATAACATTTATTCCTAATGTTATCCAAAATTTTCTAGTCTTGAATCCTATCCCCAATGTGAACAAAAACATACATATGTTAAATTCTGTGCTAATGATTATCCAACTACTATTAAGGCAAGATAATTCTAACCAATGCCTAAAATTTATTAGTTTGAATAAGGGTGAGGATACATCCCAAACTCATAACCAAGCACTAGTTCTCATAGTGAATAATGTCCATAATGTGCCCTAAGATTCCACCAAGTGTGAATTGGATGCCAGACAATGTATAGTGAAAAAGCTTAGTAATGACTTCTTAGGCATTCAAAGGTAGGTTGGGAATGTTAATATGGAAATTATCTAACATGGAATTATCCTAACAGAGATATAATCATCCCTTTATCGATTCCAACAACCAAAAAGAATCTTCACCTAATAAGTTTCCTAAGATTAACATCAATGAATTGGCCTTGCCAAATTGGTGTAGAATGAAAAACATTTCCCAACATGGAGAGTTGGATTGTATTGAGTTCTATAATGCCTCTGACATCTTCCAAAAGGATATGAAGGGATTGAGATGGTTCCAAACCACCAAAATGCAGCCAATAACCCAAATATTTCCATCTTACTGAAAACCCTTAAATTTCTCAATCAAGAGGATAATGAACCAGAGGAGACCACATACGAGGTTCATGATTTTTAGTCATACTAGAGAAATAATTACACATTTAGGAGTCAAACATAATAGTATCCCCTAACAATGTCCACTCCCCCAAATAATGGTGTTACTCCTCTAGATCTTAAAGACAACAATGATCCCCAACCTCCAAAATACAATGATCAAAGGCCTCTTGTATAACCCCAAAATATCCTTAGTAAAACATGTTATAACATCATAGAGAACATGAATAATATCAAGGTAAATATCACACTACATTAGTTACCTCAGATCACTATGTAGCATGATCTTCTCTTGAAATCCTTGATTGATAGGTTAGTTCAACCCAAGCCAAAGGCTACACATACTAACATAGTGATACATACGAATAAGGTTGAGGTCCTGATTTCTTACTTATAGTATGAATATTTAAAAATAATTTTCATCATTGTTTGGTCAATTTCGGAGCCTTGGAAAGCATCACGCTTGCTAGGATTTGTAAAAGGTTAGGAATGCTTCCTATTAAGTTTGAAAAAATAGTCATCCAGCTAGATAAATCTAAGGTTAAGGTTGTCAGCAAGCTCTTGAATATCCATATTCAATTGGAATTTGAGCCTGGGGTTAAATAGTTTAAATACATTAAGCTAGTTGAAATACCTAAAGTGTAAGGGATGTTACTGAGTAGGGATTGGTATAAATTTATAATGGGTACATGGAAATATAATTTTATCATACATGGTTTCCTTAGAGAGACATCACTAATCAGATCCAAATTGATAGAGAACCAAGTATGAAACACATGATCATGAAATATAATGCCATAAATGAGAAAGTGAACATAGTGGTAAATAACATTGGAATCTACACCCTTTCCATGGAACCTACTAGAATCAAAACTATAAAAGTTGATAATAATTATGGTCCCTCTACTTTGATGGGGAATCTCTAAACATGGATCTAGAGCTAGAATCTTAGTGAAGACTCTGTAAGGGAAATGATACTTGGTCAATTATAGACTATAGTTCACTTGTACTAACAATCTTGTTGAATATGAATCACTAATCCTATTCCTAAAATTTTCCATAAACATAAGGTTAGAGAATTATAGGTGTTTGGGGATTTTGAGTTACTAATTAACTAGGTTAGAAGTAAGTTCCAATGTAATTTATCATATCTATAGAAATAAAATCACCGAGCATGGGATCTAATTAAAACATTTAATACTTTCAACATTATTCCCATTCTTAGGGAAGATAACCATGTTTTATATTCTTTGACCACTTATACTATGAACTTGACCCCTTTTGACAACTCTAAACTTCAACATTTTTCCATAGAGCTAGTACCTTGCCCTTCAATCCTAGACAATGTTTAAAATTTTCAAGTTTTGAAAGATGATTGCGATATCTTAGAATTTCTAAGTATCTCTAGAGTATTCAATGCATAAATAATAGACATAAAAGAAAGGGACAAGTTTTTATATAATGATTATGATGATGATGGTATGATGAATTTGAAGGAAAATCACATCCCAAAAGGCATGATTTCCATTGAAAGGATATTTGATGTAGATAAATCAACCAACATACCCAAAATACTAGCCTATGTGGACCAATGGTCCAACATCATCAATCTTAGATTGATTAATGAGTGTAATAATGTCAACATTGGCCCTGATTCAACCTAATTTGAAATGGAAGAATTGAAGCATCTGGTTTTATGATATAGAGACATAATCACTTGGACATATGATGACCTGAAGGTCTTTAATCATAGAGTGATAAATCAAACTATCCTAGTTAATCAAGGATAAAATCCCTTTAGGTAGAGATAATGACTTGTTAATCCTATTCTAGAGCCTCTCATTCACAATGAAGTTCATAAATTTATCTCATCTAAGATAATTTTCTTAGTTTGTCATTCTACATGGGTGGCCAACCTAGACCTGTTCACAATAAAAATAAGGAAATCAGACTCTATCAACTTTAGAAATCTAATCTAAGCTTTGGACAAATATAACTACCTTTAAATTCCTTATATGAGGTAATTTAGATGGTTAGTAGCTCCCAAATGATGTCTTTTTTGGATGAATTTTTTGGATATAACCAAGTCTTAGTGAATCAAGAAAACAAAGTGAAGACTAATTTTATCACTAAGTGGGGAATGTTCGCCTATAATAAAATGCCATTCGACCTCATAAATATTCAGGCCATGTTCTAGAGAGCCATTGATTTCATCTTTAAAGTTATAATCGATAAATGCATAATTATCTATATGGATGACCTAACTATTTTTTCAAAATGTAGGTCTGATCACATCCACCCTCTATAGAAAGTATTTGAAAGGTGCAGAAGGTATAATATCTCTCTAAATTGACATAAAATTGTCTTTGGTGTTACATAAGGTGATATTCTTGGTCACATTATTATATAATAAGGTATCTCCATTGACTATAAATGAACTAGTGTCATCTCTAAGATACCTCTTAATAGTAATGAAAAAGAGTTGAAAATTTCTTTGGCAATATTAAAATTATGTGTAAATTTATCTCTAGTTTTGTTGAGATTTTTAAACCCTTGAATTCTGGTTTGAAATAAGAAGTGAAGGTTTATTAGAATCAAAAGAAAAAATGTCCTTTCAAGACATTAAGAACACCAACATACAGGTGCCAGTCCTAATTAGCCCAAACTATATGAAGGATTTCTACTTATTTTCCTTTACTTTTGAACATACCATAGACATCACGCTCACACACAAAAATGATGAAGTAGAACACCCTATTGATTTTATGAGCATCAACTTGAAGGACATGGAATTGAAGTACTCCACTCTATATAATCATACTTATGCTTTGTTGAAGGTAGTGAAGAAGTTTAGACACTATATTATCCAAAACAAGGTTCATGCTATTATGTCAGATACTACCATAAAACTCATACTAGGATAGAGTGAGCTTAGTTAATGCAAAGGTAGATGGGTAACCAAGCTATAAGAGTATGACATAGAAATTAAGTTGACCAAACTGGTAATAGGCCAAGGTCTCACATGACTGATGACAAAAATGGATTCCATAATCATTATGGTGCAACTATATCAGACATAGATAATGAACCAAGAGTGGTATGACCCAATAAATCACCACTTACTTTACGGTATTCCCCCCCCAAAATTTAGTAGAGATCAAAAGATAACTCTCTATCTAAAAGCAACCCATTTCGTGTTGAAGAAATAAGTTCCCTATCACAATAACTATGAAGGAATATATCTAATATGTTTTTCAAAGGAAGAAGCCAAAGATGTAATGACTAGATTTCATAAAAAGTTAGGTATTGGCCATCCTTCTAGGACTACAACAAATCATAAATTATGTGATCCAGCTACTATTGGCCTACCATATTTAAGGACACACATAATCACATTAAGACTTGCCATGAATGTCAATTTTTTTCTAATAAGTAAGTTCATGTTGTGATGCCACTTCAACTAGTGATTGAAGGGCATTGTTTTGCTCAATGGGGATTGGATTTCATTGGAGTCATCAATAAAAATTTATTCATTGACCATGATTTCATGTTGATTTCTATTGAATACTGCACAAGATAGACAAATTTTTTTGCTACTATAAATAATATTAATAAGGAGGTAATTTTCTAGAGAAAAATATAGTCAACTAGTTTGGGACACTAGTCTCACTAGTTTGTGACAACTGACCTAATTTCTAAACTAAAAATTTCATAGAGTGGGATTATGAAAGTAACATGATCTTGAATTTATCTTCTAATTATTATTTGCAAGGAAATAAACTAAGTTTACAAATAAAAATCTAGTGGATGTGATCAATAAGTCTGAAGAGAAATGACCAAGAGATAAACACTTACTATTGTAATATACACTTTGGGTTGATCACAATAGATACAAGCAAGCCCTCAAGAGTTCATCATTCCTCTTGGTATATGTCCAAGAGTTGATGTTCCCAGTAACACTCAAGCTACCTACATATAAATTCATGAAATAATACATGGAAGGTGAGGAAAGGGTAAACTTGAGATTGTTAGACATCATCCAAATGGAAGATGCAAATGAATAAGTGCTTCAAAATTTTAACAAACATTGGGACATTATCAAAAAATGGTTTGAGAAGAAGGCAAAGGTGAAAGATTTTAGGAAATATAATTTGATCTTGTTTTGGGACAAGGCTCATGAGAAAAAGGGCAACATTCCAAACTAGATCCTCTCTGGATTGGTCCTTACTAGTTCACTAAAATATCAGAGCGGAATGCCTTCAGTTAAAATATTTTATACCTGTGAACCTTTTCTACCTGTGAATGGATAGTGCTTGAAGTAATACTTCTTGAATGTGCCATCCAAGGTTGTCTTAGAATGACCGTAAGTTTTAGCTTATGAGTAGTGTAGGCTTATCATAGGTATAGAGTAGTTTTCTTTCTATTTGCTTGCTTGTTTACTTTCTATTTGTTGCTTTGATTTCTTTACATAATTTTGTGGTGGTTCCTTTCTTTTGTTTTTCCCCTATAATTCTCCCTGATTATCCTCTTGCAATCCCATTATGAAATAAGAAGATCCATTTATCTTGTCCATTGAGTCCTCTAGTTTGGTCTCCCCAATAGATGGAAAAACATTGAATGGGCAATCAAAGAGTTAAAGATTATGAATTTTTTTTTTTACTTTGGACATCAGATAACATGGTAAATACTTTCATAGTATCACGTAGAATTGGATTCACTATTTAAATTTTTTGCATTGAATTAAGAATGGTTTTGTTACTAATGGGTATTCAAACACTACACGTTAAACACATTAAGAAGCCCTATAGAGATTTATGAAAATAGAAGAAGAGGAATCCCTTGTGGTCATAATTATCTAAACAAATATTTTTCCCTTGGATACATTTGATCCCAACCCTCATAAATCAAATAAAATAAAATTTGAAAGCAAAATGGGAAATCTGAACATTTCAAGAAAATTACAAGTGGTTTCCTAAGAACGGGTGATTCAAAAAACCTCCATTGTAGGCTTTCCCACCTCACTGACAATGGAGCAAGGCCTAGATTAGAGATAAAGGTATCTCTATTGGGGTTATAGATGTCTAGATTATAGTAGAGAAATGTATGAGCTTCCCCCCCAAGCCAATATGAATAAAACACATCACCTTTCAAAAGTTCAATTCACAAAATTCACTCTTAATCTCTACCAAAATCTCAAAGGTGATAAATATATAAATAACTTTTCCACATAAGTTGGCTTCTTGGAAGGATTAAAAATTAGTATGTTATGTGGCTAAAATAGAATTAATTAATTTATTTTTATTTGGTACTATGAAATTATTTTCTATGGTCTATCTAGTTTTTATAAGATAAAACTAGAGATTTTGAGTTCTAAACACTTGGATAGTTTTTTCTGCACATAGTCACCATTTTTCATGATCAACATGTCCATTTTATCATAAGAAAATGGGACCCCTTGATCCTAATCTATTTGTGAGAAATCTATTACTAATCCCCAAAAATTCATGTATTAATTCATTTTAAATTCAGGACCAATCCATATGGTTAATGTTTAATCGAGCGTTAACCCTATGTTCCTTTTTTAAGAAATCAAGGTTTAAAATGGACCCCTTTTGATTTATATTTTTATATGATTTTTATAAGAGAATATTTCATAAATATAGTTAGTCCCCTTCACACTATTTTAAGTTTTATACTTAGTCTTTTGGGAACTAATTTTTCTTTGGAAAGAGTCGATGCTGATGTGGTAGGGTAGGTCTCGTGATCCTGAAGTCTTATGAGTCATACTCCTGGAGTCCCACTAGCCACCTCTCACTGGTCATTTGTGACATGTAATCTTGTTTTTATTTATCAAGGGATTTGACTAAATTAATATTTTTATATGTCCCACACGTTCTAGAGTCCCATAATGTGTTAAACAATTATATGATCCTAAGACACCCTATCCAATCATAGGTCAACACTTGTCAATTTATACATTAGAGTCTTAGAGGTTTGTACTACTGGATCCTTGCATTATGTATCCAACTATGTGATCTTGGGAGCTCATAGGCTAATTGGGAGAGACCATGTAGCATTTATTATCTCCTAGAGTGGAAATAGGATAATATGGCACAAGAGGCACCATTAATCAGTGTTGGCCATGTGTTATAGACCGTACTCTTGGGGTCTTGTTCTATGTAGAAACTTGTATGATCCCAAGAACCCTATAACTAATTAGAATATGCCATGTGTAACTTTTATACCTCTTGAAGTGTCAGAGAATGGTATGACATGGCATATTTTTACCATTCATCCTATGCCACATTTTTCTATTATACACTCAGAGGTTTGTACACCTAGAGGGCATATGTTCAACGAGACTACTTTGGCATTGCTGGGTTCCACCGCAAAACATATATGACACTTGGAAAAGCATAGGAACCCACTCTAATTACATAAAATTAAAATTGAGGCATGTGTTCATCACACTTCTAGCAATCAACAAGCCAACTTGGCTCCATAATTAGGATATTTGAATGGGTTAGAGGTTGACATGTGGGTAGGTCACATCACCATAAGAAGTTTTAAGCCAAATTAAATTTTTTTAAATAGATTAAAGGGTGGAAAGGTAGCTAATTTTAATGACGCTAACTTAAAATTAATACACACATTGGTGAAATCTAATCACCATTGCTACAAGCTCAATTTTAAAAGCTTTAAGATCTAGATAAACTAAATTTCTACTAGTTATTCTCATAATCCAAACTATAAAGTTATTTCTATTAGGTGATAAGAGGATATTGAGCTATTGATCAAATGATCTTAGTCCCTCAGAGCTAATTCAAAATTTCTCCAAGTTTACATCCACCATGGAAGGATCTTCATTAGTCTCAAAGCCCATGAAAGAGTTTCATGACAACACTTCCATATAGGGCATAATTAGATATAAGCATTACAACAAGATCTTTATGGAAGTAGATGAGGTGTAGAGACCATTATATGATGGCAGTGCCACTGAGGAGGAGATCAAATTCTCTAATGACTTATTAGCCATATAGGGATTGGGACTCCACAAAGCTACCACCAAACTAGAGGTAATTCCTTAGAGAGACCCATTTTATAACCTAATCATCAATTTTGCATGTATAAATGACCTCATACAAATAGATAATGGCAAGCATAAGATACTTATGATATCTAGGGCCACTTGTAAAAATTATTTCCACCTTCCAAAGATTGACATCCCTTATATCAAGGATATTATTGTTGAATGGATGAAGATACATGGTGTCCTGGAGACCCTGTAAGATTGGGAAGAGTATATTGAATGATGGGTGAACAAGGAAGACTCTAAATCTTACACACTCAAAACATTCAAGGAAGGAGTTAGAGTTGGAATGTTATTGATCAATTGACTATTTAAATCAAGTGACATTATACATGTCAACAAGTTTTGATTACCACTCCTTAGCAATATCATGGAGTAGAAGCAGATCCCATCTCTAGGAGGGATAATCACTTTCAATCTATCCCAACATGTGATAATCATTAGAAAAGGGGTGGAATTATACATGATGTTTTACCTAGTGGATGCATGTTGTGACACTTTTCCTTTCTAATACTTCTCCTTCCCATCATGGATACCTTACAACCCCCCTATGCATGTGGTCTACTCAAAAATTACATTCAAAATTTTAGGGCCCATATTGAGGATATCTAAAGCCACTTTTATCCACCTCTATATTTTGTCATTAATGAGAAAAACATACCCAAGTTATCTAAGGAGATGGGGACTTCCATCATGATTATTGGAGTCTAATCGTATTATTAAAAATTCATTATGATCAGAATTGAAGGAATTATTAGTGCTTCTTTCCAATTAAGCTATTATGTACCTATCAAGTTCACAGAGCAAGAGATTGCCTACTAATACGTTAATGGGATGGCTGGTCATTATGCTACTAGGAGTTAGAATTCATACCCATACTTACCCCAATCATTAGTTGGCATGAATACTTTAATTTTACAGTAATGGTAGCCATGACAACTCATAGGTCATCCTTCAACCTATAGTTTCATGATGATAGATAATGAGATCCTCATGGAATGTTCACAAGAATGTAAAGGTACTAAATTCAAGTCTAAATATCACTAATCACCATAATACCCATGAAGATGATAAATACCACTTGAACCCAACTGATGACAATGAGGTAATTGGAAACTTGAATGTTGTAAGGGCACTTCAATGACAACAATTTGGGAAGCAAGTTTTGGAGGAGAGACCTAGTGATTCCCAGCCCTTGGAGGATGCTCCATGAACATAAAAGAGACTGAAGGACATCATATTACAAGGGATGCCCTTGGTTTCACCTCTATATTAATTAACTATTACATCTTCAGTTAGAGGGATGACTTAGGTAAGTCCACCTTATGCTAGATAAGAATTGTATATCTCTAGTGACTCTAAGTCTCAACAAATTTCCCAAGAGGCTCAACCATCTATGTCACCTGAGCCAATTACCCCTAATTATACCATGACAATTCCATAGGTAATTATCTCACATGTTGGGTTTGCTAATAACCAAGCTTACCTGGGCTCCCCTATTATTATTAGTACTCATGTAGTCTTTGGTTTTGCAATTCATAGTGTGCTAATTTCATATGTTCAAATAGTTTATATCTCCCATATTATGGTTATTTCCCCTATAATATCTACTTTTGCAGTTATTATTATCCTATTATTTCTAGTACTTATGAAGTTCATATTTCCCCAATTTATAGTGGTGTAGTTTTAAACACCCCAATTCCTAGTTGAAAAACACATTCTTAGCATTCTTTCAATCTCAAGTTCCCCTTCCCAAATAAGGTAAATTTATACTTTCATTTGAAATCCATCAACATCAAGTATAATGAGGGTATACACAAGGCATGGCTCAATTATGTCAGTGCTTAAAATATCCCCACTTCTATGTGCCATTATATAAGAAACTGACTCATTGCCTAGGCCTACTCAACATTTTATACCAATAGCCTTAAATTTCATTGGAATCGATAACTTTACAACTCTATATTTTTTAGTTAGTCCTTCTAATCCACTTATGTTTGCACAAATTCTTCCAATTTCTCCTAAACCTCCTTAGTTTGGACCTACACAAATAATAAATCTCCCTTAGGATTCACTCTGACATCTTTCGAGTCCCTTAGGATTCACATTCAATAGGCCCATATCCTCTTTGAGGATGATGGAAAATCTTCTTGGTGTCATTAGACCCACCATCCATATGAAAAAATATTAATTGATAGTGCATATGAATATATATGTATCTCCCTTTACCATTCTTGCATTTGCTCCCACTCCCACACTTCCATATTACATCCCCATTCAAAATCCTCTTGCATTCATGCCTTTCTCATCCTCTCCACATCCACTTTAGTAATTGCATCCTTAGCTAGTGCTTCAAGATCCCTTGGGCCTTTATAAGGAGGGGATTGGATATATTTCCTATAAGAAGAAAAGTTACAAATATCTAAAATGGTATAACACAGTGACCCAAACATATAATTCATGTTTAACAAGGAGATGGGTCAAATGAAGAGGGTCATGACTCAAAAGTATACACAAGAAGGGAACCATATGATTTGGAAGATAGAGGATAACTTGTTATCCTTGACTATAAAGAAGAGGAAAACATGAGAAGAACACATTATTTAGGATCCAATATCTATTATGAGAGGCTCCCATGATATGTCAGAGAAACTTATAAAATAATTAAAAGAGAAGGTTAAGACCTTAGAGTCTCAAGTAAGGAGCACCTTCTCGACTAGCTTAGTATATAAAGTAGAAGAGGCATTTTTTGAGTTGTTTCATGCCTTGGAAGAGACAATGGAGGATTTAATAAAAGGAGGGGTGTTTTATTAGAAAGAACAAATATATTTGGATTAGATTATCAATATGGATAATAAACTCAAGAAAATGGCAGTTCTGATCAATAAAGGAATGTTCCTTTGGTTAAACATCATTCCATTGGTAGGCCTCAACTTATACTAGGAATTTTATGGGATCATGAGATCATCCTTGGAGGAATGGATGAGGGATATGATGCTAAAAATGATCCCCTTGGAGAATAATAAAAATAAAATGTCAGTCTATTTCAAGGAGGTCATCATTAATATACTCTTTAATCTAGATGGAACATTTATCACTAAAATTGAGTTTGGGTTGCACCTATAAAAATTTAATGTTGCTTTTAAGAAAAAGATCACCAAGGATAATAAATCAAAAGAAAATTACATCATAGACTTAACCACATAGGCCATAGAGAGTGTCAAAAAAGTGAGTACAATTAAGAACACCTTGGAAGTCCCACAAAAGTCCTGCACTAAGTTTATAACAAGTGTAAAGGTGGTGTTCATGGAGAAGCCTACCAATCTCTCCAAGTTGGACCGAGAGGCTAACCTAATTAAAAAAGCCTTGGTAGCTCAATAAGGCCAAATACAACTAGGTGGTGGTCCCACTACATGTTTGAATTGATTGGTAATCATTGTATATATGAATAGTCCCAATGTGGGAATATTGTGTCCTAATTTTGGACTCCTTTATGGTTTTATCTCTTTTGAGCATATGTGTTGTTGTGACTGACTTAGCCATGATGGCTATGAGTGAGATTCCATTATTTTGGGTGATGAATTTACTTATTCTTTAAGTATAATTCTTTGTAATATTGTTTTACGGTTGGATTTTTCAATGGAAAACATAGGAAATCATAGAAACTTAAAAGTGTTCATGATTACTATGTTGTATTTATGAAAGCCTTCCCCATTTATCATGGTGAAGTGGTGAATGTTAATATTGTATGGACTATTTTATTTCTCATATTCTCCCCCTTATTGCCTTACGTTCACTCCCTTTTTAATTTATTTTATTTGGTCTACCCTTTTAGACTTATAATCCCATATGGTCAACACCTTGAGAAGGTAGGGTGACACATAATTCCCATATTCATTTTACTATTGAGTAAGAAGTCTAAAATATTTAGGGTAGCAATGCTTACTTCAAAATATATTCTAAGCAGGATACATAGGAGACCCCAATACCTAAAACTTGTGCCATATTTGTAACAACAATCCTAAAACAAGAGGGTGAAAACACATGAGCCCCTTAGTTTGTATAAACACACATCAACAAATTTGAATCTAGCTTTTATAGTTCAACTACACATGATTCAAAGGATAAAAGAGCATTGAATGAACCCAAAGTTGGTAGTACTTGTAGACACATAAATCTAGTAATAAACACTTGAAAATGTTAGTACTGACTCATTTTTACCTTACATGAATTTTCATTACACATATGGCTCTTTCACACCCTTCTATCTCATTTGTTTTTCTTTTATCAGCCCAACCTTCATTTACTATTAGTCACCTACATGAATTCTTTAGTATGTGCCTAATCTTCTTATTATCCTAATTATATTTTCTCCTAATCATCAGATCAATATTATTATTTTTTAGACACCTTTGGTCATACTTAGATGACTTTGGATTGTTGAAGCCATCTACCTGTGTCAGATCCATCCACACACATTTTAAATATCATTTTCTAAATTTATATCATTCATATTGGTTAACCTTTACATTTTTCATGTTGGCGGTGTAGAAGTTACACAAAAGTTATTTATTTATATAGAATAAGTCTATGCCCATTCCCATCTAGAAAGTATCAAGTAAACATCTATTTATCACTTGCACATTGAGAAGACTACTCTCAATCCCCCAAATCAGAAACTAGTCACAAAGAGTAGGTCTTAGCCAAGTTTGAATCACCCAAGCAAAGTCAACTTTAACTACTTTAAAGTGTCAAAATATATATTAGAGGTTGCATTCATAATAAAAGATCACTATTTCACACATACACATAACTAGGAGAACTATGTGTAGTTTGAGATCTCTTTAGATTATTAGAAAAGTAAGAAACACTCATCTACTTAGCAGGGGGTAGTTTGGATAAACTCAACCCATATTTTTGTTTCCCTTTTGTAGATAACTTGGTGTCAAAAATGGAGCTAGGATTTTGAAGTGAAGTAGATAGGTTTTTGGACTTGTGCATAATAAAAATATTTTGATATTGCACATAAGAATAATTTACAATCAGGTGAAATGATTTACTATGAAATAATTAGGCATAGTTATAAGGATAATTCTATCAATGATTAAACACCTACGATTGAAACAAGCATCCATCAGTGTTTGGATTCATCCAGACAAGTCCAGATAGTTAGTTTCTAGAGTTGAGTGAATCTATGTCAGTTTCAATCCTTCCTACTACCTACACACAATCTCAAACTTGAATAAAAAAATAACAACCTAATTACCCTAATCCTCTTAATTTTTTCCATAAATAGTAAAGTGTAATTGAACATATGCTTGTAACATTGATATATAATTAATTAAGACATATCGTAGATGATTTGATATTCGAAAGTTCTATATTATTTAGATACTTTAATAAAAATAAGGTAAAACATTACCAAAAATGTATTTTTAGTATAAATACAACATAAACAACCACCTCAATAGAATTCATGGATGGGATAAATATCATTGAAAATAATATGGGATGGAATCAACAAAAATATGGTGGATGGAAAAAATGAGATAAATCCCTAAGTGAGAAATAAATATCCAATACATTTCGTTGAATGTACTGGCTTGGTTGACATTTTGATACAAAAAATTGTTAAAAGTTGGCATGTTCTCATTATCAACCATAAAAATGCCAACTAAACCATATAGTACGTAATTGTCTTATGGATCTAGGAAGATAAATGCACTCTGCATATTAAAGAGAATCTAATCAGCATAATAGAAAATATTTCTTGGTTAGAGAAAAAAGAGAAGATAAAACAACTTGGTACACAAATGAAATCTCCATAAAATATTGCCTATGAAATTATAAAAAATTATCAATATAATTGTAGTAAATAAGCTACAAAGGAGAAAGTAAGGATTTTAAATACCAAAATTTATAGTTGAATAAATAATTTTAAAATTATAATTAAATAATTATCCCAACTTAAGGCGAAAAGAGCAATTAATGAAGGAAGATATGGAATTGTTAAAATCAATCAAAATTATGTATTTTAATCTTGAAGTTGTCAAGGAATACCAAGCTAAAAAAATGTATAAAACCTATCAAAAAGCAAGTGTACAAACTAAATTGAAACATGAAGATAAAGGTGAAAAGGAATTTCAATAGAATGATCAAAGATATAATCATTTATCCAATTGTTGAATTTGATTAGATAAGTCTTATAGTTGTCCATCCCAAGTAAAGATTATAAATATGGATTTATGGTGATGGTAGAGCCTTGAACGATGTGTGTTAAAGATATTTTCTACACGATTAATAGATGAGATTTTAGAAGTAGTTGCAAAACATAAAGTTTGTTCATTCATAGATGGCTTTAGTTTATACCATAATATGTGAATCATAAAATATTTATTAAAGGCAACTTATACTACAAATTAGGCTCCTTTGCATATATAAGTTTATAATATGGAAAACCCATGTGAGCTTCAATATGATATGCTAGATATAAATTTGTTTAAAATTATTGTTATACCTGAACGTTTGGATGAAACTAAAACATTTCTAAGACATGGTAAATTTCCTAATTTTTCTACCAAAAAAATAAAAATCAATTAGTTTCTCAATCTTTTGCATTTAGAATCATAAATGATTTATTATACAAACTAGGAAGATATGATTTCATGTGAAGAGTGTTGCTAGATAATTAAAGAGATGCAATCCTATAGAAGGCATATGATGGAAAGGTAGGAGGAAACTTTAGAGGTGAATATTATGCATTGAAGATCCTGAAATATGTCTTATGGTGGCCAATGTTGTTTAAATATGATCAAAAATTTGAAAATTAGTGTGATATTTTCGAAAGGATTAGAAGGCCATAGTCTTAAAGATAAGATGTCATTGAATCCTATCTTGGTAGTGAGACTATTAAATTGATGAGGGATAGATTTTTTAGACCCATGCATCTATCGTCAAAGAGTTCAAATGAAAATTATATCATTACTATCACATATTATTTACTAGAAAGGTTGATATTGTTGAAACACTGAAGTTTACTATGAAAGATGCACCAATTGTTTGTTTCCATGATATAATATTATAAATAAAATAGAAGGCTTACACTAATAAATTGGGAGAAGTATAAAATATTATATATAACTTTGATTATTGAGGTTGTGTGGATGATGCAAGGTAGTAGTGCGCAAACATAAGAATTCCTTATGAGTGGATGTATCTAAGGTCAACGTTGAAGTAAACAGATTGTACAAATAATGCATGGAAAATTGATCTCAAATTGAAAAGCCCCATACACACACATGCACGCAAGTCCAATAGATGACCAACACAATAAATGAGGCATGAGACCATCATAATAACCAATATTATCAAAGGAAGACCCGTGCGTGTCAAATGTTAGAGTAAATACGATTTTAGAATAGGTCAGATGGCATAAAAAATGCATGCAAACATTAGACATTTGGGCCATTCTAGAATGAATAGGGATTTGGTAGTGAATCGATAATGTTATGGTTGAGAACATATTATAACTCAGTAGGCTAGATTCATATATAAATCCACCTCATGCTCTTGGGAAGTAAGTATTATAAGGGATAATTAGGTGTCTCATTGTAACACATTGTTACATCTTTACACAAAACCCATGAGATAATATTAAATTCTTCCTATAAGTAGGATCTTCAAGGGTCCAATGGATTTTCCATTTTATATATAATAAATCATGTGAACAAGGAACATGGATAATTTTAAGAAGGGACCCTTAAAATCTTACTACAAAATCCTAGCAAATCCTAGATTTTAGGTATAATTCCATTTATAAATCTTTGGCAAAATCATGACACCAATATAAATTGACTGACGATTTCTATTAACTCTTTCAAAAGACTTATAAATACTTCATGAATCAAGTGTCATATGAAAATCAAGAAATAATGGTGAAAAACCCAAGTTAAACTCCTTTCCCCAAACACATTCACGGGGCAAATAACATGGCAATAGTTTGAATCCCTTAAAAGATAGGCATAATTCATTAAAAGTGTATAAATATTTTTAGATATGTACAATTTTATATTTATTACTTGGATTGTACTTCATTGTTAGCTACTTAGACTCCTCTTTGGCCTTCTCTTGCAATTATCACTCATTTCATGATTCTCACGACATGTAGGGCTTGTATTTCTTACTTTGATTGCACTTCATTGTTGGCTACTTAGACTCCTTATCCTCCTCTTGCAATTATTGCTCACTTTGTGATTCTCATGACCACAAAATAATAATTTTAACAAAAAAGAAGTTATTAAATTTAGGTTTTAGGGTTTTGTGGTTCTAGAGTTTTAAGCAATTTGAAGCACTTATGCAGATTTATTTTATACGAGGTAAATTGTGTTAATTAAAAAACCAATGGAGAAAGAGGTTAGAGGGTGAGAAGTCTAAAGTCAAGATCTTGTTTATAATTCTTTCTTTTTAATGATTAAATTTTTCCTTTTTTTTTAAAGATTAAATTTATCCTTTTTAAGTGTTAAATTTGATGGCCATATTATGTATAAATTGGTTACAGACTTTTGTAAGTCTCTCAAAAGACCAACCAGATAATATAATAAATTGAGTATAATAAAAATTGTGACAAAAAAATAGATTATAGAGTATAAACCAACTATGAGGCCATAGGGCAAGACAACTATGAAATGCAAGGATGACATAATTGAAAAAAATATTCAAAACATTTTCACAATTTTAAAATTATAAAATATATAATAAGGTCTACTAAAATGTCTTAACCACATCCATATAGACATTTCAAATTTTTTTTAGTTTCAATTAACAAACTATGCCAACTAGAATATAATTATTACCTTAAACATTTAAAAATAAAATACAGTATGATCATGAGGTTCTGTTGCATTTATTCAGTTTGTTCTTTGTATATTATTTAAAAGAAGTATTTTGCATGTCGTTATTTCTGATAGAATATTAATTTCTTGTTTGTTTATAATAAGTATGTCGTAAATACCAATCAAATAATATAATAAATCGAGTATAGAAAAAATAGTGATAAAAAATTAGAGTATAGAGTATGAACTAACTATGGAGCCATAAGGCAAAATAACTATGAAAAATGAAGATGACATAACTAAAAAAATATATTCAAAATATTTTCATAATTTTAAAATTACAAACTATATAATAAGGTTTGTCAAAATGTTTTAACCATATCCATATTGGCCTTTTAAATATATTTTTTATTTCAATTAACAAACAATGCCAACTAGAATATAATTATTACCTTAAACGTTTAAAAACAAAATACATTATGATCATGAGGATCTATTGCATTTATTTAGTTTGTTCTTTGTGCATTGTATAACAAAAGTTCTTGCACGTTATTATTTCTCAAAGAAAATCAATTTTTTGTTTGTTTAAAATAAGTATGTGGTAAATACCAACCAAATAATATAATAATTTGAGTATAGAAAAAATTGTGTCTATCTGCAAAACATTTTTTTAAAGATATTTGCTCAAACACTGTGCATCTTGATTTTCTTGAAAATTTTGTGTATATTTACAAAATTTTTATTTAAACTCAAAATCTATGAAATGAGTATTTTCGAGTTAGTCATAAATATGGTTGAAATGATCATGAGGCTTTGTTGCATTTATTTATTTTGTTTAAAATAAGTATTTTGCATGCCATTATTTCTTATAGAAAATAAATTTTTTATTTTTTAAAAAGAATTATGTGGTAAATGCCAACCACATAATATAATTCATTTTGTTCTATGCATTGCTTAAAAGAAGTATCTTGCATGTCATTATTTCTTAGAGAAAATGAGTTTCTTCTTTGTTTAAAATAAGTATGTGGTAAAGACCAATCACATAATATAATTCATTTTGTTCTTTGTGCAATGTTTAAATTATCTTGCATTCAATTATTTCTTAGTGAAAATCAATGGTAAAGACCAACCAAATAATATAATAAATAGAGTATAGAAAAAATTGTGATGAAAAATCAAAGTATAAAGTATAAATAATAAATCGACTATGGAGCCATAAGGCAAGACAAATAAAAAAGGTGAGGATGGAAAATAACTAACTTTAAAGAAATGATTTTTAAGAAATTTATATTTGTATTTACTCATTTCAAGAATAAAGATAGATGATTGTGCATGCAAATAGTTTCTCTAATTTTTCTGTTTGATTAAGAAATATGTTTATAACAATTGTAAACTCTATTATAGAGATGCATATGTATTTGAGCATAAGTAAGTTGCTCGAATATATATATGATGGTTTCTCAATTTTTTTATTTATCGATGTATAAATTTAAAGTATTTAATTAGTGAAAGTGAAGCTTTGGTAGTCAAAATATTGGGATAAGAGGTTGGAAACGAAGGTGTAGACAATTTCTAAGCTGGTTTCCTTGTGATTGCAATTACAAGGTATGGATTTATGTTTCCTTTGTTATGAAGACTGAAAGCAATTTTTGCATGCACAATCATCTATTTTGAAATGAATAAATATAATGATAAGTTCCCTAAAAAATATTTTTTTAAAGATAGTTGCTCAAAACACTATCTTTCAAATGTCTTAACCATATCCATAATAAATAATGATAAGGTCTTCCAAAATATCTTAACCATATCCATAATCAATAATGGCCTTTCAAATATATTTTTATTTCAATTAACAAATTATGTCAACTAAAATATAATTATTACATTAAGCGGATTGTGTTCTAAGTCATAATTGGTTCTTAACACATTTATAAAACTAAGTAAAACAAACATGTTTTTCCTTTTATAAGGTTTTAATGACTTAAAAACTTAATAGTGAATAAATAAAACTATAATTATAAATCTGTAAGTTGAAATTGCTACGTCTTCAAGACTTTAAATCTTAAAAAATCAAACAATGTTAAAAGAGGTTATTGACATAAATGACTTCACATCCCAAATTATTACACCTAATATATTTTTTATTTCAAGCATTGAATGTGGTGCAGGTGAAATTAAAACTATGGGGATCAAGGTTGAGTTCTTGCTCCATTTTTAGTGAATTGGTGTCAACATATTGAAAATCCAAGGAAAAATTTAATGTGGGTCCAACACATCACCCATGAGATTAATGGAAGTTGCTTGAATACATATGTGACAGTTTTATCAAATTTTCTAGTCATTTATGCAAGATATTAGCATAAGTAAGGTTGTTGATCCAATATAGATACTTATAGTTTATTACATTATAGATACCTTAAATAAGTTTGGTATAAAATAACAAGGGAACACCACAATATACTTATGCATTTCTATAATAGAGTTTGAAATTATTATAGACATGTTCTTTTAATCAAATAAAACACAAAAATACACCTCTTTAGTATAAAATAACAAGGAAACACCATAATATACTTATGCATATCTATAATAGAGTTTGCAACTATTATAAACATGTTCTCTTAATCAAATATAACACTAATATACACTTTTTTGGTATAAAATAACAAGGAAACACCACAATAGACTTATGCATCTCTATAATAGAGTTTGAAACTATTATAAACATGTTCTCTTAATCAAACAAACATAATAATACATTTACTTGGTCTAAAATAACAAGAGAATACCATGATATACTTATACATCTCTATAATAGAGTTTTCAAATATTATAGACATGTTCTATTAATCAAATAAAATACAAAAATACACTTGTTTCATATAAAATAACAAGAGAACGTCATAATATACTTATGCATCTCTATAATAGAGTTTACAACTGTTATAAACATGTTCTTTTAATCAAACAAAACATAAAAATACACTTGCTTCATATAGAATAAGGGAACATCACAATATACTTATGCATCTATATAATAGAGTTTACAACTATTATAGACATGTTATCTTAATCAAACATATCACACAAATACACCTACTTGGTATAAAATAATAAGGGAATACCACAATATACTTATGCATCTCTATAATAGAGTTTACAACTATCATAAACATATTCTTTTAATCAAAGAGAATATAAACATACACCTACTTGGTATAATATAATAAGCAAACACTAAAATATACTTATGCATCTCTATAATAGAGCTTACAACTATTATAGACATGTTCTCTTAACAAATAGAGCACAAAAATACATGTTTTTATAATTAAGTATTAGCACTTTTCTATCCAAATTAAAGTCATCTAGTATTAATTATCAAAATGTAATTTGGATACATGAATGCATGGAAAATTATTTGGGACCACAAAATCCATTGTCCTTCCTCAATCAACCTTAAATTTCATATGCTTAAATTTTAAATTTCAACATGCTATTTTCTTCATTTTGTTCTTGATAATTATTACGTGCATTCTCTTCAAAATTTGTTAGACTCAGATAAAATATTGTAGAACTCTTTGAGTGTAGTGTGTTTGAAGAATTATTAGTTAATCCTCTTCTTTCAGATGTAGATTTTTAAATTTTCAGAGCTCTATCAAATAAAAAATTGAGGACACTATATCTAGTTGTATAGAGTCTCAAGTCTTCAAATTCTTGTCAAGTTTGTTTCTTAACTTTGACTTTAAAAATGACAAAGCACTAAAAATTCTCTCGTCTTCCACTGAGCCCAAAATCATTGTTTTCCATAAATTATCAAGATTAAAATATTTTGAGATACCATCACATAGTATTTCACTCAAACTTAAATTAGTCCATAATCTAGTAATTGATCCATCTTTGAAAACATTATCCATAACTTTAACTTGTTCCAACATTGTTGTGGAAAATCGAATAGACAACTCACTTAGATTTGACAAATCTAAAAGGCTTTCAATTTGTTCACCATTTAATTCTACACTCTTGTAGAAGTGTTGGGCCAAGATTTTGATTTTATTTTAAAAATTTGATGATCTAGCATTTTTTCAATATTGAGGGTACACCATAGCCATGTATTCTAGTAGTTCATCTTGAATAAAATGATCTCTAATCTTTGAAGAGAGACATTTTTTAATTTCCTTCATGGTGGACCTTACAAAGGATACAACCTTAATGAATCGATCCCTTATAACATGAACTTTTTTGAGTCACTTAAATCGACCAACTATGTCAAAAATGTGTAGGGATATTTTACATTTACACACTTCTGCACATAAATATCCATCTTCATTAAACTGTAAATAGTTAGCATTATATTCAATATTTGTCATCAAGATCCAACTTGTGAAATTTTCCTTGTAATGAATCTTGTGTTAAATACAAATTATCAAGGGCTAGGCATATTAATTTTTTTAATGTAGAATATTCTTGAATGTACATTGTTCTTTCTTGAGCTTTATTTATCATTAAATTAATTTCATTCAACATGGGTAAAAGGCTGTATAAGGTCAATAAGGTTTTTATATTAGTTAATCAAAATAAAATATTTGGAGCTTTATCAATTATGTGGCGATGTTCTTCCATTATTTCCATCAATGACTAATATTATGTATATACTCTATGTGCTAGTCTACAAAGGGAAATCCATCAAGTATTAACATCCTTAAGTATTTGATTTTCTTGTATTAATTCTTCAAAAAAAAATTAAAATTATAAAAATATTTTTGGACTTCTAAAAAAATATGAATGGATTTCACAAATAAGATCTTCAACTTTTGAGACTAATGTAAACTTGCTCACGATATTGAATGCTAAATTCATTGTATGTGTCATTCAATGAATACCAATCATATATGGTGTATAAGAAGTTTGTAGTCTTATACAAAGACCACTTATTTGACCTTGCATAATTGATGCTCTATTTTCTCCCACACAAATAATCTTTCTTGAAATTGATAAATTATCCATGCCACCAACCTATTTCAATTATTTTTGATGATTTTTAAAAAGTTTTGAAAAGTTGCATTTTCTTTCATTTTATGAATGACAAGAAAATGAGGTTGATGAACATGATTTACAATAGTGTAAACATGCATACACACCCAAGAAGTGTGATCAATGTTTGTAACTTCATCCAATGATAATGATTTGTATCCTGAAAGATTTATCTTCTCTTAAAGATCCTCTTTTTCTACTTCAACGAGATATTTAGCCCATTCCCAACCACTAGTAACTGACCAATGAGTATTTGGAAAGTTTAATATGTTAAGAAATTGTAGCATGTCCTTATATCTTGGATAATCAGCCATTGATTGACCTTTGTTTAAAATATAAAAGACAACACAACATTGTAGAATCTTTGACATTTGGTTGATTCCAATCATTTTTCCAAACAAAGTTGCAATGTTTTTTCCAATTGCATGAAGTTTTTATTATTTTCTTAGGTATTCATCATATTCACTGACATACTTAACATGAAGAGACTCTTATTTTTTTCTCCATCGTATCATTGATTTCTCTTCTCCATTTGTAATTTTATTTTTGTACACTTTTCCCACATGCTTCTCTATGGTATCTAGTTTTAGCGGCAAGTGTTTATCCCTCCTTGATTTATAACTACATATCTTGCATCTACACTCTTTTGGTGGTTCATTAGTGTCTTCACTCAAAATAGGTTCAATGAAAGGATAATTAAAAATTTATTTAGCTTGAAAACTCCTTGAAATTTATCATTTGTTTGATTTTATTTTTTGGAGCTATGACGAATTTCATGAATTGCTTATGAGGTTGATTCATCAACACTTTCAGAACCAGATTGTTTTAAATTAGTTGTGTCATAATCATTATCATTGTTACTTACAACCATTAATGGAAAATGATCAAAATCTTATTAAACATGATCTTGATCATGAAAAATAATGTTCAATTTTGGTTGATTTTTTAAACCAGTATTTCTTTTTAAAGGTTGTTTTGGTTGATATTTATCAAAATATGATAATAATGTATTTTCATTCGACGAACCCCCTATTAATTTTATAGCACTTGAACTAAGAGTAGACATTTTACAAATCAAAAACCTTTCAATGCCAACTTTATGAATCACTAATGCAAAGCACTCCCTTCAAGGATGAAATCAATATTCCACTTCTTGAATTAAATTTTACATTGACAGTTTGAAATTTATCACCTAAAAATAAGTAGTGATATCAACACATTTATTTAGAAAAAGTTAAAACATAGAATATCAAAATATCAATTTAAAAATGATATCATAGATAGAATCTAAATTTGCACAATCTATAAATTTATAAATTAAAACTTAAACCAAACCACAACTCACTTGCAAATTCAAAACATGGAAATAGGGGCCAACATAAATTTATAAGGACATGCTACAATTTCTTAGTGATTATTTTGATGCACTTTGGATATTTATTTTTATGGTTGTAGAATAACAGGGATTTTAGGAAGCAACAAATATTTCTAAGACATACATAGATTTTTTTAGTAAATTTTGAGAATAATAATGAATGATGCACTAATTAAATATCTCAATTATCAAATATATGTATATCTGAATTAAATTTAAAATAATATAATCTAATCTATTCAAAAAATTAAAGCTTATAGAAGAGACAATCTCTTGAAGGGAATATTTCTAATTCTATAAAAATATCTTATCAATGAAAAAAAAATATAATCACTATTATAACTAAGAACAACTAAAAAATAACTAACATATTCATAATTCAATGTCAAATATCATAATTTAATGGTTGATTTTAGAATAGTATTTTGAGAGACTTACAAAAGTTTGTACTCAATTTATATTAAGCACTGCACATGATCTTACTGTATATAATCAATTTTTTTTAGTTATGTCATCATCTCTTTTCATAATTGTCTTGTCTTATGGCCCCATAGTCGATTTATTATTTATACTCTATACTCTAATTTTTTGTCACAATTTTTGATATACTTAGTTTATTATATTATTTAGTTGGTCTTTACCATATACTTTTTTTAAACAAATAAGAAACTGATTTCCTCTGAGAAATACTCATTTTAAACAAATAATAAACTAATTTCCTATGAGAAATAATGGTATATAAGATACTTATTTTAAATAATACACAAAGAACAAAATGAATAAATGCAACCGAGCCTCATGATCATTTAAACCATATTTTTGACTAACTCAAAAATACTCATTTCACAGATTTTGAGTTTAAGAAAAATATTTGTAGATATACATGATTTTTTCAAGAAAACCAACATGCATAATGTTTTTAGCAAATATCTTTAAATAAATAATTTTCAAAGAACCTATCATTATATTTATTCATTTTAAAAGAGATGACTGTGCATGCAAACAACTATTCTTCGTCTTCATAATAAAAGAAACACAAATCCATACCTTGCAATTGCAATCACAAGGAAACCAACTTAAAAATTGTCTGCACCTTGTCCCAATATTTCAATTGTTAGAGTTTCACTTTCACCAGTAGATTGCATCAATGATTAGAAAAATTGAGAAACCATCAGCAAAAATATTTAATTTATTTTTAAGGAACTTATCATTATATTTATTCATTTTAAGATAAATGATTGTGCATGTAAACAACTACTCTCAGTATTTAAAATAAAGAAACATAAATTCATACCTTGTAGTTGCAATCAAAAGGAAACCAACTTAAAAATTGTATACACCTTCATTTCCAACCTCTCATCCCAATATTTAGACTACTAGAACTTCACTTCTGGTAATAGCTTGCATCAATGACTAAAACGTTTGAGAAACCATCAACAAATATATTTAAATAAATAATTTTAAAGGAACTAATAATTATATTTATTCATTTTAAGACAGATGATTGGATATGCAAACAACTGATCTTAGTCTTTAGAATAAAAGAAACACAAATCCATACCTTGTAGTTGTAATCATAAACAAACCAACTTAAAAATTGTCTACACCTTCATTTCCAATCTCTCATCCCAATATTTTGACTACTAGAGCTTTGCTTCCACTAAGAAATTGCATAAATGACAAGAGAAATTGATAAACTATTACATATATATTCAAGTAACTTCCCTTAATCTCGTGGGTGATGTGTTAAACCAACATTAAATTTTGTATTGGGCCCCTCAATATATTGGCATCAATTCACTAAAAAATAGGATAAAATTTAAACCTCAATCCCCATAGCTTTAACTCCACCTACACCATATTCAATGATAGAAATTAAATAAATATTAGGTTTGAAAATTATTTATTATTAAGTTTTTTAGTTATTAAAACCATATAGAAAGAAGAGCATGTGACACCAAAGAATATTTAAAACATTTTCACATAATAAATATAACTATTACCTTAAGCTTTTTTTGTTCTAGGTGGTCCTTATTATTTATATACATACATACATACATATACCTGACAATTTCAGACTAACCTATACATGTCTTGTATAATTTTCTGGTGAATCAGACCCATATATGCATAGTAACTCTGGTAAATTTATGTCCCAAAATAAGATCGAGTATAATTTATAAGGCAAATCTATGTTCCAAACTATGAAATTGTATAAAATTAAAGCTATTTGACCTACGTACAATTTCATAGAATTAATCATTTTCAAAATTGAAAAAACCTACTTATAGCCATTTGGCTATAAATAACCACTAAATTTTTTTCTAGTAAGGAAGGCAAGTGATGTAGTCACAATTGGGGGAACTAATGAACGATAGCCTTAGACCATGTAAACCAAAATATTTAACAAAATGAAACAAGGGAAAACAACAACAATTATGATATTTAATGATTTCAAATGATGGAAATTAAAGCTTGCACTCACTTATAATATTAATTTAAACATAGCAATGCTATGTAGTCTTACAAAAAACTCAAATGAGATGATTTACAACTTATGCATGTTGTAAATCTAAAGATCTCTTAAAAAATACTCAAACTCACTGATAGAAAACTACACATCATGAGTGTAGGGGCATGTTTATATAGACACAAAACCCACCTACTTACATTAATACTCCCAAAAACTTACTAAAACTATTAAATTTCCATAAAACATCACATGCACCACAATTATTAAATGCACAAGACAAGTCCAAGGACTCATAACACATCATAATGTGACAATAATTAGTTTTATTTTCCATAACAAAAATTGTGCATGAATTGAGGCATTTAATGGAATGGTTAAGAAATTGTAATGGTTCTTATTGACTATTTTGACCACAAGTCAAAATAAGTCAACCCCCTATAGTCCAAAAATTGTATAGGGGCCTATTAAGATGTTATAGGGTGTGTCAAGGTCTTATTTGATGTCATTTAATGTGTTATCCACCTTGGTCATTGTCAAATTTAGTCTTAAGTCACTTCATGTCACTTAGGGGTCGTTTTAGAGTCATTCTGTGGTTTTATTAGGTATAAAAGTATTCCAAAGTCTCTTTAAAAATAAAATATGTCATGTATTATCAGTCATGTCAATACTAACTAAAAAAATTATAGGTTCCTAACTGAAATCAAGAAAATAATTGAAAAGGAGGTTTTGGCAGTTGTATGGCCTATAGATTAGTTTGAAGATTATTAGGAGGTATAATGTTGATTATAAGATCATCCATTATGCATATTATCCACATTTTATCCTCACTACCCTGTATACTGTATATTCACCTATAGGTGGCTCTCAAAGAAGCTTGAAGGTAATATTGAAGGAGTTTGAGCATGTTTTGAGATCCTCATAGAGGTTGAGGAGTTGAAGGATGTCATAATAAGTCAATAGTGTAACTATGAGGGATATGTAGACTTGAGAAGTCATTTCAAGTTAAGAAGTTTGTTTCAGGGATTTGTTACCTTAAAAACTCCAAAACAGACCCCTGTACACTTTTGGTTCTATCATATGATGAAGTGACATGAAGTATAGATAAGTTTTAATGATCCTCTCATGTATCCCTCATATAGGAGTGATTTCTTAACCAAGGAGAGTGAATGTTTGACTTTAATAGGTGATGTAAAGGGAGCTTCCAATCCATATATTTCTTCATTGTAGAAGGTGGAAGTATAGGAGCATACATTCATGTCAAGTGGTCCTATGAATGTGTGATGGTCTAGTGTCTTAAAGAACACATTGAGAAGGGTTGGAGTAAAAGGTTTTTCACCTACATGATGACCTATAGGACCCTTTTTTGGCCTAAGAAAGTACACCTATAGGTTTCAAAGAAAGGTAACATGATAAAACCTGAAGGTTGAATACTACTTTCATGATTTACACTGGTTATGAGTATGTTTCACCTATTTAATGAAGTTAAAAGATCCCAAGAATGCCTAAGAATCAAGTGGACTGTGTATAACATCCTATAGGAGTCCCTTTTTGCTAAAGACATCACCTATAGTTGAGGCATGAAGCCACTGCCAAAGAGGTATGCAACTTGAATGTGAACTAAACTTATGGTTGAAGATTAGTCTAAGTAATTAAATAAGTGACTACAATGAATTTAAACGAAGAATATAAACATGATATGAGGTCTAATCTCTAAGTGACACCCTACATGCATCTCCTTTACTGAATGGAAACATAGTTAGCTAGTCTGCCAGATAGGCCTAGTCAAATAAAGAGAGGTGAATTGAGTTAGCTATCAGAAGTAAGGGTGTGCAGACATGTTTAAAAACATAGTCAAATGATAATAAACACCTTAGGATATTCCCATGGAAAATAAACAAAGCATGTAGGTGTTCCACATAACAACCTATAGCCAACATATATAACCCTGCACATAGTGAGTTCTCCACAAGTCTATTTTGGATTTTGTATGGTTTGAAGGTGCTAGAGGTATAGTTAAACCTTGAAAGTTTGTACATAATGTATCTATAACCTAGTAAATCCCCTCATACCATCATTTTATTTGAGGTAATAGGGGAGATGCCCTCTATTATATCTCAAACATAGGGCACTCCTAGAGATACAAACCCTATAGGGTGGGTGACCAAAAGGGTTACGAAATGACTTAGAAAGTGTTGAAACCTTGTAGAAGGATGTAGTGAGTTGTGTTAGACATATATGAACATGGATAAGGCCCCACATGTGTTGGAAACTAAGCATGGTGTTCAAAACTCACAAAGGTACAAGCAAACATACTAAGCCTTGATTAGGCCTAACACCTAAAGAAGTCCAATTATTTTTATGACACTAGATTTGCATTGAAATACATTGGAGAACCTCTATAGGTATTTATAATGTTTTTTAGAGCCTTTAGTTTGTAGAGGAGGCCATAGAAATACCATTTCTTGACTTGAGAACATGACAGGGTGCACATAATGCCTTGGAGTACTTGAGAGGTCAACTTTGGAAGCTTGCAACTGTACAAACACATAGCATGGGATTTCAAGGAGATAGGGTATGTTGACAAAGGTCCCAAACAAGGATCAAGTGGGATTTTTTCATGAGTTCAATGTCAAAACTTTATGAATAATCCTTAAGGGTAAAAACTACTTAAAACCCTTGATAAGGACCCGATTGGAAATATGAAGAAGGAAAGGCATCGAGATGAGTTAGTTTGGTCAGGGAGATGATTGGAAATTTTAGAGGACTCCCCATAGATATTTCCCATTAGATTGAGTTCTACTCTACCTGTACGGACATGGTGAAAAATGTATTTTATTGATAGATTTTGATGTTTTGTAGGTAAATAAAGATTTCAAAAGATGAGGATCACTTTGAGAGGAAGAATGAGATATAATATAACTCCTCATATACATTTATTGCTTTATAAGAGCTCACAAGTATCTCTGTTAACACCTCCACTTCAGCCAGTCCAAAATGACATATAGAATGAAGAGTGATCACCTAGTGAGAAGGTGATAACTCCAATTGGGAGGAATTTTAAGTCTCCCTGATGGATATAAGGGCATGAAGACTGTTGAAAAGTGTCACATCATCCTCTGTATGGGTCTACTTTGAGAAACTAAAGCACACCTTGGTGCCAAGTGTGAAGGATGAGTGAAAGAAGGGTGATTATCACTACAGGTAGTGAGAGCACTTGGCCAGAAGAATATTGATGATTAGAGACACATCCAATGCATGTTAAAGAGCATGTTTATAACCCCTTATTCATAGTGAAATCATGTTATCTATTCCTAGTTTGTTTTGGAGTGCTCATGGAAGGTCAAATGATGAGGACAATTTCAAGAAGCTAACTGAGAAACCTCTACGTCAGATTTGAAGAGTTTCATGCCCTTGAGGGATATTTGTCCAAGTAAACCTTGCACATTCTATCTCATACTTCATTCTACTATAGATGTAATTCCTCTCAGCTTGACACTTATTCTTATGAATCTTGAACTTCATTCTTCTCTCTCTTCTCTCACATTCTATAAGTACTAGCCATTATGGCTTTGGTCTCATAATTACACACCATGTATGGCAAAGCCCTGTTGGTTTGATGTTGTACTTTACATTTGAATAATACAAGAAATTTGGTTTTGAGTTCACAAACATCTTGCTTAAGTGTGCAAAGTGATGAATGGTGAAGTCTGTTGATTTTATCTTTGCTTTTCCTTATCCTTTCATGTCTAGTGCAAGAAATTCTCATTGTAACAGGTCATATAGAGTGTGGCTAGTGTGTTATGCTCCCTTAAAGTATGCAAGTGTCCTTAGATTCAACAATTGTATCTCTGGTCTATCTACCTTAAGTTGTCTCATACATATCACCTTTATATTGAAATAATTATGTTAGAACATCTTAGGACTTTGAATCTAGTTTGTAGGTCTTGTTTCTTAGTGAAAGAAGTATGATAGTATAATGGAAATCCTCATGGTGTATCACCCCAATTATATTAGCTTTATTTCATGCATAATTTTCTCCCTTTTCCCCACAAGCAATTAGTTAGCATAGGTGATAAACACTTCAAGGTAAATTCAGGGAGCTAGCCCTTAAACCCAGAGGTCTACTTCTACTATAGGTAAACCCACATACCTAGAAGTATTCCAATGTTTCCCAAATTTGGAGTAGGCTTGAACAACATCCTCTAAGGTGCAAGATTTGGTGGCAACAACTCCTTAATCCAACTAACATGATACTTCTCAAAAAATAAATCACCTCCAGGCATATGGGTGTAGAAGGGTGCACAACCAAACTTAGTGTATAAGGCACAGAGGGTGCACAACAAAACTTAATGTACAAGGTGTGTAAGGTGTATAAGAAAATATGGTGCATGTATAGACTCAGTGCACAAGGTGAAAAAATTGCATGGCTATACTTAGTGCACAAGATGTAAAAATTGCATGGCTAGGCTTAGTGCACAACACATAAAAGGTGCATGTCCTGACTTAGTGCACAAGGAGTAAAAGGTCATGGATATAATTAGTGCAGAAGGCATAAAAGGTGAATTTTTTTTATAAGGTGCATGGTTAGACTTAGTACATAATGCACAAAAAGTGCATGACTACAATTAGTGAACAAGGTGCAAAAGGTGCATGGTCAAACTTAGTGCACAAGGCATAAAATGTGTACAATCAAAAAAGATGCATGGCCAAAATTAGTGTACAAGGTACACAAAGTGTTACACAAGCACAAAATGTGAATATATTAACTTAGTGCACAAGGTACATAAGCACAAATGATGCATGTTCAGACTTAGTGTCCACAAGTGCAAAAGGTACAGAGGGTGAATTGATAGACTTAGTGTGCACAAGTGTAGAAGGTACATAGGATGCATGGATAAAATTAGTTTACAAGTGCAAAAGGTACATAGGGTGCATAGATAGACTTAGTGTGCACAAGTGTAGAAATCACAAAGGGTGCATTGCTAAAATATTATTTTTATGTAAGATTATTGTGAACCTAGATGCTCCTACATCATACACCATGGGTATTGAAAAGAAGCATGAGCTCCTGCTCATTCCACTTTTCTGAGATCCTCAAGAGGTACTCTGTACTTTGATATTTATACTATACTCATCTAAGTTTTATCCTTAGCTTCTCGACCTTTTCATTTGACCTAATATTCTTTGTATTATCCCTTACATTTTTGATTACTAATTCTAGACTCAATTACCTTCTTGAATTCATTATGCTCTTTCTTAGGCATCTGTGTTCTCCAATCAACTTATTAAAATTATTCATTGGTAGTTCCTTCACTAATTTTTATTTCATTATAAGGATATATATTTTACCACATTGACATTCATGTAGGACTTTATATCCATTTATTTGTTCCTACACATGTTGTTTATCTTTCTTAGGTGTCATGTGTCATAGGGACTTACACTTAACCATCATTTTTAGCTAGTTGGTGGGACTTAAATGCCTACTCTAGTCTCTATCACCACTTTTCAAGGGGTGGTTAATTTTCATCTCACATATTTGTACATCTATTGTAAAGCTAAATATATGGACGAATTTGCATTGTTTATTTGCTTTGATTTCTTACTTCAATAATTACATGTGTTTGATCTACAGTCACCAATGTTGGACATCTTTGTTTATGGACAATTCTCACATGGTTCACTTAGTCTTCCTCCATGTTTCCCACTTTCTAGACCGAAAACTACCTAAGGTGAATCATGTTTTTTCCCTTATTTATTGGTGGTTTTGTTAAAAAGTTTAATGCCTTTATAAAATTCAAACTTTATCACCTTGTAAACTTGCATTTTTAATGTACAAAGCATGTTTTATAAAGTTACATGGAGTTGACAACTTTTTAATGGTAAAGGTGCTTAATTACTTTAGGAGGGTGGGGGACTACTTATGTGACAGAGGAGTCTTTTGGAATCGTGAAGGGTGATTTTTTGAGGTGATTTATTTATAGGCCTAACATATGTGGGGGCATGTTTTTTAAATTATTTTTCATAAAAATATTATAGATGGATGGTTTTTTTATATAAAAATAATATATTTGGGAGAAATAAAGAGACATTTTTTAATTGCATTGCTTGATCATACTTTCCATTATCATTCATTTATCAAAGATGGAGGGTGAGGTCTAGTTTGGCAGGTGGCCAAACCCCCTCATAAACAAACCAAACTTTCTTCTACTTCTCTACTTGCTTGCTCATTATTCTACACTTGTTCTCCTACTGGATGAATTTTTAGTGGTAATCGACATCCATTATGGGGGGCATTTTTTGGATAAAATTAGTGAATTTTGGGAAATTCCAAGGGTCATGCGAGAACACGCCTGAGGCTCTACCTTTAGACCCCACAAGGGGCTTTGCCCCTTGACCCCACTTGAGGCTATCACCCCCATACCCCTACATCATATCCTTTTATTTAGTACTTCCAATGTACTTTATTCCACCAAAGGGTGAGGTTCGATCTGATAGGTGATTAAATCTCCTCAAAAAAACATTTTATATGTCTTTTTGAGATTTATACAAGGATGCATTATCAACAAAGTTTGATACCCTCTAGTTTTAATAGTTTAATTTTTCAATTGTACCATTTTTGGTGTCAAATGCATTGATTGCTCACATTTGGCTGCATTGTCAACTACATCTGGCATCCATTTGTTGAGACATGCATTGACACTTGTGCATTGTTTTCTCTTACCTATTTGGATGCATTGTTGGTAGATTCTGACGTCTATACATTTCAATGTGTTGTGTTACTTGCCAATACATGGGGTCATTATTGATTATTTTGGAGGGGTTATTATGGGACCTATTTTATCACTTGTGCACACAATCAATTTTATTGACTTGTATGCCACTTTGGTGTCGTTTTCATAGATTACTCTCACATTCTTGGATGCATTGTCAGCAGAGCCTGATGCTCATTCATTGAGTGTGCAATGTCATTTATGCAGTGTTTTTTACATTACACTTCTTTGGTGTCTTATCTCAGTCATTCTAATCCACTTGAGAGATACCAATTAATGAAGAGAGTCAATATTACACCAGTGGATCTTCTTGGAAAGACCAACTATGCTTCTTGGCATGTTTACATGGAACACTTACTCACAAGCAAGAATTATATTCCATTCCTATATGGACAAATTCTTGCTCCCACTGATCCTATTCAGTTCAATAAGTGAGATAATTATTGTGAAAAGGTTCTTGATACCTTACTATTACATGTTTCCATGGATCTTCATTGCCATGTGGAACATACATAGTGTCTTTGCACTATGTGGAGCATTATTCAGTCTCTTTTCAGAGATCCTGCTGAGATTTATATCACTCCTCCTCTTCCTATTATATCTTCAAAGACTATTGTACTTCCTCCTCCTACTCTTATTATTGTGATGATACATTCATGGTGGATTATGTTCTTCCTTCTATCAAGCCACCATTATAAGATGAGATTCTACTTTATTTCAACTATCCCATTTCAAATTCTACTTACATCATTATTTAATATGTTGCTCTTCCATAGCCTTCATAGTCTTGTACTTTAGATAAGTCTACAATTTTCAATGTCAGCACACCCATTGAGAACTTTGATGAATCACATGTTCCTATGGATATTCATATTACAAATCTATGTGCTTCATTTGCATTATCTTATTCAGGACTGATGATTATTGAGATGATCTATCCTCTTCACATGGACATTCTTCTAGTGAATGTTCCATGTCCTCCTTCTAATATATTCACTTAAATGTCATTACATATAGTTCTTGTACACAAGACCTATATCATGCCTTGTTTTTGGACCTCTTTCATATATCTTCATACTACTACCTTCATCCTCCATTATGGAATGGGTAGAATTTCAATATCAATACACACCTCGTGTTATTCCTTTAGCAAAAGGAAGAAAAATTATTTGATGTGAATGGAATTTCTTCAGTCTTCAATCAGAAGATCTTGTTATCAACATTGGTCATCTTGCAATCCATAATTAGAGTATGGATGGCTTTAACATCATCTTTTATGGGGTTTTATAGTTCTCTCTTCTTATTTTCTCTCTTTTGGGGGGAGAGTTTTTTCCTATAGGTTTTCTCCCTTTTTCCACTTTGTGAGAGTTGATTTGTACATGGGTACCTCATCAGGCCTTGTTGTCGAGACCCATTTCCTCTACCTACCTAAGATATGCTTAAGGGGGGTGTTTGTGTAGGAATTTATTTCCATTTATTTTTTCCTACACGTGTGGCTTATCTCGCTTAGGTGTCATGTGTCATAGGGAGTTACACTTGATCATCATTTTTATCTAGTTGGTGGGAGTTACATGCCTATTTTATGCTCTATCACCACTATTCTAGGTTTAGTTACTTCTCATCTCACCTACTTTTACATCTATTAGATATATGGAGGAATTTGCATTATTATTTTTCTCTATTTAATTTCTTCCTTCAACAATTTCATGTGTTCAATCTATAGTCACTAGTCTTAGAAGTATTCATTTATTGAAGATTCTCATAATTAAAAATGGGCAAAATGTCTATCCCTTAGGTAACTCAATATCATATGCATTTCACACAAAATTTCTCAATACCTTGCATAGTCAAATTTTATTAAATTTTAACCTATCATAAGTTCCATTTGGGAACCTCACCTTCCTTAGGTGTGCTTAGACTAAATCTCCCACTTAATACTCTACTTATATTATCTTTGTATATACATGTTGTTTATATGTCACAATGTTTCTTTCCAATTATTCATCCATTTATTGATGTATGTTACACACATATTCAACAAAGTATTTTGCATTTGACCCATACAAAATATGAAATGGTGTCCTTCCAATACTCTTGTTAACTAAATTTTTATAATCAAACTTAGCTTGCGCTAGAACTAAATCCCATGTTCTAGGCTTACCTTTAGTCAAACACCATAACTAATTACCAAGACTTATGTTGACTACATATTTCTTTCTATTCATTTGAGTATGATATGTTAAACTACAATATAATTTAATATTCAAATTCTTCCACAATCTCCTCCAGAAATATCCAACAAATTTTGTATCCTTGTTAGATACTATGTTGTGCGGTAATCCATGCTATCTAATAACTTTCATGAAAATGTTCTAACAAATCCTAAAATAAAAACCATGCCAATATGTTTTTGTGATCTCTATGGAATAGGCAATGGTTGATAAAACCTTACATTTTGATTTCTTCCTTTTACTAACTAGAAAAATCTCTACTCTTGAACATAGTTGCATACATATACTCTCATATTATGCCAAAAATAATTCTCACCTAATTATGCATAAATTAATTCATTTCAAAATGACATACTAACCCACGACTGTGCTTCTCCTTATTCATATTTTCATGCATTGAACCTCTAGGTGTGCACAACTACTTCCCTTTGAACAAGAGTCCTTCTTGCACAAAATATTCTAACCATGGTGTTTTATCTACACTCAATGGTTTTATTCATTATTTCCATGCTTCATTGAAATATTATTCTTTTGCATAAGATTTCTTTATAGATTCAAATTCTATGGCTTCCACTTGCATCTCATTCAACAAGAGACACCCCTTACTTAGTGCATCAATAACTCTGTTAGAATTACCACTTATATGTTTCAACACAAATGAGTAAATCTGTAAAAAATCAACCCACTTCATATGTATTTGATTCAATTTATCTTGACTATCTATAAATTGTAGTGTTTGGTGGTCTATGTATAACACAAACTCCTTGGGATATTAACAATGCCTCCACTTATTGAGCATTTGTAGTATGAAATAAAAATGTTCATCACACACTAAATATTTCTTCTTTTCATCATTCAATTTTTTAATAAAGTAAATGATAGGACTACCATCATGGTTTAATACCACTCCAATTATTTTACCACTAAAATTAAAATCAACATAAAATACCTTATTCAAATTAGATAATGTCAACACTGGTTGTTTAGTCACTTTATTCTTCCACTAGTGGAAACTATACCCAAATTTTGCACTCCATACAAGCTCTCTTATGTTACCTCACATTAATTTTGTTAAAGGCACACATATTCTAAAAATGTACTGATATTTTTTTTGTAAAAAATTGCTAGTCCATAAAAGCTACGTGCTTCTACATGATAGTTCTTCAAGGATATCATGCACCTTCTCTATGTCCATCTTCAAACCCTCTCATGAAAACACAAGACCCAATTATAATAATCCCTCTTTCTTAAAGCTACATTTATTCTGTTGACATACAAATTTGTACTAGGTAAATATATTTATGGGTTTTAAATGATGTCAATTAGAGTTAACATTGTGTAGAGGTTAGTATTTAGTGATTTATTCCTTATTAGATCATGCAATTATAAAATTTGAAGTAAGTGCATACATTTACATACACATTACAAAATACACAAATATTTCCTACTCTAACTCTCTTTATTCACATATAAGTTTTAAATATTCATTACATTCCACATATCTCTTTACTCTATCCCTCCACACTCTTTCTATTATAATATCTCTCCACCTTATATCAATCATAAGTATTCCTACTTATCTCTATTATCACCTCTTTATTCTCTCTAATTTCTACCTTCACTATATTTTATATCTTTTAAAAAACTTTGATCCCTTTAAAACATCAATAGACATGTCTTTTTTTCATATAATGTTCTTGTGTTGTCGTTAAGTGTCATATCTTACCAAATTTCCATGGAAGGTAGAATCCTTTGTTTTGTTAACTTGGAGATGTATTCTATTGCTATGGTAAGGTTGTATTTTCCACAATGTTCTTCTTATGTGTTTATATTCTGTTGAAGAATCATTCCATCATTTGCTTGACTTTTATAACTTTGTCTTAACCCGATACATCTGGAAATAATCTTGATAGGTTCAACTCAAAATCAACTCATTACCAATTTGTGAAAAACTGATCCAAACCCTTTTCTATGGTAGGGAAACATGATCAATAATTATAAACTTAGATGTTTGACATAAAATACCTTAGTATATTTTCTCAACTCATGCAAATGGATTTATTAGACAATGTTATCCCTTTATCTCGAAATTTGGACTTCTTTTTAGTTGATGATTACCCATCATTGGGTAGATGCTTATCATATTTTTCCATCATTAATTTTGAGAAGGTATCCCAGTTTAGTAATAGGTTCTTAGTTTCCAAAACCTTATGCTCCACTGTAGTGGTATCCTTAGATACTTTTATGGTGTCCCTTGGGCTTGGTGTAGCTTCCAAAATCTTCAAATATGCCTCATTCTTTGACTTATTCACTTCCATATTTTCCATTTGGATACTCAACAAAGTGCCATAATTCTCCATTTATTCAAAGATGCATTGTCTGCACTTGTTTTTCATTGTATTTCTCCTGTAAATTCATTCATTTCTTTTGTTCATCTATTTTGGGTATCTTTTTGGAATCGTAGATGGTGGATGCTATAATAAGTTACTTTTCCATTTCCTCTAATTAATTCTTCTTGTCTTGTATCTAAATTGGCTAGATAATAGAATATGCAAAGAATGTGACCACATTTCCTATTACTTTTTGTAACTTATAATTTCCAATTTATACCTCATTTTTTCTTATTTTATTCTAGGAGTAGAACTAAAAATTGTGTTATGTGTGCTACAATGGCTTATAACCTTATTGCTTCTTTGTCTATTATTTCTCTAGAATGACTAATAAAATTCTCTATTATCTCCTTCAATTTTTTTATATGGGCAGAGTACTCTTAGGATCAACTTGGGTTCTTGCAGTAACCAAGGCCTTCAACACTCATTTTACTCCCTCTTCCATGCTTAAAAACTTTAACATTTAGTCCACATTAGTGCTTTGTCTAAATGTCTCACCTATACTTTCATTTACCATTAGTGTCAATTCTCTAGTGATACTACAATCTTCCCTTCAATGTAGGTTTTAACAAAATTGGAGGTACCATGATGTTGGAAGTGAAGTGTCTATGTTTTGTCAACTTTGATTTGATCTAGTTTAGAGGATCTCTAGGTGTCATTTGTGTAATGGCTCCCATCAACCCTAACTCCTTTGGTAATTGGCACTATGCCCCCATTTTTGTTTCTACAAATCTCCCATTTTCTATTTGTTGTATAATGACTATGCTATTTGCCCTAGTCTTTCCTTTATCTTGTTCTTTTTTTGGGATCTTTTCCTTACTTTTATCCTTTGTTTCCTTTTCTTATCTTTCTTTTTCCTCCTCCTCTTTCTTCTTTCTCTTTTCTTTATTTTTCCTCATCTTTTTTCTCTTGATTTTCCTTTTCTTCTTTTTATTTCTTTTATTTCTCTTAGTCATCCTCTTTTCCTTTTATTATTAATCTTTTTTCTCCTTATTCATTCTTTCTTCCTTTACCTTGTCTTTGTCTGCCTTTTCCTTTTCTGCCCTTTCTTTTTATGATTTTTTCTATTCATTTTTTTCAATTTCTCTCTTTCTACTTTCTCTTTTTCTAGAATTTGTTAGGATTGTTCAGTTTCCATCTTCACTATTTATTCTCTTCCCTTATTTTCATCTTCTAATTATTTTTATATTTCTATTATTTGTTTTTTGGTGGCTTCTTCCATCTCTTTCACTGACTACAAATGTCTTTGATTTTCTAAATTCTTTGCTATTAATTTAATCTTTTGTTTTTTTTGAAGATCTATCTACTGAAGTTTATAGTCTTTCTTTATATTTAGAGATATTGTTGTCTCTCCTATCAATTTTTTTAATGTTGCTTCTTAAAAAAAATTATTGCTGACTTCGTTGTTGTGCTCTTTTTTTGGGTATCAACCATTTCTTGTTAGAGTGCAGGTGAAAGTATTTATATCATATCATCTAGTGTAAATGGAGTTATTTCCACATAATCCATCAACACTTTTATTATCATTTTATTTCTTTCATTATTTTATCATTCATACTTTGTCCCTACCCTCGACATTCCTCATTTCTTTGTGCATTATAAAAATAGTGTTATGATATTAGACACTTCTTCCCTAGTATATTCTTCTTCACTTTTATTTTTTCCTTCATGTTCTTCCTCCTATGATCACTTCGAGTATGAGACCAATGTTTCCTTTCCATCTTCTTTATGTAATTCTGTACTGATTTATCTTTTTATTCTTCTTCCCTTTCCTTTCTTCCTGGGGTGAATGGCTTCTTTTTATTTCCTTTCCACTCATCTACAACATGGTTTCTCTAGTATTTTCCATGGAAGAAGTACTAGATATTTTTGGCTACTTTTTTATTTTTATCTTCTTCCTTGTGATCCTAGAAGTAACTTCCCCCTATTCAACTATTTTCCTTATCCTCAAGAAAGATGTTGGAGATGGTTATTTACCATATCTTCTCTCACAATATACTTCCCTATAGTAAAATCATTTACTACAAACCTAATAGTCTATTCCTTATGTATTTATGATTTTGGTTCTATATTTAGGCTCAATTTTAAACTGCATTGATTTGTACAATGTTGTGATTATTTTAGAGGATCTTGTCATCCCTAGTGTTTGTGTTTTGTCTTTGAGTTTGACCACAATTGGGACTATTGTGGTTATGGATGCAATTACTATAGGGGTTTATGAGTTGATTTTTTTGTTATTTATGCCACTTATGAATTGTGATAATCTAGAGTCTACAGACAATCCTATGGTGTCTATGATTATTGTTTCCATTAGTTCATCAGATAATTCATAAGGCAGGAGACGGAGAGGAATGGATTTATGTGCAAATGTTTTTATGTATAGGTTATTAGCTACTACGCCCTTAACCTATAGTGCACCTATGGATATGTGTGGTTGAATTGTGGCTTACATACCTTTCATATTGTCTTATTACATTTGTATTTGTTCTTAATATGGTTGGCATGTGAAAGAACCATGGTTAAGTAGAGTATTTATAGGATGTAGTCGTTAGTCTTTTATGATCATATTGTGAATTATGTTCTTTTTGCATTATTATGGAGGTTTTCCCCTCAAAGTAACTCAGTCATAATTATCAAGTATTCTACTCTTTTTCTAGTTATTGATGTGGATCTGATTATATTACTCTTAATTTTGTGATATATTATTTCTTTATTGTGAAACATCCAACTGATTTAATTACAAGTGGTATCAGAGCATCGATTTGGACCATTTTTTATGGCATTATTTTTTTCAAATCTGGTGTTGCAACAATATGAAAAGCTAAAGAATAAAAAAAAACATAACTTATGATATAGGAAGAATTTAATTTTTTTGCTACTACAATATTGTTTAAAGTCATTTTTAAAAAGTCTAGATTTTTTTCATACCCTTGTGAAAATTAGTAGTGAATGGATTCGTATTGGTGAGATGATCACAATGGCATAATCTATTGGTACAATTTTTTGGGCTTAAAACCCTCCATCCTAAGGTTTGTGCATGGTTGATCTTAACACTCATGGATGCGGGAAAAATCAAGATACTCTAAATACTCCTCGCAAGGATGACATGAAGTCTAAAACTTCAGATCTGTTAGTTTCTGAGGTAGTTCAACAAATTCAGTCAGAGATACAAAACATGCTAAGAAAGGATGATCTTGACATAGTAAAATGTGAAATGGATTCTATGAAGGATTAGTTGTCAATGACAAGTGCTTAGTTGACCTCTATTACGACTCAACTTTCATAAAATAATCCTCCACTACTCCAATTGACTTCACCCACTCAGAATAATCTCACAACTCCAATATTGGTTTGAAGCACATGCTACAAAAGTGGAAGTGTGTAAGTTTGATGGTAAGGATCCACTCATTTGGATCAATAAATAGAAAAAATGTTTGATCTACATTAAACTCCATGTGTGAAAAAGGTGATCACAATATATATATATTTGGAACTTGATAAGTTCATTTGATATAGGTGGTTGTGTGCTTAAAATAAAAAGAAAGGCACTCCTTTTGCCTAGTTAGTGTTTACTGAGGATTTACAAATACACTATTGTAACATCTCAAAAAAATAATTTATTTAGTTAGAAAAGTTATGACAGATAGGTTCTATTGAGGATTATATTCAAAAAATTTAGAATTTATCCTTACATGTGGATGACATCACTAAGAACAACTTGACAAACCTATTTTGAGGGGGTTCAAGGATAACATCAAACTTGAGGTTTGTATGTTTAATCCATCACCCATTTCTAAAGCCATATCATTCATGCAATAGGTAGAGGAAAAATATTTAATCAAAATAAGGGCTCTCACTTATGGACCCACAATTTTATAGCACCATAATTTTTACAACCTACAAGATTGACCCCTTATAAAATTAAAGAAAACCATTCCAAAGGGTTATATTTTGGTTGTGATAACAAGTGGAGTAAAGGACATAAATGTGTCAAAAATAAGTTATTCTACATTGAAGGTGTCGATGAAGATAAATATGATGATGATGATTTAGGTGAGGGTATGGAAGAGCTAGAGGAGGAATATGAAGATTCCCACACTGCTATCTTCTATCATGCCCTCACATATAAATTCTCTTCAAACTCTTAAGGTGGTGGGATTCCTTAAAAAAAAAAGGTGATAGTGTTGATTGACTCAGGAAGTACACATAATTTCATCAACAATAAGTTGGCCACTCATTCAAATTATTTTATTTATCCAACTCTAAAATTTCAAGTCATGATTACAAATGGTGGAAAGTTAATTGTTCTGAAAAATGCCATAATATTAATATTGCCATGGGGGACTATTTACTTAATTATCCCATGTTTACTATTCTCATGGGTGGATCTAACATTGTTTTTAGATTATAACGGCTCATGACTTTGGGCATAATAGAGATTAATTTCCATGAATTGTTCATGTGATTTCATTCTGAAGATAGGATATTTGAACTATGGGGATTATGGGCAAAGTCTCCCTAATTGATTAGTTCACATTAGATGATGAAGATTCTTAAAAAAATGGATGAAATATTTGTAGTGTGGTTGTTTTCCATAAAAGTTTAGCCAACACGTGTCTATACATCCTGATTTACAAATGACTCTTGACGACCATCCAACATTTTTGGCATAATACCAAAAGGCCTACCACCCAGCAGATAACATGTTCATGCCATAAGATTGATTTTAATAAGTACACCATTGAACATCAGAGCACATAGATATCTATATTCTTAGAAATATGAAATTTAAAAAATGGTACATGACATGCTGAAGGCAAGTATTATTTGACATAGCCAAAGTAAATATTCTTCCCTAGTGGTCATGGTGCACAATAAGGATGACACTTGGAAGATGTGACCTTACTATAGAGAAATCAATAAGTACACCATCGAAGATGAGTTACCTATTCTAATAATTTATGATTTTTTATATGAATTTTATGGTGTTATTTATTTTATCAAACTAGATCTTCGTTTTGAGTATCATCAAATTTGGATCAAAGATGAGGATATCCATAAAATGACTTTCAAAACTCATAAAGACCATTATGAGTTTATGGTCATGACTTTTGGCCTCACAAATACACCATATAAATTGTAGAGTTTAATGAATAATGTTTTAAAACCATTTTAAAGGAGGTTTGTGTTGGTGTTTTTTGATGACATCCTATTTTATAATAAAACTTATGAAGAACATTTGAAGCATGTGATATATGTATTGTTAGTTCTAGAACAACATCAAATTTATGCAAAACCTTTCAAATGTGATTTTGGCATCCACGAGGTGGAGTATTTGGGTCATATTGTTTCACATGAAAGATTCAAAGTCAACCTTAAGAAGATCAAAGTTATGATGGAGTGGCAAGTGTCAAAGACCCTCAAACACCATGAATTTTTGGGGCTAACAGTACTATCATAGATTTATAAAAAATTATGGTAGCATAGTAGCTCCACTCTTAGCCTTGTTTAAGAAATATTCCTTCCATTGGACTGAACTGACTACTAATGCATTTGAGAAGCTGAAAGAGGCTATGTGCACCAGTCTAGTTTTGGTGACTCTTATTTTTTTTAAATGTTTATTGTTGAATGTAATGCATCAAGATATGGCACAAGGTCAGTGCTCATGCAAGAAGGAAGATTCATTAATTTTAAGAGTCATCAAATCAAGAGTAAAAAATCTCAAGACAATCTATGAGAAAGAGATGATGGTTAGTATTCATGTAGTCAAGCAATAGATACCTTATATGATGGGTAGACACTTTTAAGTAAAGACTAGTCATGATAGTCTAAAACACTTTTTGGAACAATGATTGTCATCATAAGAGTAAAAAAAATGGGTGAATAAAAATGTTGGTATATGACTTTCAAATATTCTATAATAAAGGAAAAGAGAATGTGGTATCAAATGCACTTTTTAGGAGGGATGAATTAGTTTGGGCACTCTTATGCACAATGACTTTTTTGCAAGTAGATAGGTTAGAAGAAGCAAGATCAAAATGGGAGAATGATATGGATACATAGGTCTTAATTCAAAATCTTTAGCATGGTTTGAGTGTTTTTGACAAATTTGAGTGGAAAAGGAACTCATTATGATATAAAGGTAGATTGTAAATATGTAAGAATTTTATCCTCAAACACAAGATTATTTAGGAGCTTCATGCATCTCTAATAGGGGGAATTAAAGATTTTTTAAAACATATCACTGCATCAAGTAAGATTTATTTTGAAATAGACTCAAGCAGGATATACATAAATTTATGGTAGAATGCATGGTTTGTCAATAAAACAAAGCAAAAATAATTAAGACACCGTGTCTTCTACAAAGATTACCCATCCTTAGCTAGCGATGGGAGGATGTTTCCATGGATTTTATTATAAGATTTTTGACAACTAAAGGTAAAAATGTCATCATAGTAGATATGGATAGGCTTAAAAAAAATATATTCATTTTTGTTTCTTATCATAACCATCTATATCTATTATAATAGTTATTTTTCTTAATATAGTTCAAAAGTTGCATGGTGCCCCAAAAATCATTGTAAGTGATCATGATCCTATCTTCACCAATAAATTTTCAATGATTTATTTACAATTTTGATTACTCTATTGGCTCATAGCTTGTCTTATCATTCTCAATCTAATGGGAAAATAGTGTTGAAAATATTGTCATTGATGTCAAAGGTCTAGCATTATTGGTGATAAAGGCCCCATTGTATTAAATGCTAGTTTTAATATTTATATCTTGGCTAATGTGTGTTAATATTTATTTAATATTAATGAATATATTTTTAGTTGCATATAAGTCAAAATACGACCCATAAAGAAGTCAAAGAGTCACTATGTGAAGACAAAAGAGGGTATGGTGCATTTTTCTATGAAGGGATACTTTGAGGAATATGAAAAGTCACCAAGATAAAGACAAAAGAGGAATGTGATGCATTTTATTATGATGAGTCATCTTAAAAAAATTTAAGAGTCACCATGTGAAGATAAAAGAGGGTATGGCACATTTTTCCATTAAGAGACACTTTGAAGAATACGAAAAGTCACCAAGATAAAGACAGAAGAGGAAAGGATGCATTTTCTTATGAAGGGTCACTATATGACTTTTCAAATGCTAGGATACGAAAGGTCACAAAAGTTTGGTGTCATTATCCATGAGGATTGAAGGGTCACAAAGGGTGAATGCCAAAGGTCATTTGGAAAGCTATAAATAAAGGCTTAAGAAGCTATTAGAAATATGCAAGAGAGTGTATGATTTGTATTTTTTTTTGAAGAGATAAAAGTAAGAGATATTGTAGAGTTTTATCATTTTTTGAGTAAGCAACATTGAGAGATAGTTGTGTTTTATACACAAGAGAGGTTGGTGATCATGTAGGTTGGTGCTCACAAATATTTATAAAGGGTTGGTGCTCTTGTGGGTTAGTTTTCACAAATAGTTGCTATGTTGGTGTTCGATAAAGGGGTTGGTGCTCGGCAAAGAGGTTGGTGCTCCTACAAGTTGGTGCTTGCAAATTTTGTAATTTGAGTTAGTGTTCATTCATATACTTGAGATTGTTCTCTGTGTTTTTTCTCACTTTGGGTTTCCACGTAAAAATATGCTCTCTCTCTCTCTCTCTCTCTCTCTCTCTCTCGTGTGGTGCATATTATTGTTTTAATTTTATTACATATCTTGAATGTGTGATTAAGTAGTTAAAAAAAAGAAATCAACTTAAGTAAAAGATATATAATATATTGATTTAGCCCTCCTCTAAGTATATTTTGTGCTTAACAATTAGTATTAGAGTATGTTCTTTTTTAAAAAAATTTACAGCTTGAAGGTAGATTGGGAAAGCACGATGGATGGATCACATGAAAGTTTTTCTACAAATAAGGCACCTTTGTTTGATGGGACAAATTATATTTTTTAGAGCATAAAAATAAAGACTTATTTGATGGCTCTTGGATTTGACATTTGACAAGCAGTGGTGGAGGAATATGAAGAGTCACAGACACTTATAACTACTCCGATAGAAAAGAAGGCAAGTGAAAATAATGCTAAACTTTTAAATGCTATTTTATGTGATTTATGTGAATCAAAATTTGTTAAAATTATGCAATGTAAATATACTCATGAAACTTGGATAAAACTCGAGAATATTTACAAAGGTGATGGAAAGGTTCAGGAAGCTAAGATTCAGACTTTTAGAAGACAGTTTGAGAGTTTGAAGATGGAAGAAGAAAAAAATATAACAAGTTATCTTTTGCAGGTTGATCAAATAGTTAATCAGATTCAAGGTCTTAGAGAAAAGTTAGAAGAATCAATTATGGTTCAATTTTTTTGAGATCTCTACCATTGAAATATGATGCAAAAGTTTTGGTAATTGAAGAGATGAAAAATTTAGCCAAGCTAAAGATAGATGAAATATATGGTATTCTTACAGCATATGAGATGCGAATCGAGCAAGAAAAGCCCTCAAAGAGAGAAGTTAATTTCAAGATATCAAAAAAAAAAGGCTAAGATTCAAGAATTAAGTAACAGTTCTAGTGATGATGAAGATGACAATGAAGCTCTATTCATTCACAAGCCAAAAAAGGGCACAGATAAATATCAAAGAAAATTACTTTTTAAATGTTTTAATTATGGAAAGATTGGATATTCTGCAGCTAAGTGCCCAGATAAGGGTAATGGTGATAATTAAGAAGAAAAGTCTACATATAATAAGAATTTCAAAAGAAAATTTAAGAAGGGATTTGAGAAGAAGAGTTTGTATTCTAAAGATCCTAGTTCAACTGAAGATAATGGAGTCAATTATTCAAAAAAAAAAGATTCTATTCATGGCCATACATGAAGATGTCTTTGTAAGCAAAAATACAGATGATAAAAAAAGAATAGGATGAAGCTGAAGTGAATCTGGAATAAAAACTCATTTGTGCCTTAGAAGAGTTAAAAGCTCTTGAAAAGAAGAATTAAAGATTAAATCTCTAGATCAAGAAAAATAAAAAAGAGTGAGGAAATAATTGAAGATCTACAAGCACACTTTGAATAAGCTAAGAAGAATGAAGAAGATCTAACAGCAAAGTTATAAAAAGTAAGTAAATAATGTGAAAGGTATTTTTTGGAGATTGCTTCTTTAGAAGTAGATCTTTAGAAAATAAATAAAACAATCAATGATAGAGCAACCAATGATTTAAAATTTGAGAATAGCACTAATATATTGAAAAAAATATTAGAAAGTTAAAGATCAATGTCAAATAAGATAGGTATCAAATTTAAAAAAAATAATGAGAAGGCCACTACTTTCACAAATAAGGAAAAATGAAAGAGCTATGTTGAAGCTCCTACAAAAGAAGAAATAAAAAGGGAAAAAGTTAAGAATACAGAAGACATTTCAAACAAAGAAGTTTGGAGGGAATATAGCTACAAAAAGAAATCAGGCCAAAGATACACAAACAGATCCTATTTTTATGGTTATTATTTTTATTTTAATACATATGGTCATAAGAAAATAAAATGTCAAAAAAAGGCTAACAATTTTAAAAATAAGGAGAAAGAAAGTCATGTAGAGTCAAGTAGAAGCCACAACTCTTTTGCTCCTCTATCAGAATTTAATGAAAAGGCCATAATATGTTACAAGTGCAACAACTTCAGATACATAGCTCGATACTTTAGAAGTGTGTTTGATTCAGTCAAGGACCAGAGTTTCAAGGCTCTAGTCATCAAGAAAAAAGTTTAGACAAGTTCATGGTATCAAAAATAACCTAAAAAATCTATGTTGGTACAGACAGCTTTACATGTAAGAAATGAAGAAAAGCCATGGTTTATTAACAATGGATGTTAGAGGCACATGATAGGAGATAAGAGCAAGTTCATAACCTTGAAAAAGATCAATGGTGGCACATTTAAATTCAGATACAATACTACTATCAGAATTGTTGAAAAAAATGCACTAAGTTTGGATAATGGTAGAACTAAAATTGAAAATGTTTTGTATGTAGAAGGTCTTAAGCATAATCTTTTGAGTGTAAGTCAAATGTGTGATCAAAGGCACACACTAAAATTTTATGCAAAAAGTTATGAAATTAAGAAAAAAAATTCAGATGTGTTAGTTGCAGATGCTCAGAGAACAGATAATAATTTATATATGTTATCAGATATCAAAGGTCAAAGATATTATTTGAGTCAGATTGAAGAGAGTTGGATATGGCACAAGAGAATGAGACACATAAATTTTGATAATCTTGTCAACATTAGAAAGAAGCAAGTAGTTAGAAATCTTCCAAAATTTACAAAATCATCTGGCATGCTTTGTGAACCTTGTCAGCATGGAAAATATGCCAAAAGATGGTTCAAAACAAAAGAGTACTCGACCACTCAGATGTTAGAGCTTATTCACACTGATCTATGTGGACCTATGAGAACTCAAAGTACTCAAGGTGAGAAATATTTCATATTTTTTATTGATGATTTTTTATGTAAAACTTGAATAATATTAAAAAAAATAGAAGCTTTCAGATATTTCAAAGCATTCAAAGCATTAGTTGAGAATGAAATTAGTTTGAAGATTAAGTGTCTAAGATTAGATCAAGGAGGACAATTAATGTCAGATCAATTTATTGAGTTTTGTGAAGACAATGAAATAAAGAGATATTATTCAGCAACCAAAACTCCATAGCAAAATAGAGTAGTTAAATGAAGAAATAGAACAGTTCAGGAGATGGCAAGAATAATGCTAAATAAATCTAAAATACCAAATAAATATTAGAGAGAGATAGTTGGTACAATAATGCATATCTAGAATAGAGTATTATTGAGAGTCAATAGTGATAAGACTCTTTATTAGTTATAAAAAGACAAACCAGCTACAGTGGATTATTTTAGAGTTTTTAGCAGCAGGTGCTTCATAAAGAGAACTGATAAAAAATTAGGTAAGTTTAAATTCAGAGTAGATGAAGGTATATTTATTAGTTATTTTTCTAAAATTAAATCTTATAAATGTTATAACAAAATAACCAAGAAAATATAGTTAAAAGTGCAAGTGTCAGGATAAAAGAAGATGGAGCATAAAGAATTAGTGATCAATTAGACATTCTTGAAATCATTGAAGAGGAAGATTTTGAAGAATTAGGTCAAAATAAGGAGAAAAATGACACCAAAACTCCATCTAAATATGTCCAAAAAAATCATAATGAAAGTGACATCATCAGGGACATAAATGAAGGAATTCATATGAAAAAAATGATGGTAAGTGAATTTGAGCAAGTTAATTTTTCTTTATTGTCTGAAATTCAGCCTAAAACTTTTTCAGAAGCTAGACATGATAAGCATTGGGTTAAGGCAATAGATGAAGAATTAAATCATATAGAAAAGAATGATACTTATAAATTAGTGCCTAGACTAAAAAATCACAATATGATAGAAAAAAATAGGTTTACAAAAATAAGTTGAATGAAAATAGAGAAGTGACTAGAGATAAAGCAAGATTAGTATGTAAATAATATGCTTAGACTGAGGGAATAGATTTTAAAGAAATTTTTGCACCAGTGAGAAGGCTAGAGGCTTTTAAAATGTTTCTTGCATATGCAGTGTTTAAACATTTCAAAGTGTTTTAGATAGATGTCAAATATGCCTTCCTAAATAAGAATCTAGAAGAAGAGGTCTACATTGAGTAGCTTGAAGGATTTATTCTCTCAAATGTTAGTAACCATGTTTGTAGATTGAAAAAAGTACTATATGGATTGAAACAAGCTCCCAGAGCTTAGTATGCAAGACTTGATAAATACCTTCAGAATCAAAGTTTCAAGAGAGGATTTGCTGACAATAATCTCTACATCAAAATAGAAGGTGAGCATCAATTGATTGTTGTGGTTTATGTTGATGACATCATTTTTGGAGGAAATATTGAAAAGATGACAATTTTTTTGATAATATGCAAAAAGAATTTGAGATGTCTATGCTTGAAGAATTATCATTTTTCTTAGGATTGCAAATATTTCAATCAGATAAAAAAAATTATATCTTAAAGTAAATATGTCAAAAAAATGTTGAAAATTTTTGATTTTGAAGATTGTGCACCAATTGACACACTAATGAGTACAGGTAATAAGGTGAGCAAAGATGATTCACCTATTGTAGATCAATCTTTGTATAGATTTATGATTGGTTGTCTTTTATATTTGATAGCATTAAGGCCAGACATCATGCATGCAGTAGGTATGGTTTCAAAATATCAATCAGCTCTAAAAGATAGTCATGTTCAGTTGGTGAAGAGAATATTCAGATATATCAAGGGGACATTAGATTATGAATTGTGATATCTCACATGTAGAGATTTTATTTTGGTTGCTTATATAGATTCAGATTGAGTAGGTTGCTTGAATGATAGAAAGAGTACAAGTGGAGGATCTTTCTTCTTCAGTCATATCTTAGTATCATGGTTAAGCAAGAAGCAGAAATTGATATCCCTTTCTACAACTGAAACATAATATATTACAATAGTATTGTGTTGTACTCAAGTGCTTTAGATGAAGCAAACTTTAGAAAATATCAAGGTAAAATATGATGAACCTATTTCTATTTTTTGTGACAACACAAGTGTTATTAATATTTTAAAAAATTTAGTGATGCATTCAAGAACAAAACATATTTCTATCAAATATCACTTCTTGAAAGAGCAAGTTGCAGATCAACAGGTTAAGATGAAATATATCAGTACTATAAAATTACAAATATTTTCACAAAAGTACTACCAAAAGACACATTTGAGTATTTACGAGAGAAGTTGGGAGTACTTTATCTTACTTCCTACCATTGAGGATCAGCATCAGTTGAGTGAGAGCTAAGTGTTAGCTCTAGGATAGGCCCCTTGCCATTAATGTCAAAGGGGGAGAAGAATAGGTACATGTGTAGAAACAAGTACAAGTTGCTATAGTAAGAAGGAGTTACTGTATATTTTTCAGATGGTAGTATGTGTAGGTTGACATGTGTAGTACAGGTTTCAGAATGTGGCAATTTTAGTTTGAGGTTGCCATCAATGACAAAGGGGGAGATTATTAAAAATATTGTCAATGATGTCAAAGGTCTAACATTGGTGATAAAGGTCCCATTGCATTTAACGATATTTTTAATATTCATATCTTGGATAATATGTGTTAATATTTATTTAATATTAAAGAATATATTTTTGGTTGTATATAAATCAAAAGAGGGCCCATGGAGAAGTCAAAGAGTCACAGGGTAAAGACAAAATAGGAATGGGATGCATTTTCTCATGAAGAATCATCTTGAAAAATTTCAAGAGTCATCATGTGAAGACAAAAGAGGGTATGGTGCATTTTTCATGAAAGAACACTTTAAAGAATATGAAAAGTCACCAAGATAAAGACAAAAAAAGAAAGGACATATTTGCTTATGAAGGGTCACCATATGAATTTTTAAATGCAAGGATACGAAGGGTCATGCAAATTTGATGCCATTTTCTATGAAGATTGAAGGGTCACAAATGGTGAATGCCAAAGGTCATTTGGAAAGCTATAAATAAAGGCTTGAGAAGCCATTTTTAATATGCAAAAGAGTTCATGGTTTTGTAATTATTTTATATAAGAAAAGAGGAGAGAATAGTATGAGATATTATAGAGTTCTATCATTTGTTGAGTAAGCACATTGAGAGATAGTTGTGCTTTATACACAAGAGGGGTTGGTACCCCTGTGGGTTGGTGCTCATAAATCTTTGCAAGGGGTTAGTGTTGTTGTGGGTTGGTGCTCACAAATAGTTGTTGTGTTGGTGCTCGGTAGAGGGGTTGGTGCTCTTGCAAGTTGGTGCTTGAAAACTTTATAATTTGAGTTGATACTCATTCATATACTTGAGATTGTTCTCCATAGTTTTTTCCACTTTGGGTTTTCACATAAAAATCTGGTATCTCTCTCTCTTATGTGGTGCATGTTATTGTTTCAGTTTTATTTCATATTTTGAATGTGTGATTAAGTGGTTAAAGAAAAGAAATCAGATTAAATAAAAGATATATAATATACTGATTCACCCCCCCTCTCAGTATATTTCATGCTTAACACTCAACACACTTGAATACATGCAATAGGATGTACAAGATACTACATGAGTGGTTAATGGAATCAATGGAAGGACACAAAACACTCTTGAGCACATTGTGCTAACTCTTCAGGTTGGCTTTGCTATAGTTTCTACTCAATTTATAATCTTACAAACCCTAACAGGTCTTTGACATGTTGTTTGGACACCCTTCAATACAAAATTTATATGCACTACCATCTATAGTGTAGCAATGTATCAAGTATATATGCCATAACAAAGTAATCATAGTTTCAGGGATTTGATATGAGTACCCTCTTTAGCTAGTGGTATCTCCTCCACCACCCCCACCACTACCGCAATTGGTTGATACACCTATTCAGGAGCATTGTATGCAGTCAGTTATTTCACCTATGCAAGATCTCTCTATAGACTCAACTCAGAAGAGAGTAGTTGATTCTCATTAGAGAAGATAAATGAAGTCGCCTATAACTAGAACCATCTCATGTAAAGATACAATGAGTATCTCATATTAGTTTTCTGAAAAAAGACTTTCAAGATATGATATGAATCTTTTTTTTAATCCAGATATATTGAAGAAGTAGATCACCAAATTCATGCCCATTCATAATATTGAAATAAAGAACCAGAAAATTATGAATTAGAGAAATCAAAGAATAAATCATCAAAAGGTTGGATTGACCTATAGAAAAGGCAACTTGAGAGAATTCAACTTTTCCCAGATAAGTAAAGACTTATCAATGACAATGAAAATTTAAAGAGGGTTGTATTATAGCCACAATCAAGCACGTGTCTAAATATTAAAGCTTAGGACCAGAGACTACGACCAAGAGTTAGAAGATGTTAATGATGCCATTATCCATCATTATTCATAAATTGACTTAAATATGAAAACATCATTTAGTCATCACATGATCATTGCATATACTGCTTTATATTAAAACCAATGGGTACACAATGGTTTTTTGCGAGTACCCAGATTATTTTTTATAACCATTTTTTAGGCCAACTCACCAAGGGTTAGGTCAAGGGCCATTATGATTTTTTACAAGTGACATTGCTTATACTACTCTGTATTAAAAGCCATGAGTATTTGATAGTTTTCACGAGTACCCAAATTATTTTTGATAACCAATTTTCAAGCAAACTTACCGAGGGTTGGGTCGAGGCCCATTACCCATGGTTATCAATGAGTAACTAACCATGGTAAGTGGTCAAAAAAATTAGGTAACTAGGCTCACCCCAACAAGTGGAAGAATATAATGTTTAAGGGGGAAAATCTTTATTCTAATATTTTTTTAGTGCCATTTTCTGCTTTGCAAATTTATGCAGGAAATTTTATCATTGTTATTTATGCCAATAAGAATCACAACCTACAATTGCATCCATCACATGGAGAACTGAGAATCATAGCATGAAATTGCAAATGGTAGGGTCCCCACATGTTTTGATATAGAGGGTTAATGCTAAAAACTATCGAAAAGGCAAAAGTTATACATATTAGATCCACAACCTACTAAGGAGACAGAAGGAAGAAAAACCAACAACTATCTAAATTCCCTCACCTAGTTTAATATCTGCTAGCAACTAGATTGTTGTACCATGTGATATTATCCAATATATTTGTTGTTGCTTGTTATAAACACATTGGTCTATAAAGTAACAACATCCATATTTTCCTACAATTTCTAAAGGAAATCATAAAAGAAAAACCCACAAAATTTGAATGGTTTGAACTTGAAGTGTGGATTTGAGAGGTAAGATGATTGGTTGCACTTAGGGTTTAATTACTTTTTTCCTATTTTCTACCTACTTCTAGGCTTCTAGCTACTTGAACCTAAGGTTTTAATTTTTATTTTTGGTTTGTTTTATAGGGTTTTGATTTTTAAGTTTTCAACTTAAAAAAAAAACCTCTAGTTCTTGTAGGCATAAAAAGTCTAATAACCATGCATGGAAGCATTGTTATGATGAATCAAATAAAAACTCTATCATATGAAACTATTGTGGGTTTTAGATGAATACAAACATCAATTGTCTCAAATACCACATAGCATGGATTCTAAGTAATGATGTGTGTCCATGCAAATAAGCACCACCTGAGGCTCAAAAAGAGATGGATGTTGTCATTGCTACCTATAAAGAGAAAAAAAGAGAACATTTGAATATTGAAACACTTATAATAGTGATGAATAGGAGGCAATGATAGTTGATTCTGATGAATTTGAAGCCTCTAGCTCTTTTTTTTTCCCAAGGGTAGATCAGGGACATGGGACAATTTGGGTTCACTTGGACATAGTCTTTTTGTTTCTATAAATACCCCTGAGGCACAACCTTCACTCAAAAGTATGACTTGGAACCATAAATTTCAAAATGTAGGGTGGTTGTGGCATATCACAAAAGCATAACATTCATTGTGGCAAAAATCTCATATTAGAAGAATTTGATGACAACATTGAACATTGTTGGAAAGGGGTTTAAGTGCCCTACTCCTTGTGATTTTAGAGGCCCATTGTTGAAGGATGTCATAAAAAATACACAAATAATTATAGATGAGCAAAAAAAATATGGCGTAAATAGGGCTACAACATTTTGGGTGACGGATGGAAGGAACTGCACCTTGATTAACTTTCTAGTGCCTTCGAGTGGACACTTTGTGTTCTTGAAGTCAATTAATGCCTCCCACGAAGTTAAAAATTCTAAAATTTTGTGTGATAAGTTTGATGAGGTGGTCATGGAAGTGGGTGTGGAGAATGTCATCTAAGTAGTGACTGATAATGCAAAAACATATGCAAAAGCAAGAAGACTTCATGAGGAGAGACACCCTTCACTTTTTTAGAACCTTTGCTCAGCCCATTGCATTAATCTTCTACTTGATGACATATGGAAGATGACATGGGTAAAAAATGTGGTTGAAAAGATGAGAAATATCACAAAATACATCTAAAATCATCCTTGGGTGCTAAGCTTGATGAGAGAACACACCAATAGAAAGGAGTTTGTACGACAAGGATCCACATGATTCACCACAAACTTCATCACATTACAAAGTATTGTAGCCTCACTAACATCTCTTAAGCAAATGTTTGTGAGAATACGGTGGTTACAGTCTGCTTATAGTAGGGGAAGGGGTCATGAAGATCATTTTTGATGATGTGTTTGCAAATACCATAGATGAGGTTATCAAGGTAACTTTAGACTTAATTATTTTTTATTTATCATTTATAGTTTTTATAGTTTTTTAAGCACAATTTTTTCTTAATTTTAATTTTAAAATTGTACGCTATTTTGTTTTAGGTGTGAGAGCCTCTAGATAGAATTCTCCAGTTAGAGGATAGAGAAAAAAACCAATGGGTTATTTATATGAGGGCATGGATAGGCCTAAGGAGGCCATAGAAAATTATTATGGGAAAAATAAAATATATATATGAGCCTATTTGATGCCTAATTGATCAAAGATGGAACAAGCAACTCTCTGACATATACATGTAGTGGCCTACTACTTAAACTTTAAGTTTTTATTCACCAGTTCATTTAGAGTCGATGAGGAGGTCCAGGATGGCCTAAACACATGCTTAGAGAAGGTAATCCCTAATGAAATCACTAGAGACATAAATGTCGATGAGCTACAAATTTACAAAACTGCATAGGAGAGGTTCTTTTTTCACCTCTATGCATTTAAAGGAGAATGATTTGTAATATTCCAAATCAGAATATTAAACAAGAAATCAGTTTCCTTGGAATGCCCTTGAAATAATATTGTATAAATATAAACATGTATTTGGAATAATACTTTAAATAATAAAATGTAATAATATGAATTTCAAGGTTTTAAGGTGATATTAGTTGATATTTTTACCATTCCATGCACTCAAAAAATTAAACTCCTCCATCTCACACTAGGAAGACATCAAAGAAATGATGATTTCTATGTCGTAGACATTGGTGAAACATATTTAGTGCTATGTGTTCAATGGCTACATTCTTTGAGGGAATTTACCCAAAACTATCAAACCATGAAATTAAAATTTAAAGTAGATGGGAAAGAAGTGGTGCTTCAAGGTATGGCTAATGGAGCCCCCCAAGTGATTATAGCCAAGAGGATGAAAAGAACATTTAGGAAAAACTAAGTTTCATGGGTGGCACAATGTTTTGTGAGCTCTATAAAATTGGAACCGTAGAGACATCATGACAATAGTCAACCCATAATTAATAAACAAGCTAAGGTTTTTGAGAATATCCCACATGGGTTGCCATTAGATAGAGGGTTTTAACATATATTTGAATTAGAAATCGATACCAAGCTGATAATAATCACCCCTTACCGCCACCCTAGAATCTATAATGAGGAAATTGAAAAGACTATCAAAGAATCGCTGGAAATGAGGCATATTAGGCCAAGTTCAAGCCCTTTTACTTCATCCATAGTCTTACTCAAGAAGAAATATGGCACGTTGAGAATGTACATAGACTACTGACAATTGAATAAGAAGACCATTAAGAATAGATATCTGATACCAAGAATTGATGAACTAATCGATGAGTTCCATGGGGCTATTTTATTTTCCAAAATCAATTTAAAATTAGGATACCATCAAATCTAGATGCGGGATGAAGATGTTCAGAAAACTCCATTCTGATGTCATTATGGACATTTTGAGTTCTTAGTTATGCCTTCCGGATTGACCAACGCTCTATCCACCTTCAGTCTTGCATGGATCACATATTCGGTAAGCATTTGAGAAAATTTCTTTTGGTTTTCTTCGATGATACATTGATATACAGTACGTCATAGGAGGAACACTTGAAACATTTAGATATAGTGTTAATACTATTGGAGTAACAATCTCTTTTTGCTAAAATGTCTAAATGCAAATTCAAAATGTTAGATATTTTATACTTGGGGCATGTCATCAATAGGTAGGAAGTGCATGTTGATCAAGAAAAAATCCAAGCTATATTAGATTGGCCCCCTCCTACTACCATGACTCAATTGTGAGGGTTCTTGGGGTTATGCAGTTATTATCAAAGGTTCGTTAAAGGGTTCTCTCGAATAGTTGTCTGTTTGACTAATTTGATAAAAAGGGGAACCTTTCAATGGTCTAAAATTTCTCAATCAACATTTTAGAAACTTAAACAAGAAATGAGTTCATGTCCAGTTTTGGCTGTACCAAACTTTTCATTACCCTTTGTGTTCAAATGCGACACATCAAGTGAAGGAATAGGTGTTGTTGTAAGGCAGCAACGTCATCCAATTACATTCGAAAGCAGGAAACTTAAAGAACATGAGTACGAACACTTTGTATATGGCAAAGAAATGGTTTGTAATCATGCATGCATTGGCCAAGTTTCATCGATACTTGGTATATAGAAAATTCATGGTAAGAACGGATCATAATAGTCTAAAATTTTTCTTAAGTCAGAAGAATCTGAACAATAGATAGAAAAAATGGGTGAGCAAGGTCCAAGCTTTTGATTTCAACATTGAATATGTGAAAGGAAAAAATAATATTATGGTAGATGCATTATCGAGCAAACCGTCTTTATGCTCCATATCTATGATTGTTGTTGATTCGAAGGTTTTCATAACAGTCGAGTATGTCAAAAATGAGTTCACTAATGTGGCCGTAGAAGGAAATATTGGAATGAACGTTACAAGTTAGTAAGAGGTCTCATTTTGTATAAAAATAGAATCTTTTTGGTACCAAAATCAATGATTAAGCCTAAAATGTTAAAATTTATTCATGGCAGCCCATTGGCAGACCACCCAAGGTATTTTAAAAAATATAAGCAAGTAAGAGAAATGTTCTTTTGGAAAGGGCTTAAAAGTGAAACTCTTAAGTGCATTTAAGAGTGCCCTAATTGCCAATGAAACAAAATAGAGCATGAATTTCCAGTAGGATTGTTTCAGCCCTTGCCCATTCCAACTCAAAAATGGGAAGGTAGTTTCAATGGATTTTGTTACTGGGTTACCTGTGGTTCAAGGGAAGAGTTTCCTCTTTGTAGTTGTTGATCATTTGACAAAGTATGCTTATTTCTTGCTCATTTATTTTTGCTCCCTACTAAGTATGATGCCCCCGTGGTAGCTGGAATATTTTTTAGAGAAATCTTTAAATTACATGGGCTTCTAAAAAACATTGTTAGTGACAAAGATAGCAGATTTATGATTTTGTTTTGGTAAGAACTCTTTCACTTAGTAGGCACATAATTGACCTTAAGTACAAGTTATCATCCCCAAATGGATGGTCAAACTGAAGCCATCAATAAGTGGATTGAAGGGTATCTAAAGAGTTATATTTTGGGGCAACAAAATGCATAGATCAAATGGTTACATTTAGATGAATTCTACTATAATACTTCTTATCACATGTCAATTGGAATGACACCTTCCAAAGCTTTTCATGGGTACAATGCAATGTCTTTCATGGATTTGGTCATTCGAGATAGTAGAGTTTTGAGAGCTAAAGCCTTGATCCAACAAAGTCAATATATCCTTATAACTCTCAAGGAAAATCTTTAACAAGCACAGAGTCAACAAAAGTTGTATGCAGATCAACATAGAATGAAATGGAAATTTGTAGGGGACATGGTATATTTGCGATTATATCCCTATAGGCAGTCCTCGATCAAGCAAAGTGGAGCTGAGAAACTCAAACCATGATTCTATGGTCCATATAAAATCATGAGGACTGGGGGAGGTTGCTTACAAATTGGAATTACTCGGATGTATCTGAATACATAATGTTTTCCATGTTTTGAGCCTAAAAAGGGCACTTGGACAACATATTATCCCTTATATAGAGCTACAACCATTAGATGAAGAAGTCAAGTTGATCTTAATACCCGAAGCCATCCTTGAGGTTTGTGAGAAGAGGTTAAGAAACATAAGCATCAAAGAATACTTGATCCGTTAGAAAAAATTATTGGTGGAGGATGCCACATGGGAAGGAGTGACCATTTTAGAGAATCCCAACTTACAATTGTTTGAGGACAAGCAATTTCAGGAAGGAAGGGCTGTAATATCCCCTCCACCACGAACAACAAATCACCAATCACCATACATTTGAGCAGGAGCACTACCATTTAATTAGAAAATCGCCCATGGAGGGAGCGTTGCCATTTAACTAAAAAGAAGCCCATGGATGAAGCACCTACAACAGCAGTCATTTATTATAAACAACAATCATTAACAACATTTATTAGTTATTAATTAATTAGTAATTAGCATTCATTTGACGAAAGGTCACAATCATTGTAGAAGACATGTCGTTTGATGGAAAGCTATGAAAGTATTTGTATTCAGTGATTGGTGGGAAGTAAAATCATTCAATCATATATTCAAACATTTTAACCTTGTACAAGCATCATGCTTTGCAACCGCTTTTGAGGATGAAACCCCTTAAATGTGTAATCTGATTTCAAGGGAAAAAACCCTTGTCATCACTATAACCCAAGGATGAAACCCCTTGACAATTTATAAATATTATTAATACAGTTACATTTTATTATTTGAATTATTATTCCAAGTACAAGTTTATATTTATACAATATTATTTCAAGGGAATTCTAAGGAAACTAATTTTTTGTTTAATATTCCAATTAGGAATATTACACATTAGCAAGTTTGGCAATATTGATTACCTTTTTCCAAACTATTCACCTTTGTTTACCCATTTAAGCATCAATGACTGAGAGAGGATTGTCGTGTTAATTCTAATTAAACTATTTGACGAAAAACTATAGGTAATTTCATTGACCCAAAACGTTGATCTAAAATATTTTATCCACACAGAACCGATCTCGAAGCGTTTTCATAATAATTATAGGTAACTATAGGTAAGTTAACTATTTGGACCACTTTGAGCTATTATATTTGTTTTACACTTAATGATGACTAGTGACTATTGTGAATGAATGAATATGGAAATTAGCTTAGCATAAATTTTTTTATTTTACTTGTTATTGTGCTTGAGCCATAAGCTCCTCAATCAAGGTCATTCATGGGGCATGGATTGTAAGGCTCACTTGAGGTCACTTATGGGCCATTAACTAAATTGAAGATTAGTTGAGGTAAATCATGGCCCAGTAACTAAAGTATGGCTCACTTGAGGTATCTTAATGATGTAGAAGGGTTGAGGGTCAAATGAACAACCTTCAACCCACTATTGATCAGAGTGCAAAAATAAAGCATAGCCATAATACGTTCATACAAGCCATGTAATTCTTCATTAATCTCACGAAATGCACTACATCACACTTTTACAACTCAAATAAATTACAAACTTGGCTTGCATGGGCCTTCTTTGACTTCATAATGCACTACTCTCAAACTCACTCACTCACTTCACTCTTCAACACACCCTAACAATATCTTGACTAAAGGACTTCTGTGGGAATTATCTTGCAAGCTACACTCACTCACTTCCTTGCAAGCCCCTCTTACTCTCTATAGCAATCATGTCCAAAAATCCCCCATCACTAATTCAAACTGAATATTTATCTCTACAATTCTTGTATGTTACATCAGGGAAGATGAAATGATTCACCTTTCAACCATTACAAGATATTGTAAAATAAGATGAGACATCCCAAAATAACCACCAAAAATGGATGAAATGAGCTACATGTCTACTTTGACATATCCACATGTGTCTAAGCATTAATATGTGATGTTGTTGTATACCTTTGTAGCTAGAAATCACCCTACTGAAAAGTTTATGAATTGTATGTTACGAAGGGCCAACTAGTGAATAAAACTTTGCATGATTATCTTTGACACATGGCAATCATCTCACACTTAGACATTCAACATGCTCTCTCTATTGCAATACCAAAAAAGGATTATTTTGTCAGGCATCTAATGTTTTATAGGATGGACCATTATTTGTGTAATGAAATTACTTCAACAATAAAGAAGAATCATAGTAATAGATCACAATATAACTGAAATAAAGTAGAATATATGAATAAATGATCAGCCACTTCGAGGGGGCAACCTCTACAACCTTATAATAAGAACAAAATTCCTAATATAATGATAAACTACTAACCATTACCTCCTATATATATATACTCTAATTGTGCTATGTAAACAACCTAGACTGACCCTATTACTAATATGAAGCTATAGAAATGACCATATGACTTAATTGAAAGTTATGATAGCCACAAGTCACCTACACATATCCCAATACACACTATAGGTTAAGGACATAGCCATTTATGTCTTACAAGTACTATTGTTTCTAGAAAATACAATTACTACTAGACAATTTCTACATAGAAGTGTTGTTGCAGCGATACCACAATTTTTCTACATGGGAATGTCATTGGAATGATACCTCAAAATGGTCTTCTTTGGCATCTATAATGCCACCTAAAACATCTTCAAGAAGGTGTCACCTAGGCGATACCTTATATGGATTCAACTCCTCTGGATCCCTTTAATAAAAATACTTGCAATTAAAAAAATGTACTTGATTTGGAGTCCATATGATTATGCTCTTGGCAACATATCATTGTTGCAATACCATAGTGTCTCCTTCAACCAAGTGTCATCTATGATACCTCCTCCGATGTGAAATTTAATGGCATATTTGGATTCCTCTTGAAAAATTATATGATTTAAAAAAAACAACACTTGATTTAGAGACTATATGAAGCAGTTATGGTTTCGACAAGATCTCTTTGTAGCAATACCACACCATATATGTCAACCACGTGTCTCTTATCACTGATACTCCATCCAGTCAAAAATTTGATAGCATCTATGAATTCCTCTTGAAAAATTACATGATTTACAAAAAAAATAGCACTCAATTCTGATTTCTCATGACAAAGTTCTGGCCTTTGAAAATTTTGGACCTTTGACCAAAAAGTGATCTCATGGTCATCTTAAGATTATTTTAAACATGGTCATTTTCTCAAAATTTTATAAAATGGTCTCAAAAAGGTATTGCCTCTAGGTTAATATATAATTATCTCAAGCATGCAGGATTTTGTTACTTTATTGGGATGCTCCTGCATCACTTAAGGACCACTGGCTAAATTTAGGATCAATTAAGGAAACCCATGGCTTTTTAACTGATGTGAGGGTTAATTGGAGTAATTTATTGACCACTGATTGAATTCAAATTTTTTGGGGATGAATCATTGTTTAATGATCAGTGTGAGTCTCAATTTAGGTAGCTCATAGGCCATTGATTTTGTTGAGTCTCAATTAAAGAAACTTGTGGGATAAACAAAGTCGTCAATTGAGTGAATGCATGGAAACATTGAACTGTGTATTGAATTCAACTTAGAAATTACAATATATCATTGCACTCTTCATGTTATGCTAAGCAAATACAACAAAATTGGTTGGAGTCTTTAATTAGTGATGTATCACAATGATGAATGTTAAGGAAAAAATTGTATGCTACTTGTTTTGTTTTCCATTATTGAGAACGGTGTTGAGAATGAATGGTTAAGATGACCCCTGAGTATAACTGTGTATCAAAGATACTATATTTATTCTAATATAACTCAACTCACAAATATATGGATAAATATTTTGCATGCTTATGTTGAGAGTGAATGGTTAGGATGACCCCTAGGTAGCATTTTATATCTAAAGATGCTATGTTGATTCTGGTATAAATAAACTTGCACATACCCATATTCCCTTGCCACTCAATAATCATTTCTACATTTATTTAAACATTTTATCCTCACCAACACACCCACATTTCTAGAGAAACAAATACCCGCTTTGACCCTTAATGGATATACAAATTTTACAATGTATGCCAAGGTTCAGTTCACATGGCAACGCCTATAGGGTTAGGGTTTAAACAAATTGGCAAAGATATAATTCATTGTTTAATCCTAATTTACTATGGCCACTTTAATATTATTTAAATTTAAGATCACTTTAACTTTGTATCCTATGAGATCCTTTCCTTAATCACAACCATTTAAGTTGTTCACATGTACTTTGTAATGTGTGCAAAATTTATGTGTTTTGAATAGGATATGTGGCCACATTACTTATTTGTTTGTTTGTTTTGAATATGTAATGATATGTGTTCTTGCGTGAATCTTTGGACTTAAAATATATCTCCCTTAACAAAGATTTGACTTTTTTAGATGACACCCTTGTTATCTAATTCCAAAATGTAGAAGAGCATTTGCAAGCAAGCTCTTAAAGAAAAAATAAAAATCTTTTCCCTCTCAAAAAATCTATGTAGATGCAAATCTCACACGACTCCAGCTGGAGGAGCTTCAAAAAGCTCATATTCAAGTTGTATCCACTATGAAGGAGAACAAGTGGGTTGTTATCAGGGACTGTAGGGTTGTCATTCATGATTCTCCCTCGCCTGGGTGATCATGCCCTAGACCATCAGCATGACAATGACCTTTGGTCTCAGTGGGTGGTGATGGCATCTCCATTGCTTCTTGGAACTACAATGGTACTCTATGGTCTTCTCCAAGTACCTTCCAAGACCCATGAGATCTTGCTTCCTAGGATCTCGTCTTCCTTGCTAAGACCCATGAGATCCTCGAATGGGTACTCGTGAGTTACGACTTCTTATTGTGAGACCCATAGATCAGGTGGTGTTTGTGGCTCAGGGGGTGTGGTTTACCTTAATTGGGATAGTCTCAAGTCTAGATTTTCACTTTTGGCTTTTGATGCCCATTCCAAAAACTTGTGGATACAGATTCAAAGAGGTCCACCTTATTTTTGGGATGTCTTCATAGTTTTATGCTACTCCCCCCCAATCTAATCTCCATTCACCATTCACATTGATGGAAACATGTACCTTGACCTCTATCAAGAGATCTCTCAGTACTCCACTACTGGTGATGTCATTTTTTTGGGTGAATTTAATGTTCATACAAAGAACCTCCAAATGCCTATTCATGACCTTGCTCAAGATGAGTTATGTCTTTATGATTTGGATATAGAGGATTTTGGTCTCAAGGAACTATTGTTAATAGAAAATATAGGGTTACGGCCTATGGGAGGCACCTTCTTTGATTGGGAGAATCTCAAAGCCTCCACATTCTCAATTGGCTTCTTCACTTCCCCAAATCTGGTAGATTCACTTGTTTTCCCCATGGTGGTGGTGCAAGCGTTGTGGACTATGTTCTCACCAACATATCCCTCATCCCCCACATTTGTGGCTTCCTTGTTTCTCGTCAACTTCACCTTACTGACCATGTTATCTTGATGTTCACCCTCTGTACTAGTTCTCACCCCTCTCACTCCCATCCTTCCCCTTGCACTACAGCCCCAGTATTAGGCATACCACAATCCACTTTGATGATGTCTACACCATTAACTATGGGGCCCATCTCTCCTTTCTTATCTCTACATTTTACTCCCTTCCTCTTCCCACTAGTAATTCCATGTATGAGTTATTACGCCAAACCCTTTGGGATGTTGCCCTTGACTCTTGTCCCCACACTATAAATTACTTCAGATCCCCTACCTGCCATGAAAACTACCCCATGAACCAAAGGTATGACTATGAGTGCAATCCCTTCATTGGAGACTTTGATTTTATCTAATTCATGACCCTCACTCCATACCCACTCTCCATAGGGAATAACATTATTTTCTCTGATGTAATAAATGGGAGTTTCTTGAGTCTAGGCAGCTTACACTCCTTGCCAATATCCACCACTCACTTAAGAATTTTTGGCATCCTCTTCTTACATGAAAAATCATAATTTCTAACATCACCCCCAAAGCATGGGTCTCCTATGCTAGTTCCCTCTATGATGTTCTAGTCCATCTTGTTGCCACTACCCCTATTCCTCCACCATCCTCCTCTGTTTTCTCCACTTCTTCTATCAAGAGAGTTATTTTGAAATTGTGCACCAATAAAGCAGTTGATTGTGGAGGTCTTAAAGTTGAGTTCATCTAATATGGTTTGGATTCCCTTGCCATGCTCTTTACTAAGGTGGTGCATTCAAGTTTCCCTCAGTCATGGTCCCAACACACTACTCACCCTATTCATAGGTTCAAATATCTCTCTATCCCTAGAAGCTATATGACCATTATGATTGGGCATAAATTTGCCAAACTTTGTCATAGTGTTAGACATGCAGTTATCAGAGTACTTAGAAAGGAACAATATCAGAGCTAGGGGGTGGGTTAGCTTCAAAATGGATTATCAAACTATCGACCACATCTTTACACTTTGGCCTAATTATTAAAGAACCTTGTCATAGGTCTTCCAAAGTATTTTTTAGTTTTGTTGACTTCAAGAAAGCCTTTGACTCGATTCTGATACACTTGATTTTATAGAAATTGAGAGATATCAACATTCTAGATTATCTAATTACCACCGCTTGGAGGATTTTATCAGATAGTTATTAAGCAGTTGTTGAACACACTATCTACTGAGAGGGTGGTGAATCAGTAGATGAGCTAAAATCTGGTTCTTAAAACTTTTACACAAGATACATAATGTATATGCAAAGTAAAGAACAAAACATATATCATACATACACATAAGAATGCTCAACACCATATTTTTACGTGGAAACCCAAAGAGAAAAACCATGGTGAGAAAAACTGCTAAAAGCTATTGTTCTAATCTTGCCTCACAGAAAAGATGTCTCAGAGACAAACCTCACTAGTTACAATCAAGAGCACCCACTCTAAGGAAGCATCAACTTCCTAACTGAGCACCAACTTAGTTTTTTTTATGGCACCAACCTATCAAAAAAATGAAGCTACAACTTTAGAGAATACAAAAGAGATTCAGAATGAATCTTGTTCAGCTTTTTGTTATAAGTCTTATATGTAATTGCACCTTCACATTGAGTGCCTTCTCATCTTATCTGCCTCTATCTCTTTGTGTCTAGATATCTTCTATATTGACACACCTTATTCACTTTTCCTCTTTACGCTATCTGCATATGTCCTTACTCAACAATTTTGAGTTAACACTCTAATCATTCATAGTAGGAGCAAAAGACACTTTCAAATGTTTTGTTCATAGCATATATAGACAAATGCATATTAAGGTTTTCTATCTATAAAGAGTTCACACTTCAACTACTCTTAACCAGTTCAAGCTTTTGATCTGCATTCAATATGACTTTGACTTCATGTCTCGATTCATACTTCAAACGGTAATGTTCAAATGTCTTTACTATCTTTGGCATCTACACTTCTACTATTCTTAATTGTGTTGCTTCCTCGATCACTTTTGATCTGCATTCAATGTAAGTGATCATGATACTATCTTCACCAGTAAATTTTCAATGATTTATTTACAAGTTTGGGTACTTAGTTAGCTCATTGCGTGTCTTATCATTCTCAATCTAATGGGCAAGTAGAGGTTTCCAACAAATGCCTAAAAGGGTATCTCCTTTTTTATATATAAGATAAATAGAAACATTGGGTCCATTGGCTACCACTAGTAGAATGGTGATAAAACACTTCCTTCCATACATATTCTAAAATGTATCCCTTTGTGACACTTTATGGCTATCACCTCCCATCCATCACTTTATATTTTGTTACATCCTAATTCCTAGCTAAGAAAACTTGATTATCTGTGGATATTTATAGTTGGCAATTAGATTTGGTTATTATTGACTAAGCTATAAGTTATATGTTATGGGATAGTTGAATATTGATTTGATCACATTATTTCATTGATATGAGTTAACTATAGTGCATAATATTTACATTATGAATATGTTGATTTATTATTTTAGTAGTATTCTATGATATATATGTCACAATGTTATGGACTAACTACCTTCTTGTCATGAGTTGGATGAAGGAAAAAAAATTTCCTCAAAACGTGATGGAGGGAGAGAATCATCAAAGAGGGTGACATAGATGGAGGTATTGGGGGATGACATAGGAATGGCTAGAACCCTGGACACACCATGTTAAATAGCACTCATTAAATACATAGTTGAATGGTTAGCATCAATGTGTTATTTATGATGTTTGTATTTATATAATTGTTTAAGCATACTAGTTGTGTGTTAGTTAATATTTATTCCTATGTGGAATTAACCTCATGTGATTGCATTGTGGATATCATGTGTAGGTTTAAATGTATAATGTTACTAAATGCTTTTTTCATGATTGTTAATGTTACAGGAATGTAAATCCGCGGGAATAAGTATTTGGCACTACCATAGTTAGACTAACCCTCATGTCTTTGAAATGTTAACTAGTTATCTTTATGATATTCAAGAATATCATTATATGACACCTTTATATATATGTGTGTGTGTGTGTGTGTGTGTGTGTGGCATAACAATTACGTTGTTATAAATTAGGATTGGAATAGTAGTATGTAATTTACCACTTTGATAACATAAAATAAAATATTATAATTGGGAAATGTAATTAATCTGGTTACACTTAGATAAAATAAATAAAATAATTATATTATAATCAAGAAATAAAATGAATAAAATAATAATTAATGCTTTGGGAAGGATCAAATATCTTGGCTTTCTTGCTTGGGCCAAATTAGAAGATAATAATATATTTAAGAAAAGCAAATAAAGCAAGGGTTATGAAATTTTTAGAAAAAAGAAGAAAGACCAAAAAAAAAGGAAAGTCATAAAATAAAATAAAAGGGGAATGGATTTTAAAAGAAAGTGTAATACTCATTAGAAAAGGAAGATAAATCATATCGAACTATTTATTTATGTGGTAGCGCCTATTTAGATATAACAAACCACACACACACACACACACACACACACACACACACACACACACATATGTATACATATAAAATTGATTATATATATAATGAACTAAATGGTATATATGCAGCGACTTAAATTTTATTCTACATGGCGACCTGATGTGAATAATGCATATATAAAACAATAACATACTTATAGCTACGTAAATAAGCCATGCCATTTTAAGTGTGTGTAGTTTTGGGTATTCTACAATATAAAACATAATGATATCTATACCTAGCGATCTGTTGAAGGATGATATATATATATATATATATATATATATATATATATATATATAGCGATCTGTTGAAGGATGATATATATATATATATATATATATATATATATATATACTAGATTTTTAAGCAACCTTAAAAAAGATCACTCCACTATAATCTAGTATGTCACACACACACACATATAGATATATATGGCATACTAGATTATAGTGGAGTGATCTAGTATATATACTAGATTTTTAAGCAACCTTAAAAAAATCACTCCACTATAATCTAGTATGCCATATATATATATATATATATATATATATATATATATATATATATATATATATATATATATATATATATATATATATATATATATATATATATATATATATTAGAGTGATGTGTGTGTGTGTGTGTGTGTGTGTGTGGCATACTAGATTATAGTGGAGTGATCTTTTTGTAAGGTTGCTTAAAAATCTAGTCTGATTTATATACAGAGCAATTTGTGTATAACTCAAACTCACTGTTAATAAATAGGAGTCAATAACTTGCTCTAATTACCAATCACATGGATTATTAACTCACTTATTATTGGCCATTGTGAAGAACTGATAACTGAATAAATGGAGTTTTATTAATTGAATGCTTTCATGAATAAAATGGTGACATATAGGAGTTTTATATACAATAAATTGATTTATATCTAAGGATATATTTGGGGAATAAAATTAATAGACCTTCCCATACAAATATAAAGCGGTGATATAGTATAACTTAGAGAACTAAATGGAAATACCTGTAGACTGCTAGTATTCTAATTGGATAATGCCTTATAGATTATAAGGAACATATATTTAAATCAAATTGCATATATATAATAATCTCAGTATGGCCTCTCTAGTGAACTGTGAGTCAGTATGATTAAACCATATAGGGTTGATAGAGCTTATAATTATCAGGGAATATATATGAATTAGTTCTTATTTGAGCTCCATCATATCAATTATATAAATTGATTGAATTGAAAAAATTAATGATGAAAATTATTTCTGATGGTTATTAACCATCATTCGCTCCATTGGCTATAATAACACTACTATGTCAATAGATAATGGAAATAGAAATAAAGTAAAATGATGATCATTTTTACCATTATATTTAAGACCACTTATAAATATCATAAATGTTATATATATATATATATAAAGGCTATGATCATGAACAAATAAATATGTAAAGTTTATAATCATATATAACTATAAACCACTGGTAAAGGAATTGGTTCTTGCCTTAATTACTCATTGATTGAGTCGTAGGTAACAATGTTATGGCCGATAAAAATATTATAGCTTTATAGTAAGTAGCTACTATATATGGTTCTATTGGGATATTGAAGTAAAATATATTGGTACATGTGAGCTATGTTGATAATGAAAAAGCCTCTCATCATATGTGATGCAAATAGACACAATAAAGAGAAGAGATAATAGCGCTCTATGTAACCATTTGCATTTTGTTTGTATAGTTGAGGTATTAGAATTTATTTGCTTGAAACGTTCCCTCTACTTATCTTATATCTATTAGAAGGTGTTAGCCATCATGAAAAGTATCCTTTGTCATAAGTGGATTCATGACTTGGCAATAACTGAATAAGAACTAGGTTTGGAAAATGTTAAATTTTGGTGATAGATCTTGATTGTTAATTTATGAATAGAAAATAGAAGTTACTACTAATGTGACAAAATAATATTTATATATTGTTTGAGTACTTATATGTGGTGCATGTTATGAATATAATTAGGATGTACAGGTGCTCATGAAAAGCATTGATATGAAGACCTCGATATTCATATGCATATAAAACATATAGAGATGTGCCTATATTTGTCTTGGGATTCTGATGGACATGAAACTATAACCATCTGATTATAGTCTCTTAGAAATATAATAATTTATTTGAATTATGTTCACATGAGGTATAACTTGGATTATGAGTTATTTGTTTCTCTAAAATTCTTATGACTAGTTGTTTTGAATTTGAGTTATGTGTACATGGAATGATGGACTTTGATATTATTCTCTGTCATATGTATATATATCTTCTTACGAAACTTAAAGGTATGTAGTCTAAATATAAATTATACTCGGTTGGTATAATATATTCTTGTATGCTTATTATTTATGTGATAAATAATATTGTGGAGATTTATTCATACATTTGACAGACTAAATGTATATATTTTAGCTGCATTTAGTATGTTTTATGTGTTCCGGCCTCTCTTCTCTCCCTATGGACTAGTGCTCATATTTTAAGTTGATTTGGACCTCATTTAGTATTTTATGTCAGAATGAGTTGATTGTCAAGTTAACTTAACTTTTGTATTATTTTCAACAATCTATCAGGTCATCGATGGGATTTCACGAAAAGCAAGTTACGATTTAATTTCATTTCAAATTCCTAAAGGTTAGGAAATCAATTTGTTAAAGTATTTAAGCTAATTTTTTTCGTAAAAATGTATATATATACAACATTTTCATGTTTGTGAACGAGGGAAAATTTAATGGGATGAATGTTTAGTCTTATCTGTTACTCTCATTATTATATATATATATATATACGAAAAATATTTTTATAATGAATGAATTTAGGATAAGAGGAAAATATTATCAATTCAATAATATTAGAAAATATGTCAAAAATTTTTAATAAAAAAGAATTTTTCTTTTTATTTTAACTCTAGAACTTATTAATAAATTATATTTTTTTTATAAATAAATTTTACATTTTGAATTAATCATATTATTAATTAATTACATTTAATTTAACCTACTAAATGTAAAAAAAAAAAAAAGACTAATCTAACACTACAATATTAAAATAAGATTATGCTAAGCCTACACTCTACCAAATCCTCCCCGTAAGCCTCGGACAACGCATGTTAACCATCACTTCTACCACGCCACACAGAGGGAATAAGCAATAAATAAACTTTCAGTTCTAAAATATTTTTCTTTCAGTTTGGAATTAAAACCACTCCACCATCACATCACCTACTTTAACTCATGCAACGTATAAAGGAACTGCCACATAAGAAGTAGTTAGAAAAACTTAATGAAGGAAAAAGGCCAATCAGAAAGGGGGTTAGCACGATGCAAGGAGAGAATCCGGTAAAGGAAAATTAGCATGAAAAAGTTTATAAATAGGGATCGACATTGAGAGCTGGGGAGAGGAAGTTCGACACTTTCAAAAGGGAGAGAAGCAGGGAGGAGGAGAATTTTCAACAAGAAGACTCTAAGATTTCAAGGAAGGAGGCGTCTAGAATTAAGGAGATCATTGACAACAGTAAGTCTCCCCTCTCCATAACTCTATTTCTATTTGTGTTTTCCTACCCAATATAGAGGATGACCAAATCGATTGAGAAATCAAAATGTTGTCCTAATTTTGGCCGACCATATGCTTCTGAAGTTGACGTTGTAGAAAGAAATCTGCAGGTCGACTTGGAGTCTCGAACTATGAAGACTCGGATACATAAGATTTCTGCCTCAAAACTGGGATGTAACTTATCCAATAAACCCCTCCATCTATGATATGTAGATCTGGACCGTTTCTATTATTTTGAGATGCTCCATTTGACACTACACAGCTCTCGACCCCTTTACCTTGCTCCACACTATGGAGATGGATAAATCATATAAGAGTCTCACTCATTCCTCTCCTAAGGATTGCATTGCCCTTCTCAAGAAGCCGGTACGTTACTATTTAGGAACGCTGCTTATAACTCCATGTTGGTATTATCGTGTCAACCATCACCTTTATTCATGTCTCCCAAGCCCCTCACGTACCCTTTAGTAGGTTTGGTGATTAGGCGAAGGCAAATTTGAGGGTTCTTATTATTTGAGTATAGAATATTTATTTCATTCAAATGCCTTAGTAAGCATAATAGACCTTTATTTCATTCATGAACAACTAATAAGCTCACATCGGTGTAAAAGGTAATTACTATGGAGTCACTAGTAGGACAGAGTAAGGTTTCATTCGTTATATCCACTTTTAAATAATGAAACCATGAAAATCTCATTACTACCTATTCCTTTTATTTTGCAATCAATACAATTTTGTGTTTACGATTTAAAATGATAAGAGCAAATTTGACTTGTTCTAAAAGTGTTAAATTTTTCACATGAAACTATTATTGGCCATCATAGTTAGAATAACCTTACTATGATTCCTTATATATATACATTATAATAGTTGTTGTATGTTCTTTCAAATCTGACTATATCTCAATTAGAAAGGTTAAAGTTTGTTTTAAAACATTCTTTTATAATTTTGAACAAATGAAGACTATTCATGCAAATGAGTTAATTCTTTAGAATACATGAATAATGGGTAAACCTTTTTCCCATATAATTATTTCTATAGTATGTGTCTTGCTTTTATAATGACAAATTAATCTAGTACATTCTTTAAGAATAGTTTTGATTCATATTACATATTAGAAAGTGTTCTCATATTCCTTACATTTTGAAATAATTTTTTATTTCATATTTACAATTTAAAGAATATTCTAATACGCTTAGCTTGTTTAAATTTAAATTTTGATTCATATTTATTCCAATCAAATTTGTAAAATGTTACAAGGAAATAATTTATGAAATTCATATTTATAACTAGAATGATATTCTATTCAAACTTCCATTATGTTACTTAGAAATAAGTTTAAATTTCATATTTATGATCAGAAGATATTCTAATCAATTTTACAATATGTTACATAGAAATAAAATTCAGTTTCATCTTTATAATTAGATGATATTCTAACCTATTTTACATTATGTTAATTATAAATAATTTTTAAGTATTCTTTACTTTTAAATCTCAACTTAGATCAAGAATTTAAGGTTAAAACAAAATTGCGTAGCGTTTTGTATCAAGCGGTGCTTCTGACTCACATTTACGGGTAATGTCGTCACGCTTGAGCTACTAAATATATAGCCTAACACAACTACAACAATGATATATGGGCATCATCCCTATAAACTATCAGGGAGAAATAAGGGCCATGTCACATCATTAAGACCAAGGGGTGGGATAATCCCTCTTGGTCGACTACACTAATTAAAATAAGAAAATAACTTGAACTATCTTAAACGATTATGACTTGTGAACTGATGGAACAGAAATGGTGAAAGTATATTTCTTATTCAAAACTCTATACCACCAAAAAGAAACAATAAAAACTATGATTGAGAGTGTTAAGCCAGTGATTATTAAAAAACCACCAACCATATGGCTCTTAGATAACGAAACTTTGGCAACAATAATTGTACAGATTAAGTTGTCTAAAGCAAGGATCAAAAATATTGTTGATATAAATAAAAAGTAGAAAGGGGGGAGTGTAGCTTGAAAATATTTATTTGTATTTCTTGTTAAGATTTAGGACTAGTTTAATTAAACACATATTTAGTCACTTAAACTAATACTTTTATGCTTCTATTTGGGTAGTAATCACAGAAAATTTGTTTGGAGAACTGGGCCCTAGAAAAGGCTGCATACCCAGACCTACAATTCAGATGAAACTTAGAATAGAAAATAAAACTACATGCATACTACACTTTGATCATGTTCAGAAGTAAGTATGTAGGTAGTCTAGGAAGCAAAGGATGCTTCAAGTACGTAGATGAATAAGATGGGGTTTAAGGTTGTGCGCTAAATAAAATTAAAGTTAAATGAAAAAAGAAAGACCATTATAATAAGACCCTAGTTTAGATAAACAAAGCAAAGATAATAATTTTGTGATATACTCGAAAGGATCTTGATTGGATCGTCATAATTTTTAAGGCTTTAGGCCAAATTCTAAAGCAAAACACGACTATTTGTTATATGTTTTATACTCCTATCATGGTGACCTCAGTGCTTATCCAATAGAGATAAGTGGTGAACAGTGAATGACTCAAAATCTGATTGATCCTGATGAGTCAAGTCTCTATCCAAAGTATAACCTACTCATATGAAGATGCCTAACTCGTATGGTTAGATGCTTACCTATTTGACACAAGATAATAGATACCTAACCCATATGGTTAGATGCTTGCCCGTTTGACACAAGATAATAGATACCTAACCTGTATGGTTAGATGTTTTCCCATTTGATAAAAGATAATAGATTCTTAACCCGTATGGTTAGATGCTTGCCTGATTAGCAAAAGCTATCTGATAGAATAAAGTATACCTAAGTTATATTCACAGACAAACATTAGTTTAAAAAAAAAATGTTTTAGGTTAGGATTGGTCTCTACATTATGACTACTAGTAAGAAGTAATCTGTATGAATATATTGATTATATTCATGTTAACAAAATCTTGCATTGATGGTACTGAATAAATATTGAGACAAATTTCACTAGCTTACTAATATAACCAATCCCAGATGAAGGTAATTTGATCAAATGATGTGTCTGAATTAGACTGATCGTAAAAATCAATAAATATTAAAAACTTTGGCCAAAGTAATGTTAGTTGGACATTATCATTTCATATGTATGATTTACATGTTTATACAATATCATGTTATAATGGATTTCTTTATGCTACACTACACGTTCTTAAAAATCATACAACACACCTGTACTAGTTTGTCTCTCTACATTCTCGCACTGTCACTAAATACTCGTCCATGAAGGGAGGGCCACTCCCTAATGTGAGATTGTATGGGGGATTGATGGTCTATAGTTGTTGTGAAAAATCACTCGGATGATGCTCTCCCTCCTCACAATAGTACTTATTCAGAGATGACACTTGAGATTGCCATAGATACTAGAGTTTGAAGAACTCATGGTATGTGGAGCCTTGTGTCTTGTACATTGTATTGTATTTATTATTATTGAGACATTATTCTGATGAGATTTAATTATTATTTATTATATTATGACAACAATGGATTGATGTTCATACCAGTCGTGGTTAGAAATATGTAATTACTTTCTATATTCAATTATGTTGTATTTCATCTGATGATAGTGATCAATGATGGATAGATCTCAAATGCTTATTTTACAATTGTCATATTTGGAGTGTTTTAGTTGGATCACTAATTATATTTTCATGGTATAATCTAATGAAAGAATATGTTGATTAAATTAAAAAAAAATGATGTTATTCTAAGTAGATCCCAATGGGGATGTTACATCTTTAAAGGTGCAACCCAATGTTCAAGATTTTGAGGAACAAATTCAACATTAATAGGAGGCACTAGTTGGTTTAAAAAAGAATTTAACAATAACACATAATAGAATGAAGCAACAATCTCATCAATATTATAGTGAGAGGCATTTTTATATCAGTGATGGGGTATCTGTGTGCTTGCAACCAAAAGCATCTGTCTTTAAAGTAATATAAAAGATATAACAAAAATTTTCCTAAGTAGTATGGCTCTTATTAGATCCTACATAAAATTGGTAGTGTGGTATATAAGCTAGAGTTACCCCTGTTCAATCGCATACATCTTGTATTTCTTGTATCTTACCTGAATAAGGTCATTGGACAGAGAGTTTCAAGACAGAATAAGTTACCTAAATTGGATGAAGGAGTTAGAATCATTTTGGAACTTGAGGAGATCCTTCACACACACACACACACAAAGGCTATGAACAAAAGAGCCTAAGGAGTATTTGATCAAGTCAAAGAGTTTAAATCATGAAGATGCAACATGAAAAGATGAATCTTTCATGCATTATCATCCATATTTAATTCAACATTGAGGATAATGTTGTTTTGAAGGGGACATGAATGTTATGCCCTTAACCTATAGTGCGTCTATGGATATGTGTGGTTGACTTGTGGCTTGCATACTTTTCATATTATCTTATTGCATTTATATATGTTCTTAGTCTGGTCATCATATCGAATAATCATCGATAAGTAGAGTATACATAAGAGGTAGTGGTTAGCATTTTATGATCATATTGTGAATTATCTTTTTATTGCATTATTGTGGAGGTTACCCCCTTGAAATGACTCAATCATAATTATCAAGTGTTCTACTTTTTCATTAATTATTTTTGTGTATCTAATTATGCTACTCTTAATTGTGTGATACATTATTTCCTTATTTTAAAACATCCAAGTAATTTCATTACATCGGCATATACCCCTACAAATATTCTTGACATCCGAGCTACCATTCCTTTAATCATTCTTTCCCACCTCAAAATATTTGATATATCTTCATCCCCTTATTTGCATTCCTCTAGAAAATTCTTCACTTGTTCTCCTATACTTCTAGTGGGAGGCAATTGTAATGGCTCTTTTTGGCATGGGATTTTTTTTTTAAGTACATGGATAATATTATCAAAAAAGAACCACATAAAAACTCACGAGTACATGATTTGATCTTTTTGAGATTCTCCAAGTATTGTTTACAAAGGGTAGTACAAATGTCATATTACATGTTGGTTGTTACCATGTCCCATGTAATTTGTATGTTCCTAGTTATTTCAGAATCTTTTTGATTTGTATAGTGAACTTTTCATGTGATGGCCTTTATCTCATGTCTGACTCTAGGGCTCTTGATGCCCTAGATGAGAGAATCCTCTGGTTGGAGTATGTTCTTGTAAGTGTTTATACTAAATTAGTACTTACATATTTCTTGTTATCACACTTAAGGGTGTCATATCCTTGATTTATCAATATCATCATTGTATGGATTACCACAAGGGTAATGCGGTAGGGTCTATGCAATTACATGATGTCCTCCTATGTTCTACTCAGCAATAGTTTGATTATGCCTTTTTCAATCCCTAGAAATGGAAATTGAATCCAAACATCTAGCCGCATCTGTGTAATAATTTTTTATTCAACCATATACTCCATTGCCTTAGATTGGGGGTTTCACTGTATCATGGCTAGACATTTTGACTCCATGGCGCAATGGTAAATTTCACCTAGTTTCGAGTGAATGTATTTTTGAGTGTTATGATAATGAGATACCATATTAGGAACACTTAAGAATACACCTTGCAAATATAGTAGCTTATATTTCTCAAGATGCTTATTATATTTCGGCCTCTTAATCTATCTGATCTGAAAACTACATGGATCTCATTGTCTAAATTTTCATATTTCTTCTTCACTTGGAATTTTTTCTACTGGTGGTAAAAATTCAAAATATTTTTGTTATCATGGATAGTTTTTGTGTTTTTATTAGGGTTGATAAATCATATTTATAACTTTCCTTATTCGATCGTTACATCTGCAAGGTAAACAACTCTTTTTACCCACATAAAATACCTAATACCATTTTCACCTAACTTGTTTGCTTATTTGGTCTTGTTCTTTGTAGTTTCTTCTACTTAATTTTTTTACTCGTCATTCTTTGTGTCCTTATTCTTATGTCACTCTATACTCGTCATTGTTTTCAAAATATTTTTATTTATCCCACCAACCACCCATTTGTTTGTTGTTTAATTTTTCCTCTTATTTCAACTAATCTACCAATTTATCTTGAGCATAAAATAAACATATATTCACTTTTATTCATGGGAACTATCATTTTTTAGTTTTCAATTCCCCTTTTTAGTGAGTTGTTGTTTAGCAATTTTCAACATCAGCAGTGATATTTTATTTTCTATTTTTTCCCTTAAGTTTTGTTGATGTTTTTATATATATTTTTAGAAAATCATTTTATTATTATTTTCATAAAATTGTTTTGTCTTTTCCTCTTTTTTTAATTTTAATTTGTATTTTACATTTTATTGTATTATTGTGTAGTGTATGTTTTCAGACTTGTTCTAATTACATATTCTTTTTTCTTAATGTTAATTTTAGTGTTCTTAATTTGATAGCTTCAGATTTTAGAATTTATTTAATTATGTAAGGTCCTAACCACCTAATATTCAATTTACTCAGCTTTTTATACTTATTATTATACAAAAATAGCTTGTCTTCTAATTAAAATTCCTTAATCTCGATATGGTTGTCATGCCATGTTTTTTGCTTTCTTTTTTCCTATGTTTGATTGTATGCTGCTATAAATATTTTATCATCCAGCTTTTCTAAATCAATTAATCTCTATTTTAAATATTCCTTTTCATTCATTCTATATTTCACTACCAATTGTAAGCTTGGTAAAATGAATTCAATTGACACAATAGCTTCTAATCTGTACATCAATTCTAAGGGGAAATATTTTTTGGGACATTTCTAAGTTGTGCGGTAAGCCCTAAGTATCGAAAGTAGCTTAGTGTCTGAATCACTTCTTTTTGTATTACATGTCTTAGTTATAATGTTATCCAAACCTTTATTAAATTCTTCCTTCATGTTGGTAGCTTTAGGATGTTTTTTATGGTGTGCTTGGGTTGTGTGTAATTAAGAAATACTGCAATAATTCCTCAATTGTGTGATTAAAAAAATGTTTGCCTTGATCACTTGTGATACTTAGTGAGCATTTGAATTTTGTAATGATATTTTCATATAATAATTTTGTCATAGTCTTAGTTTTGTAGGCTTTCATGGGTACCAATATTATGCATCTTGTTATATATTCCATCCCTATTATAATGAATCAGACGTTGCTTCTTATAGCCATAAATTTGATTGGACCAATAAAATCAATATCCCACTCCTTAAATGGTGTTGAAGCTAGTATTAATTGTAGTGGCATTTCATATCATGCATTGGGATTCCCTAACCTTTGTCCTATTTGTCACAACTTTGCATATTTATGGGCATCTTGAAATAGTTTTGGCCACCATATTCCTATAAGAAACATATTCTTCAGGGTGCCTTCCCCTGAATTATGTCCTCCTATAACTTCCTCATGTGATTTTTGTAGGATATCATATTTCGTGTGTAGTTGTACAAATATTCTTAGGACTTCATCATGTCCTTTCTTGTGTAGTGCTTCTTTTATTAATGTGAAAATAAATGCTTGTATGAGAAATCTCCTACATTCCAGTTTCTAGTATCCATCATGGAATTCCCCTATTGCTATAAATTTAGTTATATTTGCTATATCTTTTGGTATAGTCTCAATGCAATACAAGTATGCTTTGGGAAATTCATCATCAATTAGACCTTTGTCTTCTCATGTGGTTATCCTAGACAAATGGTTAGGTTCATTATTTATTCGTCCAAGTTTCACCATAATTTTAAACTTGAACTCCTAAAATAGAATCGACTATATGCATATTCTACTTTAGATCACCAATCTATTTACAAGTATTTTAGAGGGTTGTGGTCTATGTAATACATAAAGTGTGTAGCTAATAAGTAGTGTCTAAATTCTTGTACATATACCATAGCCAGTGCTTCTCTTTCTATGATGTAATAATTCATATATGCACTTTCTATTTTCCTAATTGAAAAGTAAATAGATGGTCAACATGTCCTCGTGGTTGTTCTAACATTTATCCCATCACCATACCATATGCATCAACACGGATGTGAAATGGGACTACCTAGTTTGGAGAAATAAGTATAGGTGTATTAGCAATCTTATTCTTTAATGTATTGAATGCATCTTGACATTATGGTGTCTGGTATATTAATTTATTGTTCTTCATCTTTTGTTATTCCTTTGTTGGACCCCAAATTTTGACTAAGTATTTTGGTATTTTGGCATGGAATCGGCATGGTGTGAGAGGAGCATAAGCACAGAAAGACTATGGCATGGAACTAGCCTAGTGCAGAAGGACCGTGGCATAGAACCAACAAGTCACAAAAGGACAAGGACACAAAAGCACCAACATGAGAAGACCTAGCCAAATATAGAATATAACTATGAGGAATCCGAGAGCATATGAATTGAAATATTAATGAAAAACTTGGGGAGTGGGAGACAGTTGAGGAGTGATTCTAAAGGGCCATCCAAACTTTAACCATCATGAGTTTCACACCATCCCATGAAGAGGAAGACACATGGAAGCAAGGATCTAGCATAGAACAAGAATATAGGGAGTGCAAAGGCCCGGGTTCTTAGGAGAAAATAATTTATAGACTGCAATGATTCTTAGTCCACCAAGAGTTTGTTGACCAATCACTCATGCCATTTATTATGTAACTACTTGGTCAGGGAAAAAATGGTATAAATACGTCTATATGAGATCATTGTAAGTTGAATCTAGTCGATCCAGTGAAGTCTAAAAATAATTGAAATAAATGATGCAATGAGGAGCGCGGAGGAGCAGGACGCGTTTGGGGGTTCCAAGCGTAGCGGATCAGTAGCAGGCCAGAATGGCGATTGTCCCCTCCCTGGGACGGATTCTAAGGATAAAGAAACCCTGTATGTCGGTGAGCGGGCAAAGATTCACAAGATTAATGGCTGCCTTCTGCGTAGCCAAGACTGACCTGTTCTAGTTCTTCCCCCAGACGCTGTAAAGGAGGATGTGGAATACCTATCCTCACATGCTTTAACCTACAAATTTCTGGGAATTCGAATCCCTCTAACGGCTTTGGATGCCTGGATCCACCGCTCTTGGCAGGTGGAAGGTGATTTCGATGTTATGTTGGCTGGTAACAGTTACTTCATGGTGAATTTCTCCTTTGTGGCTGATCGAAATCAGATTTTTGAAGGAGGCCCATACTTTTATGATCGTATTAGGATATTTATCAAACCGTGGCATGCGGGTTTTAACTCAGCTGAGGACTTTCCTTCTCGAGTACCTGTGTGGGTTTGGCTGTCGAGACTCCCTCTGGAATTCTGGCATGAGGACATCCTGCGCCAAATTGGGGCTATGCTTGGGACGCCTACTGCAATAGCGCACCAAACACTTGACAAAAAGGTAATTACTTACGCCCGTATTTGTGTTGATATTGATTTAAATAACCCTCTGCCAGATGCTATGCAAATTTGCTTGGGGTCCACTTCTTGGCTTCAAAAACTAGATTATGAAGCTATTCCCTTCCGTTGCCGGTATTGCCATGTGTATGGGCATCTGCAGCGTCAATGTCCTCATGCCCCCAGAGGCACTGATACATCCGATGGGCCACCTGGGACAAGGTCTACTTATGAGGGCAAAGGAAATGGTCAACCAGCAAATCCGGGTATTAGTAAAGCTCAGTCTGATAAAGCAGCAAAAGGGAAGGCTCAGGTGAATTCGACAAGTCAGGGACAAAGCTCAAAGAAGGCAAATGGCCCAGATATGGAGGGTTTCATCCCAGCTCGCCGCCGGGCTAAGGGGCGTGGGCAGAAATGTCTGAATATGGACCGACAAGTGGACGCTGGATTTAATCATTTTGAAGCTCTTGACATTATGGCTATTGAAGAGGGATTTCCTCTTAATGATTAGTGTGGGGATCCTGATTTAGAGGAGCGACGTCCTAGTCTCAATGACGCTCAGGATATGATTGTCTAGCAGACCACGGAGGACGTTCTTACCCCTGAGGATGGTGCCCTAATGGTTCTTCCTGCTTCACAGGACATGGAGGTTCGTTGGGCAGATTTAGTGAAGGATGGGGGTGCATCCAGTAAGGAGAAGGACACATCTTCTGTTCTGGGTCTGATGCAGAGACCATTTAAGAAAGCTTCTTTTTTGGCCCCTTCTAGAGCTGGCCGCAGGAAGGATCAAGATAAACTCAAACTTACAGGTGATTTGTTAGTAGAGTCAGGGGTGGTCAAGACCCTGGATGAGCATTTCCCTCACTCTACTTCATGATTGTGCTCTCCTGGAATGCGAGGGGCTTGAATAGCACCCCAAGGCAAAAAGCTTCGCGTCAATTGGTGATTGATCACTCTCCAGATATTTTTTGCATCCAGGAAACCAAGCTTTCTATGGATTCTTTGTTTTCTTGTGTTCCCAATATATGGTTTTTCGGCCAATGGCAATGTGTTGGCGCTATTGGGAATTCTGGGGGTCTCACCATGGGGTGGGATCCAAGGAAAGTTGTGCCAATTTAGTGGATGTCATCCCTTTCAGCTCTCTCAATGGTAGCCTCCTCTATTGAAACTGGGGAGCTGATCCTGGTGACTGCGGTATATGCGCCTACTGATTTTTCCGGCTAGCTCAGGCTTTGGGAGCATATCCGGTTTGTCAGAAGTTGCCACCCCTTCTTGCCATGGATTGTTGCTGGGGACTTCAACTCGGTTCTTAGTCTGGAAGAGAAGAGTGGCGGATTGATGCGGTTGGGACCCTCCTCTGAGCTTTTCCGGCAAAATATTGAGCTTTTACACCTCTCAGATGTTAAGCCTCTTAACGGCCTCTTCACCTAAAATAATAGAAGTGGGGATGCCGCCATATCTAAGCGTCTAGACAGGTTCCTTGTTTCCTATTTTTGGCTATCTGGGTATATGTCGATCTCTTTCGAAATTCTTGACTGGAGAGGCTCTGATCATTGGCCGATCAAGCTCTCCACCAGGGACGTTAAGACTCCTAAGAAGTCCCCGTTCAAATTCCAGTTAATGTGGCTGCGCGACTCCTCTCTCCATGACCTGCTGGCTCAATGGTGGAGACAGGGAGCACCCGTGTATGGTACTGCGATGTACTCCTTTTCCAAAAAGCTGCAGTATGTCAAGAGAAAATTGAAATACTGGAACAAGTACTGTTTTGGCAACCTTCACGCTATGAAGAAAAAGGCGCAAAACCTGCTGGATGTTCTTACCAGGCAAATCAGGGACATAGGTTTGACGGAAGCTCTCCATGTTGCTGAATCACAAGCGATTACGGACTTAGTGGAATGGGAGCTTTGGGAGGAAATTTATTGGAAGCAAAAGGCCTGTATTGATTGGCTCCAGGAGGGAGACAGGAGTACTGCTTTCTTCCACAACTCAGTGCAGAGCAAGCGTAACAAAAACTCCATTACTTCTCTCATTGCCACGGATGGGACACGGCTGTCCTCTTCCCAAACTATATCCAGGGAAGCTATACGTTACTATTCTGATCTCTTCTCTACTGATCCTCCCTCAGAAGAGCTGGCTGAAAATATAGTTATAGAGTGCATTCCACCTGTTGTGACTTCGGGAATGAATAATTCTCTCATGCGCCCAATTGGCATGCCAGAATTGGAAGGAGTGGTCTTTAGCTTAAGAAAAGGCAAAGCCCCGGGACCTGATGGCTTTCCAGCTGAATTTTTTCAGGACTTTTGGGATATTATCAAGCAAGATTTGCTGGAAGTGATTCATGAATCTTATTCCAGCAAAGAGATGCTCAAGGCTTTGAACGCTACATTTTTTGTTCTTATTTCGAAGCAAGAGCAGGCTAATCAGCTGGACCTCTTTAGACCCATTGCACTTTGTAATGTGGTGTATAAAATTATCACCATGCTCCTAGCGAAAAGACTTAAGGCCTGTCTTCCCGCAGTGATTTCTGAGGAGCAAGGGAGCTTCATTGCTGGTAAATAGATTCTAGATGGGATAGTAATGGCTTTAGAGGCTATCCATTCTATGAACATTTCTCAGGAGCGCGCCATGTTCATTAAGCTGGACATGGCGAAGGCTTATGACAGGGTGAATTGGGGATTTCTGCGCAAAGTTCTCCTAACCTTTGGTTTTAGCCAGGACTGGGTTCGTTGGACTCTGAGTTGTGTTACCACTCCCTCCTTCTCGGTCCTGATCAATGGTGAACCTACTGAGTTGTTTGGGGCTTCTAGAGGTCTGCACCAAGGGGACCCGCTCTCTCCGTACTTGTTTATTATTTTGGCCGAAGGACTTGGACGGCTCATCAAAGCTTGTGTCTCCCAAAACCTGCTTCATGGATGGCGATGGGGGAATGGCTTATCTGTGCTGACTCACCTTCAATTTTTTGATGACACTGCTCTTGCAGGGAGAGCCCAGATTCGGGAAGCTGAAGCCTTTCGGCTTATCCTTGATACTTATCTTGTTGCTTCGGGTCAGAAAATTAATAATCACAAGTCCTCTCTTTTTTTCTTTCATACTCTAGAAGCCATTCAGAGGAGGATTGCTGCTATCCTGAGGTTTCAGATTCAGAGTCTCCCCCTTACTTAGGGGTTCCTATTGTTTCGGGAAGACAGCCACGGCTCTTCTGGCAGAATGTGTTGGATAAACTAAGACAAAAAGTGAACCATTGGACCCATAGGTGGCTTTCCACTGCTGGCAGGGTGATTCTCCTGCAATCCGTGATCCAAGCCCTTCCCATATACAAGAGTATGGTTTAGGCTGCACCGATGTACTTCCTTAAGGAATTCAATGCTCTCTCCTGTCAATTCCTTTGGAATGGTAACCTGCAAGGTACTCGCTGGAGCCTTATCAAGTGGGATACCATCTGCCGGCCTAAGAAGGAGGGGGGCCTTGGCTTGCACTCAGCTATCTGGTCTAGCCAAGCTCTGGCTGCCAAACTTTATTGGAGATGGTGCTCCAGTCAATCTCCCCTGTGGGCCAAGATCCTGTCCCACAAATATTTTCCTAGGGTTGATCCGTCAGATATTGTTAGAATGCCTCTTGAGGGCAGGGGCTCCATGGTGTGGGATACCCTCAAGAACGGAGCTCATCTTGTGAAACGAAGTCTTTTCTGGATTTGCAACAATGGTACTGAAGCCCTCTTTTGGAGCGACTCTTGGGATGGACAGCCTCCTCTCATTTCCTCTCACCCGCACTTACAGGGTCTTTGTGAGTCTTTCATTGATGTTGGATGGAGTACGGTTGCTCATTACAAAGAGGCCTTCAACCTGGGTATGGCAGTTGGTTACAGGTGGAAAAATTCTTCTGACTGGCCGCCGGGGGGATCGATGGAAGAGAGGTTGGAGTTGTCCCAAATTTTGGTCGTTAGAAGATACAGCTTTTTACAGGGTCATGATGTCTTGGCTTGGGGAGGCGCCCCTTCTGGGCAGTACTCTGTCTCCTTTGGCTACCATGCCTTGACGAAGCAAATTTTTGGAGATATGGATTGCTCTTGGTGGTAACGCGTTTGGAATTCCTTCTCTTGGCCTAAATGCAATTTTTTCCTCTGGATTCTGGCTTATAATAGATGTCTTACTTGGGATAACCTTTGCAAACGAGGCTTTCAAGGACCGTCCATATGTTTTTTATGCCATAGTAATGAAGAGACTACTTCCCATCTTTTTTTCCAGTGTTTGTTTGCTAGACAAATTTGGCATCTGTGGTGGAGCCTTTGGGATTGCCCATGTTGGCACGCGACCTCCTTGATTGATTTTTGGGAGCGGTTGGGCCATTCTTTTGCTAAAACCTCTGTTCTCCAGATTGCTTGGCTAATTGGGCCCTCCTTTATTTTATGGAATATCCGGCTGGAGCGCAACAGGAGGATTTTCCATGATAGTTCGCTAGATTCTCAGCTCATGTGGGGGCGGATCATCAAGTCTGTTCAAGAGACACTACGCGCTAGGTGGGAGGATGTTGGGGCGATGGATCCTGGGGATGCTGCCATCCACTCGCGCCTGTTCGCGCCCTCAGCCAGCAGTCTTTCCAGCGTGCCTCCTGTGTGTCGGGCCTGCATCTCCAGACAACAACAGCAGCCTGCCAATCGGTTTGGGCATTGGACGCCCCCTGCAGATGGCATTCTTAAGGTGAACATGGACAACTCCTCTAGGGGGAATCATGGAGCAGCTGGCATAGGAGGAGTGGGACGTGATTGCTTAGGAGAGATCAGGTTTGTTTTCTCGAATTACATTGGCTTCCATACTAACAACCTTATGGAAGCCCAGGCTATTCTTACAGCTGTGCAAAAATGCTGCCAACTGGGTTGGCACAGGATAATATGTGAGGCGGATTCACAAGTAATTATCAATCTACTCAATGGAAGGAATTTTACAAATGTGGATTGGCATTTGGCTTCAGTGGCTAAGCAAATTCTTCAACTTTGCACTTCCTTGGATTCGGTGGTTTTCCAGTACATTCCCCGTGAGTGGAATGGAGTTGCCGATTGTCTGGCCAAATGGGCCTCTGAATACAGTCTGTCTTGGAATATTTCTGACCATATGATGCTTCCCTTGAATCATTCTCAAAAACTAGCTCAACTTGTGAGCCAGGACAAGGATTTGTAATTCTCTTTTTTTCCACTTTCAATAAATTTTTACCCTTTTAGTTAAAAAAAAAAGATCATTGTAAGTTGAATAATACTGGATATCATTTTAGTGACTTATAATATAGAATTATGGATATTACAATTAGTTTTGATGTTAATATTCCAAATAGTTGATAGTTATGCATCTGATAGTGGGATTACACTGAGTAACTCATAGTAATAACTAATTATGAGATTTATATAACTTGTACTTTAAAAAATTGCATAATAATCTTAGACCTCCATGACATTTATCCTCATAATTATGGTTGTTGAGCTTAATGAGGCAAGGATCAAAGTAGTGTATTTATTTTTCTATGTAACTTGTAATTAGATATAAGTTTGAACTAAAGTATATGACTAGTATGTTATTGTGCAACATAACCCATGGGAATCGGTCTCTTGTTACACACTTTAGGTGAGCACACAAGACCACAGTATTGCATGAAGGGCTAGTGCACTAGCTCGTTTGGGCTACACTTAGCGCCTAAGAAAACATGATTAAGAGATTAAAAACCCAACATTTTGGTTCCATTTCAGGGCCTGTATCACTTGCTTCATAGTAATGGAAGATGCTTGAATGTATCACCCTTGATAGTATTAAACAATGGATTATTGGGGTCGAGAATAATTTTACGGTTCCTTATCTTGAACCATGAGTTTTTGCACATCAGTAGGTGGAACATCTCTAAATTGTATTATATGAAAATTATTTTATTGAAGTTCCTGTTCATTTGCATGCTTGGTTATCTACTTGTGCTCAAGATCGATCACAAAATTTTGGAAGAAGACAATCTTGGATGTTAAAACATCAAAAGGCTTTAGCATGATTAGGAGCACCATGGACACAAGATGTTAATATTTGGTGGAAAGGAGTGTTGAATAGCTACATTCTGGAGTATGTTGTAACCACTTACTCTTGTCCTAAAGAAGCCAAGTCCAATTTATCAAAGAGCCACATGGTTGATATATTAGACATTTCCCACTAAAAGTAAATAAATTCTTCATTGACTATGGGATTGCAACTCTACCAATGGACAAATAAATCCATATTTGCATGAGCCGCATAACTGGAAGGGGAATATAGCAGTGTTGGTAAAGAATTTTAAGTTTGAAATGGTAGCCAGTCAGTGGGAATTATGAAAGCAAAAATATGATGAAGCTTGACAGAGGATCATAGGAGGGAGCGGTATGAGAAAGGACTGAGAGAACTCAAGAAGTGTTGTTAGAGTTTGCAGGGAAGCATCAACACACAAAGAGGACTCCACTTTCAAACCATGCCCCATGCCACTTTTATCATATGAAGTAGAAACCAGCCAGATAAAAGAAACCGAAGAACCAAGTTTGAACCAACCAAGTTCCCAAACCATAGTGCACGCTCATGCTTTTGAATCAGATAAATTACGTATACATAATTGGGATATAGATAGTGTAGAATCAAAAATTGGTCTTATAAGGGAAATTGTAGTTGATCCAATTTTAACTCATACAAAATTTACACTTTATTTTCCTCTTCAAGAGAATTTCATGGATCAACTTGGAATTTATAGCGGACCTGGCATTCATAGTGGACAAAGTATAGGCCCAAATATTATTAATCAACCAGTTACCATGCCCCACAACACAAGTGTTCCTACTGGAGGTGATGGAGGTAGAATAGGAGGTGACACACGAGGAAGTGGTGTACTTCCTCCTCAAGGAATAGGATTTCGGGGTTCTCAACATCCACCAACATAAGCACCTCAACTACCAATAGTATATTATGAAATAACACTTCACCTACCTGAATATTGAGGCATGGAGAATGTTGCAAAACATGTCCATAAGTATGAACTCATTTAGAGGGCACGAGGCATCACTTCTGAGTAAAAGACCACACAATTCAAGACCACACTTCTGGAGAGAGCGCACAAGTGGTAGCGTAAGTTTGATCCCCAACAAGTGGTGATTGACTATGATCAACTCAAAAGAGCATTCTTTTAGGAATATGAGATTCTCGAATTTGAGCAACAAAGTATTGTCTCACTGAAAGATATAAAGTAAGATCTTATTAAAAGTGTACAGGAATATGACACATAGTTAAATATATTTCTATCAAATCTCTCATTTAAAATAAATGTTGCTCAGCATGAAAAATGGTTCGTGGGAGGTTTTGTTGCTTCCCTTTCGATGAACATTGTCCCAAAAGACCTTTACTAGCCCACACAAAGCTCTGGAAGCCACCCTTTGCACTGAAGTTAGTGGTAATATTGACACTAGGATTAGTCCTTTCATGGAAGCCCAAATAGCATCAATGGTGTTACAACTCAAAAAACTAATTACAAACAATACATATGATACTCGTAATGGTCTGTGGTATACTGATTGTGAGTCTAAAGGTCATAACTAAAGTAACTGCCCACACAAAAATATTCGCATTGTACTGAAGCAGTCATGTGAAATTTTCCATGAAGAACACGATCTATGCTCCTATCCTCTCTTGCAGCAAGATACACATTCTAAGGTGTCTAAATATTTCAAAATGTGTGATGCTTGCACCCATGACACAAATGATTGTCGGCTAGTTAGTGATATCCATAAAGCACGTGTGCATGGTACGTGCCAAACATCTATGTCCAACAATAAAGATAATGGTGGCTATCGTGGATGAGGCTAAGGGAAAGGATGAGGAGGTGGCCATTTCCCACCAAGAATTCATTATAAGTGTGGATCACTAGATCACTATCAACAAGATTATCCAATGTACCTAACATGTGTTTTTTTGTAAAAAAGAGCATCAGTTAGAAGAATGACCTGACCTATACATGACCATCACTAAGGAAATAAATGAAAAAGGTGCAAGTATGATTCACTTTGAGAAATCTCATTGGCAGTCGTGCTCAATCACCCCAACAGGTCAATAGGTGAATATCACTACGCGTAACAATGGACAATCTTAGTCTACATCTGCTCCTATTAAGAAGGTATAATGTGAAGAGCCTTGGGCAAGGAAGTATGATGATGCCCAACTATAGAAGGATATACTTTAGGACACTATGATGTTGGTATGAGAATTACAAGGAGAAATTCAATTTCTTAAGGACTAAGAAGCAATGCAACATGTTGATATGCAGAAGGTAACATAGCCTCAAAATGTGGCATGAGATGATTTCCAACAACTTTGCAAGCATACGTTGGATGAAGACATTATCCCACAACTATGTACTTGATTTAAAAATTAGGTACAAACACCAAATGACACTCAACCTCAATTGACTCGACAAACTGAGGATCATTGATTAAATCATGCTCGACAGCAAGATACCCCTATTCTTCTATCCCTCAAGAAGATAAAGAAATACTAGTAAATGTTGCCATCAATGGTTGGGTGATTTGGTACATCTTAGTTGACACTAGCGTTGAGGTTAACGTCCTCACCAAGGATGCATGGTGCAAAATGGCTAATCCAGCATTACAACCATCTCCATACGTATTATTTATGGCTAATAAAACTTGTGCTCTACCAATTGGCATCTTTAAGAATGCAACAGTGGATATCTTTGGACTATCATTCAAAGCTAACTTTGAATTTCTTAAGTTAGCAGAGGTAGATGAATTTCTAGCTCTATTAGGGAGACCTTGGTGTTATGAAAACAATGCAGACTTAAGTTTCAAAAAGCACTACATCAATTTTAAGAATACCGATCAACACATTATTATTCCATTGGATCAAACACATGGGCCTCCATATGTAAAACCTATTAATGTGGAAGAATATATTAACCACATATACAATGTCACGACCAAAGATGGTAAGCAAAATGATGCTTCGATGGACGTACACTTAGTCCCTTTTTGATACTACAAGCAATTATTGTAATTGGTGGGCCCATGGTGACTATGACCTCACTAGAAGAGTATGTGGTGCCATCGGCAGTAGTGAGAATGACCTGCACCAATATCATAAATGCCACAGGTTTATTCACCTTGTTACTGGATAAGTTAAGAGAGGACTAGTTATGGATACACCTTTAGAAAGACTTGATGAAGCCCCTTAGTTTTATAGATAAATGGAAATTTGTGACTTTGTTCATCACCTTGAAAACTTTTATAACTTTAATAATGATTGTATATAATCATTGGTTCACCTTTTTAATGGTATAGCCACAAGGTGGTGGCAGACTAATAATGATTGAATTCTCTATTGGGATCAAATACACTCTGCTTTGCATCATTGGTTTCATCATGATGACTGAAGATGAGGAATAATCATTATAGCGGAGTACAAGAACCTGAGCCACACATAGAAGCCTATGAATCCATGTGGAGGACTGAAGAATATTTCTTGCTAGAGTACCTCTAGGTACATGCTTTCTATGGAAGTTTATGAACTTGGGTTAGAACATGGTATGTTCAAGAAGAATGACATATGGGTACTCATTTTTGGCATATATTGAAAGAAAGCATGAAATCAACATTATCTTACTCATCTCCAAGAATGGACTTGTACCTCACTCTCTAGGCTATGCACGGAACAGTTGTTAGTGACCTTAGTCCCATTGAAGATCGCTTGAGATATATCCATGATGTCCCAAAAGAAGGGCTAGTCCTCTTTAATGATCCATCTACAGAATGCGTTCCCATGCTAAAACTTGTCTTTGATTAGGAATGTCGTGAATAGATACACCTTGGAAAACAAAAACTAGTATTTTAGGTAGATGAAGGTGAAGGGTCCGACCCACCTGACCCATTGGCAAATCATTTTGAGGTCCCTATAGATTATGGCTCACGAACTATTCATGATATTGATCTCGATGCAGACAACCCTTAGCGCAACATTGATATAGAGGAAGAACCAAAAATAACTATTGTAGATAATTACTTGATTAACACACAAGTTTCAAATATATTTGAGTTATCAAAAGAATACCTAGATGTCTTCCCAAGAAGCTACAGTGAGATGAAAGGTGTTCATCCATCTCTAGGAAAAATGCATATCAAACTGGTTGACAATGTTTGACCAGTCAGGAAAAGGCCATATAGGATGAATCAAATCTATGAGCACATGTAAAGGAAGAAATTGACAATATGTTGTGCATTGAAGTGATCACCCCAATTGATGAATCTAAGCGGGTTAGTCCCATGGTGATAAGTATAAAAAAAGATGGATGTATTAGAATTTACATTGATTATTGGATACTTAATGCATCTTGCATTACAAATCCCTTCCCAACACCATTCACAGAAGAAATACTTGAAGGCATCACTGGGTGTGAAATTTATACTTTCACAGATGGATTCTCTAGGTACCATTAGGTCCAGATCGCTAAAGAGGATCAACCTAAGACTACATTTGCCACTGAATGGGGATATTTTGCATATATTGTCATGCCTTTTGGGCTGAAGAACGCACTTGTGTTTTCACATATAGCCATTGAGGCCTTTAAAGATTTAATTCTTAAATTTTTCCAAGTCTACTTGGATGACTGGACAATTTATGGCTTGATCAAATACCATTGTTCTAATCTATGGCTCATGCTTGAGAATTACCGAGTCCTATAAATATCACTGAATCTAAAGAAGTGTCTTTTTGTTAATCCCTTTGGTGTTCTTCTAGGACATATTATTTGCAAGGATAGACTTTTGTTAGACCCGACAAAAGTGTCTATCCTTCTTCGCCTCCTAGTGCCAAAGTCTCAGTGCGAAGTTTGTGCCTTTCTAGGACATACATGCTATTCTCGAAAATCCATTCGTGGAAATGCAAAAATTGCCACACCTTTGGAATAAATTTTAAAACATAACGAGCACTTTATCTAGACCTGCTCTTGCCAAGAAGCCTTTGAGGCCTTAAAGGACAAATTGGTCACCGCTCCAATCCTATAGTTCTTTGATTGGATAAAACCATTCCATGTCCATGTTGATGCTTTTATAATGGTAGTTGGTGCAATCCTTGTACAACTAGGTGAAGGTCACTTGATCACCCTATCTATTTTGCTAGTAGGAAACTTACTCCAGCTGAGTAGAATTACACCACATGGAGCGTGAAGCACTATCAATGGTTTATGTTCTCGATAAATTTTGACAATACTTGTTAGCAACTCCTTTTATATTTTATACAGATCATGAGGCTTTAAAGTATCTATTAAATAAAATTGTGTTGCATGGACACATCTATCACTAGATAGTGTTGTTTCAAGAATATCAATTCTCTATCATGGTCAAACAAGGAAAAACTAATTGTGGCCCTAATCATCTTTCATGTATTGATTATGGAGAACCACCATGTGCTATTGAAGATGACTTACCTGATGCTCAACTATTTTGTGCTTCTCATGTTCTTGAGGAGTTGGAAGAGATTGGAGCTTTCTTAACTACTAGTTTAGTGCCTGATTATTTGACTCCATAGGCTAACAAAAAACTCATAGTCTGTGTTGCACCTTTTAAGCTCATTGGAAGAGACCTCCACAAGCTTGGTCGAGATGAAATCCTTCGGCATTATGTCATGAAACATGATCACTCTAAAGTACTCTAAGAAGTTCATGCGAGTGTTTCACGTGGACACTATACTGGAGAGGCTATCACGCGCAAGGTTCTGATGTCTGGATTATGGTGGCCTACCCTTTTTCAAGATGCCAAGATATATGTTAGGAAATGTGATATTTGTCAACACGTGGGCAAACCAAATCATCAATATGCCATGTTGTTACATCCAATTCTATCTCAAGAACCATTTGAAAAGTGGGCCATTGATTTTATCATCCCCATCAATCCAGTTGGATGATGAACAAGTTCCTGTTATATCATTATAGCAACTAATTATCTCACATGTTGGGCTGAAGCCATGCCAACAAGGGATTGTATTGTTTCTATTAGTGCACACTTCATGTGGGAACATGTCATAATCCATTTTAGATGCCCCTAAGTTTTACCATTGATCATGGTACACATTTCCTCAATCAAACTATTCACATCCTACTTACAAAGTTCATGATTGTCATCATAAAACAATACCATATCACCCCCAAGAAAATGGCACTAACGAGGTATTCAATAAAATCTTAGGCACAACACTCACAAAAATTTGTAATATTGGCCGAAATGACTGGGATGATAGATTATTTGTGATACTTTGGGCTTACCGAACAACCTATAAGCACCTGAACAAGAATGCACCGTTCAATTTAGTATATGGCAAAGAAGCAGTTCTACCAGTTGAATTCTTAGTACCATATTTTCATATTGCACACATTGGATAATTGGATGAGGAGTCATCCTTGAAATCATGAACAGCTCTTTGTTGTAACTGGATGAAGCTCATTTCCTTGCTCATTGGAGTCAATATGTGGAGAAATGCAAATAAAAGGCATGGCATGACTGACACATCAAGCACAAAACATTTACCCCTATGATGAAAGTTTTGCTCTATGACTCCAAGTTCACATGCCATTCTGAAAAAGTTTGAATTCACTGGGATGGTTCTTTTATTATTCATAGCATTTGACCTATTGATGCTTGTTGATTACAAATATTGGATGGCAAATTTCTTCCTAGACATTACAATAGAAGCTAGCTACAGTCATATTTTTCCTCTTAATAGGATAAATTTTGTAACACTAAGGCATATGCCATTAGTTTAGGATTTACTGTTTGAATAAAAGTGTTACCTTTGTTGCACACATAATTTCTTTAATATAGAGAGTTTCATTTTTTAGTTGTAATTTTGTGGAGGACCACAATGCAAATTTTAGTTTAGGTTAAAATGTATATGTATTCATGTTTAAGGATGCACACACAACTTAAGGTGTGCCAGTTAAATACCCCAAGGATAAGATATTCCTACCATAAAGTTTGAAATTAAAAAAAAAAAAAGAATAGAACAACTATCTTCCACTCCAAAAAAAAGCGCGGGACACAGCTATCTTCCACTTCAAAGAAAAGTGTGGGACAGGATGTGTTATTGATGTGAAAGAAATAGTAATTGCAATAAATGTGCCAACATCATGACAAGATAATACCATTAAATGCATTTATGGTGGGATGTGATGGTCGAATAATGGTGGCCATTACAAGTGCATTAATAATGAGAAGTGATGGTTGAATAATGGTGGCCATTACAAGTGCATTAATAATGAGAAGTGATGGTCGAAAAGAAAGGGGGTAGTAAATGCAAGTTACCCCCTTCAACCTATAAAAGGATGAGAAATCTCATTTTAGTTTTTACCTTTGCTTCCATTTGAGTTTACAGAGCTGAAAAAAAAATTAAGCCAAAGTGATTCCAGAAAAAATAAACATCAAAATTCTATAGACAGTTATTGAGTCGAGCATTAAGCTAAGTAATTAAGCACAGAGCTGACTTCGAAACATGACCTATGATAGAAAGAATTGGTAGTTGCAGGTTGTAAAGGTAGACATCCACCATTAGAGGGCATCGAAGCAAGAAAAGTTGAAGTCATCTACACCATAATCACGTATTCTTTTAGGAACATTAGATGGTCACGCCTTAACCTTTGGGCTTCTTATAGGGTGGTGTGGCCTATGAATAAGGCTTTAAGAATCGATCCATTACCGACTATACCAGAAGAAGAATAATTAATTAGGGGGGAAGCAGTATTAATCAGGGAAGAGACACCTGGAGAACAAACACAACGCGTAGAAGGAGAAGAGGTTAGGATGGTGTGCCAAGCAAAGAAGGCACAATCATCTCCACCCCCATCATTGATGATAGAGGAAATGTAGTATCTAGAAATGATGCTGCAAATGGAAAATTGGGCCTCAAAAGTACCCTCTTGATCCATTTTCAAAAACAACCACCGTCATCTTGAGAATGAGGTTGAGTTGTAAAATGACTATCGAATTAAGTGCCAAAACACTAAAAATCAACTGGTGTATGACCTCAAAATTTTCAATGCCTTGGATGTTGTGGGGCTATTTCAGTTACTCAACTTTCCATACTTTGGAAAACCTATGGAAGTAATTAATTTTCTACTCTCACGGGTCCATGAGGACTATGTCTTATTTGTTAGGCATAACATGAAGATTATACCTAAGAGAATAAGTAAAGTATCAGGATTGTTGTGCTTTGGCATGGACGTAGAGTTTGACTCAGAGGAAATAAGAAAAACATCAATGATGCTAATATACCAAAATCAGGGTCACATCATGCACATCAAGGACCTACAAGATCCCACCCTCCAAGTGGTGGTACACATCATCATGACCAAGATCGGTGACACCGATCATTGGAAAGAGGTGGATATGGCTCACCTCTACATCACTCACCAGGTAACCGAGGGCTTGAAGTATAATTGGGCCATGTATTTTTCCCATAAAATCATTGAGGATGCTGAGAAGACCCATCTGATACCCAGTCATAGGTTTTCATGGGGGATATTTTTGTTATTAATGGTGTTTGACAAGATTAGTGTCCCTGACTACACCTTAGAAGAGCTAAAGTGGGCATATCCACCCTAACACAAGTCCCCTACTGAGTTCTATAAGGTGTTCACATGCTCGGCCACATCACCCCCATTTATAAAAATAAGATGAAATCATGGTACAATAGAATGAAAGAAGCCTTTGGGAATGAATGATGTATTCCTAAACACTTTCCCATCCAAGTTGGTGAGCAATCTCAATTTGTTGTAAATCAACATTTCTCTTTGGCGCGCATCAAGATGGTCCCCTATAGAGAACTCTCTGCGTGATTGAAGCTACCCTATGCCTTTTTGGTGAAGTACTTCATCGACTCAGTAAACCACATTTTTGATGCATAATCTCTTGCTTTGGAAGTAAACCAGATCGACCTATAAATTCACACTCTCTAGAAGATGTATGTTTGTCCTAGCAAGAAAGCCTACAAGGAGAAGTGGGAAACTAATCAGACTGATATCAAGGTCATATAGGCCATGGTGGGAGAACAAGTTCATAATCTATTCTACATGCTACAGTCCAAGAATAAGACTTCAAAAGGTGCAGAGCATACATGAGAAAAACTTCTACCAGTACCTCAATTGGTGAAGAAGCAAGTTGGGCATGATGTTAGCATAAGTTATAGCAGTATCCTCCAAAATGGTAGAGGACTACCCAGGCACCACCTCCTAGACCTTCTCCACCTAGAGCTTCACCTTCGTAGGTTCCTCCACCCCCCGCTTCACCTTTAAAGGTTCTTCCACCCTCGGCTTCACCTCCAAAAAACTTCATAGGTATCACCACCAACCTCCAAGAACTTCATAGGTATCACCACCAAGGGTTTTGCCATCAGGGGTTATTCCATAAAATACACTGGAGAAAGAACCAGTGCATAAAGAACCTGAAAACTAAAGGGAAGAGGCATATGAATCTGATTTTGAAAAGACACCCTTCCTGGTGTGAGAGGAGGATACCACCTTTGTTGACATGCCATTGGACATTGGGGGTCCATTTGAAAAAGAGGGGGATGGTTGTGATACTTAGCAAATGAGTGTGATGACCATCATTAGTACTTCTTTGGCTACCGATACAGAGGTCAAAATTATTGAGCACGACCCAAATAAATTAAAGGAGCCTACTGATTATAAGGGAGAACCACCTTTGATTGATGCATCTACTAATTTATGTGTTCAATATCAAATAGGCATCCCATATAGGATGCTTTACTTATGGCCATATTTCCTTCCCTAAGGTACAACTATTGACATAAGGCGATAAATGTCCTTCCTTTTGGACATGTATAATGAAGAGCGCCATTTTGAGCTCCCTCCAGATAGCCTCCTATTATATTCTCAAGCACCAGTGCTGCCAACCCCACTATGGGTTGATCCCCAGAAGATGACCCCTCTGTAAGCCAACGTTGCATTTTTAAAAATGGCTTTTGAAGTCGCATGCTAAAATATGCTTTTTGATTCTGACACATGTGATGTAGAGAGGAAACATGGCTAGGTAGTGGTAATGTATGAAAAAGAGGTTTCTGCTCGAAAGGCACTCGAAGAAGAAGTGGTTGTGTTAAAATAATAAATGAAGGAGGCCATAGAGGCCAAGGGAAAAACTTTGAATTTGTGTAAATCAATTTTGGGCCAAGAATGGACATTAGTGGATGGAGTGCCTCTAGACAGAGAAGTTGTGAATAAATTGGAGACCATGGTGAATCTCTTATTGAAGCACTGCAAGGAATAGCCTACACCAAGGATTGAAGCATTTTTAGTGGCAGAGTAGTTTATTAAGGTAGTAGAGGTTTGTAAGTGCGCTCTTGAAAGAATTGGGGAAGTAACCCCCATCTTGGATGAGATTTTTGAGAAATTAGCATGACCTGATAAAATCTTGGAGGCTCAGATCCACACAAAGGAATCTCAAAGGCAACAGTTAGCAGATGCTACCCTCTTAATAAAGAATCGCGTCGAGCATGCAAAGGCATTCAAATATATCAAATCTATGGAGGAGAAAATAAATGCACATCGACAGCAACTCAATGCTAGTTTTGTAGTTCTCTGAGGATAGGTTGTCAGTAAGGTCTCAACATTAGAAGAAGTCTAGAAGGATGCCAACACATCCCTTGACCAATTGGTCAAAAAGGCCAACAAGTGTTCTAACCAACCTGAGGAGATGAAAAAATCAAAGGTGGCCATTGAAGAAATAACGTCAAAGCTGCTCAACACATTATCACATAGGGATAATGTCAAAAAGTAGATAGAACATTTTGGGATTGCATTTTTGGCTGAAGCCAAAACCGAGACTTAGATTAGGATGGACTAAGATTGAAGTGTGGGGTGATGTTGGACCCCAAATTTTGACTAAGTATTTTGGTGCGAAATCGACACGATGCGAGAGGAATATAAGCGCAAAAAGACTATGGCACAAAACTAGCCTGACGCAGAAGGACCATGGCATGAAACTAGCAAGGCATAAAAGAACAAGGGAACAAAAGCACTAGCACGAGAAGACCCAGTTAAAGACAGAATATAACTATGAGGAACTTGATAACATAGGACTTAGAACAACAACAAAAGACTTGGGGAGTGCATGGGAAGTGATAGATGGTTAATGAGTGATTCTAAAGGGCCATCCATACTTTAACCATCATGAGTATTACATCGACCCATGAAGAGGAAGACACATGGTATCAAGGATCTAGCATAGAACAAGAATATGGGGGGCACAAAGCCCTGGGTCCTTAGGAGAAAATAATTGATAGACTGCCACAACCTCAGTCCACCAAGAGTTCATTGACCAATCACTCATTTCATTTATTATGGAACAACTTGGTTAGGGAAAAATAAGTATAAATACCCTGTATGAAATAACTATAAGGTGACTAATACTGGATATCATTTTAGTGACTTATATTATAGAATTATAGATATTACAATCAGTTTTGATGTTAATGTTCCAAATAATTGATAGTTATGCATCTGATAGTGGGATTGCATTGTGTAACTCATAGTTGTAACTAATTATGAGATTTATACAACTTGTACTTTACAAATTTGAATAACAATCTTTGAACTCCATGGCATTTATCCTCGTAATTATGGTTGTTGAGCTTAATGAGACAAGAACCTAAGTAGCGTATTTTTTTTATGTAACTTCTATTTCTATGATACTAGTATGTTATTGTGTGACATAACACATGGGAATCAGTCTCTTGTTGTGAACTTTGGGTGAGTGCTCAAGACCACAGTCTTGCATGAAGGGCCAACAAGCTAGCTCATTGGGGCTATACTTAACGCCTAAGAAAATGTGATTAAGAGATTAAAAATCCAACATCCTCTATAGGGGTGTTAATTCCCACATAGTTGCAGATAAATTAATGGTCAGGCCTACTTTATCCCAACAAGGCCCTTACATCTTTATACACTCTTAGTGGTGGTAGACTTACAATTACTTTTTTTTTCAATGGATCCACCAGTAATCTCTCCTTACAAATGTTATGTCCCAATAGTGACCCAAACAGAGTCACAAATACACATTTTTTTTAATTCAGAGATATGTTTAGTTGTTTGCATCTTAAATACATTAGCCAAAATGTTTGGACACGATCTTTCTTTAGTCTATACACTATACATTCATCTAGATAGACCTCCAAAAACCCATAAATAAACTCTTGTAAAACATTCACCATAATGTGGATAAATATTGTGGATGTGTTTTTCAGTGTGAATGGCATCATAATATACATAAATGACCCTCTGTAACAAAATTAGTTTTTGAATTGTTCTTTCAAGGCTATTTTTACTTGATGGTACCTTGAGAAGGTATCTATAAAGGAGTATACTTCTCTTGCTGCTAAATTTTTGAAGATTTATTTTGTAAAAGGAGTTTGAAAGGGGTCATGGATGCATGCCTTATTTATCTCTCTATAGTTAATGCAAACACGGATTTACCCTAACTCCTTATGTTGGATGACCATAGGGTTTATTCATTCAGAATTTGTTACGAGGGTGATAATTATACTATCCAACATCTTATCTTGTTCTATTTTTACTTTTACTTTCAAGTTTGAATTGAGGCGGTAGGGTTTTTTCCACAATGATTTAGCATCTTCTCATATTTTTATTTTCATCATTCTCGCCTCTTCTTTGATCCATTTTAGTAATGTGAAAGTCCTAATAAATAGGCCCTCAAATTATCTTGGTAGCTCAAACAATATTTCTATTTTGGCTTCTAGCCAATAATTCCCCATCTTAGCAAAATTTGGGTCTCCTTCAGTTGTTATATTCTCCTCTTTATTTTTTAGCGATTAGTAGAAGTATTGTCTCTTATCTTCTACAATTTGAATTAATTCCCTTTAACCTTATTCAATTTATATTTTTCAATTTTCTAGTCAAATTTCCTCCTCTTTTGGTTCCTTCTTGGTCATTTTTCTACAACATACCTTTTCTTCATCTATTTATTTATTCTTGAAAAGTTTTCCTATATTTGTTATTGGTTTTAGATTAACCCTTACTTCTTTGTGATTTCTTAAAATTAGTTATTAATCATCCCTCTGCCTCATTTATATATCTTTTGTTCTTATTATGTCAAATTATGCTCTAGCAATGTCTTGTAGCATGAATAAAAAGGCTTTGATTTTCTATATTGCCCAACACACTCTTGTGTCTAAGTCCAAGAAATTTAGTGTTTTAAAAAAATGAAATTTTAATTTGTTCCAATCTCACATAACTTTATGCATCTCTTGGTGTATGTATCAAGCCCTAGAGTATGATTCAAGGGTCCAATAAAAGAATTGTACCTAAAGTCCCTGATCCATTTCACCCTTTGTCGTCCAATGTTTCTCATAGTTTAAGATGTGGAGTTTAGGAGTATGTGGTCCAACATACTTTGTAATTTTTCTTGCTTGATAAATTGTGTTTTAAATAATATTTTGAAGGTTCCAATTTGAGATGTCCCCCTTATGAGTATTCCACCACCTTGCAACAATGATAATTAATGTGTCATCTATAAATTTCAGCCTTTTGTCTTTCAAGGGGAATATTCTCACCATTTGTTTTAAGTATTATTCAATGTTACCCATGTCATTGATTTGGGTGATTTTAAATGTGATGCCCCCCTTTCGATATGATGTACTCTCCTTTTCTATAGAATACAATCTTTAATGTAGTATTTTGTAATAATTTATGCAATAATATCTTCATATGGCATGTTTTTTGTACCTTGGTTTATGCCTCTCCATACAACAATACCTCAATGTCTTTTGATTTTTTCTCTAAATATTCGCTCTCTAGAACCACTATGTGTTATTCATTTGGTTCATAGTCTTGATAGATATATGTTGCTTTCTTAATTGTATAAACCACTGATAGTTCATGAAACTCATTTTCTCCTTCATTGGGCCATAATTAGTCTGACCATGCAGTTTCCATCCCATTTTATAGTGGAAAGTGGACCACTAAACCATTCACTTCAAATGTGATATCGTCTTCTTCTAAATATAGGGTACCATTTTAGTCCACAAACCACTCTAAGTTTGGTAGCGTAGGGTACTCGATACCATACATATCTATGACCTCAAAGTCAACCTTATTTTTAATGCCCATTAAATTGATTTATACATTGTGGAGTGTACTTATGGGTGATCTTGGGGTCCCATCTACCATGTCAATATCATAGGTTTTTGCATGTAACTGTGGTTTCTCTAATGATTCCCAAGTGCTTCGTGGAAGAATGTTGGTGTCTACCCTAGGTCTGGTAGTTTTTATTACTTCTTGACCATTTATTTTGACATTTAAGAGAATGATTGTCCTTTTCCATTTCCAATTGGTCCTAAACATATTTCTATTGGGGTTTTATTTATATTTTCTTACCCTTCTCATTTTGTAATCTTTTTGTTGTTTATTCTAGTATTTAAAAAATTGCATTAGTTTATTTAACAACCCTTGGTTTTTAACTACATTCAATATTTGTTTAAGGTTCTCAATTTTTCCTTCAAACTAGATTTTCCACATTTAGTTTGTCACCTTTTTTCCATGTATGCCTTAGTTAGGTCATTCTCCTTGAGATTTTCAATGATTGGAGTTCCACTAGTGGAGGTGTCGTCTTGTTCCTCCCCCTTCTATTCTTTATCGACATTATTTCTTTGTGTTATTTTTTCTATATCTCTCTTAGTTATTATTTAAAATTTCTCCTCCTCCATTTGTTTCCTTATCTTCTCATTCATCATTTTGTTCTTCCTTAAATTCTAGCTTATCCCTTCGCTCTTTTTTTCTTAATCACCTTTAATTAATCTCCTCTTAATTCTCACTTTTATATTTTGTTTTCATGCCTCATACATCTTATTTAACCCCCTCCTCCCCCAACCATTTAAACCAAATATTCTGATGAGTCAAATCCTTTAAGGATCTCCCATCTTCTTGCACACCATCCCTTAGGTGACTAGGCCCCTAAATGAATAGTTTATCGCTCTTGACCATGCCCTTGTTTACAAATAGTTTGTGGATAAGAAGTGGTATGATTTTCAAGAAATTTCCTTGCACACCATCTAAGATTTTTTTTTCTTGTCAGAACTTGTCCAACCTTGGATTGCCTAAATGATCAAGAATGAATTAAATGTGGTCTCAAACCAATCATCTATCACTCGGGTCCAAGTTTTGTCAACTTTTGTAAAGGTGTCTAGTTTATTTGTTGTCTACTTAATGGGTTTGTGAATCCAAAGGTGGGATTCATCAGAATGTTTAGCTTGTATTAGGATGCAAGGCCACAATAGTTTTTCAAATGTTACCCATAACTCCTCGGTCTGTGGTCTAAAAAAATAAGCTTTAATTTATGGTAGTGATTCCCCTATCATCTTTAATTCTAAGTGAATAAAAAATTGTCCCACCACTCTTATATTTTTGTCAAAGCGGTCTTCCGAAAATAGTAGCGGATACTTTCCTCTGAACATTAGTTAACCAAAGTCCATGTGGTGCCACTAAATGTTGACATAAAATCTAGTACAAAGTACAAATATTTATGGGTTCAAGATGACTTTGGTTAGAGCTAACATTGAATAGAGGTTAGTACTTAGTGATTTAATCCTTATTAGGTAATGCAATTTATAAATTTTTAAGTGTGTACATTCACATACACAATACATAATACACATGTATTTTCTAATTTAACTCTTTTTATTCATATATATACGTATAAAACATTTGTTACATTTTGTAACTCTATCCTTCTGAAACATCTCTATTATAATAGATTTCCACCTTATATCAATCACAAGTATTCCTACTTATCTTTGTTATCTCCTCTATATTCACTCTACTTGTTATCTTCATTATATTCTATACCTTTTAGAAAATTGTGGTATAAATACCAACTTGTTATCTTTACAACATCAATAGACAAGTCTTGTAAGACATGCCTCTTCTTATACAATGTTCATGTGTTGTTGTGAAGTGTAGTAACTCATTGTGTTGCCCCAAAAGATAAAATCCTCCATTCTATCAACCTCGAATGTATTTTGCTACTTCGGTGAGGCTAGAGTTTCTATTTTTCTCTTCTTATGTGTTTATTTTATGCATAAGAATCCTACCAACATATTTAAATTAACAAGAAAATTTTCAGCTCGTAATCATTGTAACAGTTCTCTCAAATGCATCAAATGTTCTTCCTTAGTCATATTGAAAATAAAAATGTCATCCAAATATATTATGATAAATGATAAACTTACCAAGAAAATAATTTAGTACTTAATTCATGAGTCTCATGAATGTACTCGGTGCATTAGTCAACCCAAATGGAATGTCTAACCACTCATATAATCCCTCTTATTTAAAAAAAAATACTTCCACTCATCAACTTCCCTTATTTAGATTTGGTCATACCCACTCTTAAAATCAATCTTTGTGAAGTATTGTTCTCCACTCAAACAATCCATCAAATCATCCATGTGCAATAATGAAAATTTTTACTTGATATTAATCTTATTGATGGATCTAGAATCAGTGGACATTCTCCATTCCAAAAAACTTTAACACTGGCAGAACTATGCATGGACTCAATCTTTATCTTATCAACCCTTTATTTAACTCCTATACTTGTCTTTGTACCTCTGCATTCTCAAAGTTGTCAACCTATATGCCCCTTTATTTTGAAAATTCAATCCTAGAATCAAATCCATGTGATGACTTATACTCTTCATGGATGGAAATCTCTCTAGTAGATTTTGACACGGTCTCTACAAACTCACTTAGCATTTTATTCACTATGCACATAAGCATTTATTCAAGGTTTGTAATTAGAACTTGGGCGAGCTTTGGTAAGAGTGCATAACATTTGCACCCCTTCACTTATTTTAAGAATTTCCTACCCAATACCATCAATATATTTGGTCCATTGTCCACCTCTTCATTCTTATCCTTCAAGTGATTTAAATTTTATTTCCTCCCATCCTAAACTAAGGCATATGTATTTATTTGTCCATCTATTTCGCCTTCCTATCAAATTGTCAATGCCTTCCAAGTAATACACGACATACATCCATGGGCATTATGTTCTACATGACTTCATACTTATATGCGCCAATCTAGAAACTTATCATGCATTTCTCATTCACTAGAACCTGATGTCCCTTCAATAACCAAGATACCTTGTATGGATTTGGATGCACAATCCTCTTCAGACCAAGTTTCTTAACCATCTCTTGCGAAAAAATATTATTTGTGATACCATTATCAACAATCACTTTGCATAATTTACCTCTAGACTAGAAAATGATTATAAATAGATTATTTCTCTATGCAAACCTATTCTCTTCCTTTGTAGGTTTCAACAACATTCTCAACATCATGAGAGCTTCCCCACATTCTAGTTTTTCTTTGTTGTGAATTGATGCAATACTCTCGTCACTCACTTGCGTGATATGCACATTCAGATCATTCCTCCTACTACCATCATTTTGTGTATGTGGGCACTCAAACGCTCTATGCCTAGTTTCACCACATTTGAGACACATACCCATGAATCCTCTCCCTCTACCTCTTCCATAGGATCCTTTACCTCTAGTAAGACATCCTTTGCCTCTTATTGTAGTATCATTGCACTGATAAGTGCAAGCTTTTCCTTCTTACACAGAGTAACCTTTGTCATTGCTTCCTTGTCTTTGCACATGTGAAAACTTGCCTCTCCCTCAATCTACACCTTATTGTTTATGAGACAAATTCTCCTCAACCATAAATGCACATTGATAGGCTTCTTCAATTGAATGCATGTGAATCATCCCAAAATTGTCTTGAATGCAAAGTCATAATCCATTCATGTAGCTTGAGACCTTATCGATGTCATCTTCAACATGACCTGCTCTGATGGTGAGTCTATAAAAATCTTCAGTGTAACATCTCCTTTTTCACATATTTTTCAACTTATTAAATAAACTTAACTAGTAATCCGAAGGGAGAAACTTAGCCTTAAACTTCATAAGTAGTCTAATCCAAGTCTTGATTTTATCTTTACCTCTTCAAACTCTTTTAGTCTGCACATGCCCACACCACAAAGATGCACGACCCTTCAACTATTTGCATGCAAACTTAACTTCTTTGGGATCTTCTATACTCTCATACTCAAAATATTTATCTAACTCAATGATATAATCAATGAGATATTCATCACTTAAACTCCATGAATAACTACAGGTGTCCAATTTTCATTTACTACTCACCTTGTGACTGTGCATAACAAACTATCTTATGGTTCATTTTCTACCTCCTCTTCATCATGAACTTCGAGTGATCCTTCTGCATCATTTCTCTCATCATCCATCACAACTCCTTTGTGTTGTGCGGTTTCCATAGCCTCCAACCAGTGTTGTATTCCACTCATCTATTCAACCAATCTACAAGTCTTACCTCTCTAGGAACTCTTGTCCCTCATGCAAAGAAACCTCCTTTGTGTGCCATTCTCACAAAATCTAAGAACAATCACTACACCTTCTATCTAACATGTTCTGGTTGGAAGATGCCTTCATTGTTTTCTAACCAAACTTGTAAATCTGAAAAATTGAATCTCATGCACTTACCTATAGGGAATAAACCTTGCTCGATTACTAATTGATGCAGTTGTAATTAGAGGATCCAATGAAGGAAAACCTTAGACCACTCAGCCCATAAATTCCAACAAAATAAAACAACACAAATATGTTCTTTATTGATTGCAATTGACAAAAATTACAACTTGCACACACAATATTATTTAATACATTACAATTCTATGTAGTCTTTCAGCAAAATCAAATAAGATGCTTTACAAATTTTGAATGTTCTAGATCTAAAGATCTCTTGGAAAATACTCAAACTCACTGCTAGCCAACTACCCATCACAAGTGTAGGGGCATGCTTATATAGGCAAAATACCCACCTACTTACAATAATGCTCCCAACAACCCACTACAACTATTAAATTTCCATAAAACATCACTATGCACCACAATTATTAAATACACAAGACAATCTTAAGGACTCATAACACATCATAAAGTGAAATTAACAATCTTTATTTCCCATAACAACATCCATGTGTGATTTGAGGCATTTAATGGAATGGTTACAAAATTGTAACGGCTTCTTTGTTTAGCAAACATGATACCTCTAAATAACTTTCGCACCTCTAGGCATATGGGTGCAAAAGAGTGCACAACCAAACTTAGTGCAGAAGGTGCATAGGGGCACAATTAGACTTAGTGTAAAAGGTGTAGAGGTGCACAACTAGACATAGTGCAGAAGGCATAGAGGGTACACAACCAGGGTTAGTGCACAAGACGCACAAGGTGCACAAACATAGAAGGTGCATGGCAAGAATTATTGCACAATGCATAGAAGGTGCATGGTCGTACTTACTGCACAAGGCATAAGAGGTGCACAATTTTAGAAGGTCCATGGCCCGACTTAGTGCACAATGCATAAAAGGTGCATGGAAAAAGTTAGTGCACAAGGCGTAAAAGTTGCACAAGTGTAAAAGGTGCATGGCTAGATTCACTCCATAAGGTGCAAAAGGTGCATGGCCATTCTTAGTGCACAATGGGCACAAGGTGCATGGCCAAACTTGGTCACAAGCACAAAAGGTGAATATACAAACTTAGTGCACAAGGTGCACAAGCAGAGAGGGTGCATGACCAGACTTAGTGTGCACACATGCAGAAGGTGAAAAGGGTGCATAACTAGACTTAGTGCTCACAAGTACAAAAGGCACAGAGGGTGCGTGGCTAGAGTTAATGTGTGTAGGTGTAAAAGGTGCAGAGGGTGCATCGTCAGAGTTGGTGTGCACAAGTGCAAAAGGTGGAGAAGGTGCATGCCTAAACTTAGTGTGCACAAGTGAAGAATGCATAGAGGGTGCATAGCTAGACTTAGTGTGCACAAGTGCAGAAGGCATAGAGGGTGCATGGCCAGACTCTTTTTTATGCAGGATTACTCGTGAACCCAGATGCTCCTGCATCAATAGGCCACAATAGATTGTATTAGGTTATTTTACATCAATGTAGTGATTCACATATTATATCAATCATGTATGTTTCTTTAAGTTCTACACGTTTTGGTTAGGTTGTAGTAATAATTATTGTGTGAAAATTTCAAACTCTTTAGTTTAGAAGTGTTTTACTTTTGCATTGGTGGACGATAATATGACATGTTATGTAAAACTTGTGCAGTGGGTAGGTTAGCTTAGGTGGCTTTTCACACACCACAAAGTCAAGTTTAGTGTTAAGTCTTAATGGTATTTTGTGCACATATTATACAATGCTTTTTGGGCATAGGTCTTGGTCTTCATGAGCAACATGATATTATCCTTGTTGGCTCTTCCCTTGGTAAAAATATGTTATCAGGTATGCCATTCTGGAAGGTGGGGGAATTCACATTTAACATTTTAGTGACCAACCAACATATAAAGCAAATTCTTATTTTCCTTGCTCTTGATGTTCTTGTCATATTGATAAGTGGAGTGTTTGGTTTATTCCTAGAGAAGCTTATTTGAAATGACAAGTCACCATTGCTCTTGGTGTTCTTTGGGTGTGGTTTGGTAATTTGTATTTCCTTGAAAGGATAAAGAGATGTAGTGAGACTCATAAGTATGGTTAGCACATGGAAGTTGGATGCAATGGGTAGCACAAAACAAATAGAGTGTGTGCACTAGAAGTAATAAATTTATGCATAGAGGAGGAAGTTTGCTAAGTTAGTTATTGGAGTTAAATATTTTGTGGGGTGGTTTTTTCCAAAATATTCATCTCTGGACCAAATTTTGAAACATGCAATGCTTTAAGGATGAACCCTTGGGAGGTTTTAGATGCACAATTACAGTTAAACACATTGGGAGATCAGTTAGTAGCACATGAGGATGCAAAGTTGGTGCACATTGGGGATGCATGATGTGAAGTAAGGAGAGGTAATTGTGTTTAGTTGTGGCTTCATGTGCAACATGGTTCATGGAATACTACCTCCATTATTCAATGAATGTCAACGATGAATGCATGAAATAAGAGTTGTGATGACATAACATATGTTTGGTCTGAAGGAATGTTGGTATGACAAAATATTCTAAATACCACAAAAGGCTCACTCTAATAAAATGGGGAAGTATTTAATCTTATGTCTACTTATCTTATAGAGGTTCCACATATTGCACAAGGCAGTAATGTGTGAACATAAGAATCCCTATACATGCAAGGTTGGTGCAACAGTAGAGGGGTTGCATAAATGACACAAGGAAATGGTGCATGAACATAAGAGTCCCTTGCACATGGATGTACGTGCAAAGTCAACACAAGTGTAGAAGTGTTGTGTAGATTGTGCAAGGAAAATCAAGGGCAAATAAAAGAGTCCCTTACACATGCATGCACACAATCCCAACAGATTACCAACAAAGTAGAAAGGATGTGACCTTAGACTAGGAACTATGATTGTCGACGAAAGATTCAAGAGTGTCAAATAATGTAGGAACTATGATTGTTAGAAAAAGACGCAATGCTAGATATTGAAGCAAGCCTAATGTTAGAACATGTGAGATGGTAGTAATTAGATGTCATAGGTCAAAATAAATGGATGAATGTAATTATTTGTAATTTGGTAAAGTCTACATTTGGTAGATGATGAGGCCATGCTTGTAGTTATTGGTGACTTTATAAGAAAATTGTTGAGCACTTATTATACAAGTGGGTTGGGTGCTTATATAAATCCACCCACTACACTCGAGAAAATGAGTCTCGTAAGGGAGAGTTGGTTGTTTCATTGTAACACATTATTGCATCTTTGTAGAGAATCCATAAGATAATCTAGGATTGTTGTTGTAAATAGGTAGAATAAGGATTTAATGTTTACCTACCTTGACCGCACAAGCAATGATGTGAGCAAGGGTGGAAAGTCACAATAGATTATATTAGGTTTTTTGTATCAATGTTGTAATTTGTTTATTCAATCAATCATGTATGTTTCCCTTTCTATATGTTGTTTTGGTTAGGTTGTAATAAAGATTCTATGCAAATGTCAATGTCTTTAACATAGAAGTGTTTTACTTGTGCAATGGTGGACAATAATATGACACATTATGTAAAACTTGAGCAACATGTGGGTTAGATTAGGTAGTTTTGTGCATACCATAGAGTTAGATTGTGTTAAGTCTTTATGGAGTCCCACACAAATGTTTTTCCATGGTTTGTGGGTACAAATTTTGGTTTTCACAAAATTCTAGAAGATGGGGGAATTCACAGTCAATAAGTTCATCTATGAGAATATAATCACAAGGTTTTGATGTGATAATATCTTGTTAAGAGATAGAGAAGCACACTGTGAATAACACCATCAAAAGCTTCAAACATGAGTTTATTATTTCACACAAGAGCACAATTATTGTCTATAGGAAAACAGCAAAGAGAAGACTTGAACAACATATTGAAAAAGATTCCCCAAAATATGTAATGTGATTCATGATGATTGGGAGAATAAGATTCCAGTAGTACTTTGGGTGTTACAAAGCAAACTACAAGAAAGCCATGGCATATGTTATTTGAAAGTGTATGTCTTGAAAGTTGTTATGTCAATGGAATATCTAGTACCAATTTTGCGAATTGCAATCATCACAAGCTTGGAAGATAAAGAATCATTGAAGAAGAGGCTAGAGGATCTAATTAAGCTGGAAGAAACAAGGTTCATAGCTATATGGACTCAAGAAGCGTCAAAACAAATCTTTGCACCAAGGAACTCCAATTATGTGAATGGATTATGAAATGTGTATCAAGACCCATATTTTGTCTTGGTGAATGGAAATCAAGTTGGAATTTTTAAAAGCTCTTGAAGAATCAAACAAGGCGACCAAACCTCCCATACTTGTTTGTGATTTGGATGAAGCCTTGTGCAGAACCATGAATTCTCAAAGGATTTTGAGAGATATAAGAGGACTCCATGTCTTCCCTTCTTCTCACTTATCTCATATATAGTTTTTAGATGACACTAATTTTTAGAGTGGTGGAAATTCAAAAATCTAAAAAATTCAAAGAGATTGTTCACTCCTATTCTAGAGCCTTGGGCCTACTAATCAATGTTGAGAAAATGAATGTCTTTTTATTAATGTCAATATAAGAAGGCAATATCAAGTTGCAAAGGTTTTGGGTTTTGAAATTAGGTCCTTGCAAACCAAGTATTTTAGGTTATCTTTATCTAGAGGAACAAGAAACAATATGTTGTGTGGATTTAATAGTGAGATTCTAGAATAGACTCTCTTCTTGGAGAGGGAAATCATTGAATCTTGCATGTAGGCTTTCACTAATCAAGGTAATCCTTCTGGCCCCTTTTGGTTTACATGTTTCCTATTCTAAAATCCGAGAAAAGCTTCCTCTCCAAGATCTCCAAAATAATGAAAAAAATATTATAGCGAGGGACTTCTAAGGAGGAGGTTCCCCTACTTACCTACTCCAAATTTTGTGGTTCAAAGAAGTGTGTGGAAACAAGTTTGAAGAGTATGGAAATCCATACTAGATTTTTTAGAACAAAATATTTTTGGTGAATGTATGAAGGGGTTGACCAGTGTTGGAGCAATCTTCTTCGAGAAAAATATCTAGATTTTCCAACCCTTGAAAGAATTCACTTCTTCACCAATCCCTTTTGGGTCTCATGTGGAATTTTATTCTTCACTTGAAGCCCCTCGTCATTAACAACCTCATCTAGCAAATTTTCAATGGTCAAAAAACATTTTTTTGAAGCATTGATTGCAAAGGCACAAGGTCAGCATTCGACAATTTGGAAGATTGTAAGATTATTCTTTGAGTTGAATGGGATAATAAGGTTTGCAATTATTAGGAGGAGATGAGAGATGGTTACATCATTTGAAGAATATGGAAACCTTCCTTCGAAAATAAAATTTCAAAGGATCGTAAAGTTTTAATTTCCTTTATCTTTGAATCTTATAGGGCTACCTTGGACTCCAAAGAGGACACCCTAAGATGGACTAGGAGTAGATCAAGTAGATATAAGGTCAGAACAACTTACAAGTTGGTGGCAGAAGAATCAGGGCTAAAATAAAATCGGTTGCATGATCTTGTTTGGACTAAATTTGGGGTTTCCTAAAGAAAGTTCATTTTCATGGGGAAAACTACTTCAATCTTTTGGTTTGTGTGAGGCAAAGCCGTACCCACCCCTAGCTTTGCTTCCTTCCTCAAGGTTGTTTTGTTTTCTTAACCTTGTCTAAGTACAAACCTAACTCCCCTTTGGAAGGCTCCTCCCTCCATTTGGAATGTATAGTTAGAAAGAAACAAAAGGGTGTTCCATTATATTACAAACCCTTGAAAGATATGTTGGAACATAGTTGAGGCTTCTATATCAATAGTTGCATCTTGGCATATGAAAACAAACCCTAAAAAATTGTGACTCAAATAAATCAATTCTAAACAAATGGCCTATAAATATATTCATCCCTAGAAAATGGGTAAGAGAGAACAAGCCCCCTTCAAAAGTAGCAAAATGGTTCTCTCTACCTTTCAACTTGATTAAAATAAAAACTTATGTGGCTTCAAAAGAGAACACATGTCAAGTTGGTGTTGGCTATCTTCTTCAAGATCATAATGCTTTATTTATGGGGGTAGCGTCTTGTTTTATCCCTAAAAGTGCAAATAATGAAGCAAAAGCTTATCGGATTAATTGAGGGATTTAAGCTCACTCTTTCCCAAGGCTTACATCTCCTACAAGTATCAAAACAAGCACAATGTTCTACCCCTCCTCCTAAGGGATATGCTTAATTCCTTATCACCTTCTGAAAGTGTATGTCGTTCAAAGATTAGGCAATCCTATTTTAAAATCCCTAATTCTCGAAGAATCCCTTATAATTATTTATAAGCAATTGGTACCCATTAAAAGCTCCAAGACTTGAATTATGCTACCTCAAAAATCATGGGTTGTTTAGGGTAGTGGTGGGTCATGTCAAACTACTCATCAATCAATTCCTTTATTTGCTTAGCTTTGTTGCTTCTATATTTCCATTTGCTTCTTTATTCAAATTATATGTTGACTTGAGCGAAGGAGCGACGAAAGGATTTTTGTGGAGGAAAAGAAAACCCTAAGTGACGAGCAAAGGGTGTAGGTGTCTGCAACAATGCTCGGGTCTGCAACAAGTCTACAACTTTCCTCTACCCCCTCACTAGTGGTATGGCGCCAGGGCAATATGCCATTGGTGTTTCGATGAATCAAGGCCCTAGTTTTTCTTATAGGGATGTTGCTCACCCCAAGACACCATACCTTTAGCATCTCCCACTCTGTACATTGGGGAGAAATCAAATGAAGTCCCTGCAATAGAGATTTCTTTCTGAGGTAACTAGATTAAATTTAAAGATTATGCAATAATTTTTAGGTTTAATGGATTTTGGCTTCAATCAGAAGATTTGACTCAATGGGTTGAGGTTATCTAGACCAAAGACTGTGTGATCTATTTTTGCTCTGAAGGGTTTTTCGTAGTCCAATTTTTTGAACTTGAGGATTATCAAAGAGTTTTTGAGTAGGAACCTTGGTTTTGAGGAAGAGTTGGGCTCTTTGTTACCCCTTAGTTTTTCTTTTTTGATCCCTCAATAATGGTGGTGTCCAAAATGCCAATTTGGGTTCAACTCCCAAATCTCCCTCTTCCCTTCTTGCACCCCTCAGTAAGTAAAGTTATTGGTGAGAAGCTTGGGAGATTCATCAAAATTGATTTTGAACGAGCTAAACAAAGGTTGTATACCTATGTTCGTATTTGTGTGGAGGTGGACCTTAACAAAGGTCTTCCAGATAGAATCCAATTGAAACATGATAACTCCCATTGGTTCCAAACCTTAGATTATGAAAACACCGTCTTTAGATTTCATTTATGCCACCAAACTAGCCATCTCCAAGGGGTTTGTCCTCATACAAGCAAGCCAAAAAAGAAAAAAGATCAATCTTCTCATCTAAAGGTTGGCAACCATATGAACATTCTAATCCAACCAAGGTCATAAAAAAATCTAAAGATGGCACAGGAAAGAAAGAAGGTTCAATTTTTTTTGGAGAACTGGGGGTGACAGATTCTTCTTGCCAAACGACCTCTACAGATAATGCTACAAAGGACAATATCAAGAGATCACATGAATCTGAAACTTCTGGATCTGTAAGGACCAACCCTTATTTGATCATTAGCGCAATCATGCACTTCCAATGGTTATTGCTAGCCCGATGGATATTGATTGTCTAGAATGTTGGACTGAGGTTCAAAAAAAAGGAGCAAAAAAAGGTCTTGTGGATACAAGATGTGTCCATTTGTGATTTTTTTCTCTTACTAGCCTTTTGGTATATTGGCTTGTTTCATCCAATGTGAGTTAACTTTTGGGATGCGACTTTCCCACCCATCTTTTTTTGTATGACTAGCATTATACTATAGATTGTTTTATCAATAAAGGTATGCTTTTCATTCAAAAAAATATATATGTTGACTCTAATCCCAAATCTAACAATGCTAAAAATAAACTATATATATATATATATATATATATATATATATATATATATATATATATATATATATTAGAACTTATGTTGAATTGATGTTCCTACTAATTTTTCTGTAAGTTCCAAGGGTGGTTAATGACAAATAACAAGGCAATAAGAAGCTCTCCCTATGTAAGAGTTGTTTCTAATAAAAGATTTAAAAATATCTTCTTGATGAAAAGATTATGCAGGGATGTTAGACATTTTGATCAATTTTGGGCACCAAAGGCAAAATTGCTAACAATGGCTAGATACATACAACTTCAATTTAACAAAAAAATTGTGTAAAAATTTGCCCCCTAACGAGTGAAAAAGAAAGTCACTCTAAAATCTTGAGTGAGGCTTAGCAAATCGGAGAATACTCCTAGACAAATTTGGAAAGGCAAAGCATAGGAATGGAAAGCTCGGTGATGGGAGAGGAATTGGCAACATTCTGGCCTAAGGGAAGTCTCTCTCAAGCAGATTGGAAGTAACAAGGCAACATCAAAGGTTTTTGGCAAAATACATTAAAGACTTAAAGATTAAAAAGCACGAAGGGAAGGCATTCCTTTGGAGCTTGAGGGCACTTTCAGAGTTTAAGCAAATCCCTACAAACATCTCCAAACAACAAAGAGATGAGCTCCCTTAAGATAGTGACTCTAACATTGGATAGAGAAGAAGGCCCAAATTTGACGTCTATTTATACAAGCCCAATCATGTCTAAAGAAGGGATGACCTACATTCATTATAATGAGGAAAGTGGAAAAAAATCTAAAGGAATTAAATGTAGAGACCTCTGAGAGGATATCATAAGCTCAAAACTCGAAAAGAATAATCTAAAGGAATTAGATGTAAAGATCTTTGTGAAGATATTAAATATTGAGATGCAAGGTAGAATAGACAAGGGGCAAGTTGGCATTTTTTGAGCAACTACTACTTCAACCTACCCACTAGCTAACATCGACGGATCTAAGAATGTTATTGTTAACTTCTAAGCTCAAGTTGGCCAAGCGATTAAAAAAATGGTAATCGCTGCTTCCTTTTTTATTTTTTTGAAATGAACATAAAAACTCCATCACATCTGATACTTGAAGATCGTTACACCAAGTCAACAATTAATGGGGCAAATTCAATATGGATGAAAAATTCAAAGTGCCCAAAGTTTGGGCACGTAAAATTCATTTTTTTCCCCCCTTTTATGAGGGGTACCCATTTAACCTTCACCTTTTAATCAAAATAAAACAATAACAGAAATTGATTTTTATTTTTTAATAAATTTTAATTAATTTTTTAATCAAAATAAAAGAATAATAATATTGTTTTTTTCATTTTTAAATAAATTTTAGATTGACTAAAACCAAACAAAACAAACTAAGATCAATAAGCTTATCACAAACAAATTCACAAAGAATAACCTACAAGCTAAAACCAACCACAAGTAAGAGATTTACACAAACATGAACACACAAGCTATCATTTTTTTTATAACATAAATAAGAAATATTCTTACAAAATATATAAAAATATTACATTAATAATAATAACATTTTTAGAAAAACTTGCAATAAAGTAATGTATTTGCATATAATACAAGAGGCACATAGCATAGAGTACTGATCCTACTAAACAATTTTTAATTTATGTTGCAGAGGTACACCCTCCCCCCCGGCGCTCCCTGTTCAGAGACGCCTCCAGCATGGGGACGTCTCAGGTACTCCCGGAGGTGTCCGTGGCCGTGCTGGAAACGTCCGGCAAGGCCACGGACGCCTCCGAGAGTGCTCAAGACGTCTCTGGGTGTGCCCGAGAGATTCCGACAAAAAAATGGCGAAAAACTTTTAAAAAAAAAATCGGAAAATCATTAAAAAAAAACCCTAAAAACTAAGCAACCCTAAATGTAAATCCAGTCCGAACCCAACAGTATATAAATAAAATAAACATTTAAGTGTAAGATTTCTTATACTTTAATTTATATTTTATTTATATACTTTCAAGATGTTTGAGAGGGGTTTCGGACCGCTAAGAGCTATAATGCAAATTCTAGGTTTTGGAGGATCCTATCATATTTCAGAGTTAGTTAGATTCCAGGGTTTTAGAGTTAGCCATATTTCAAGGTTTCAAGATTTCAAGGAGACATCATAGGAGGTATGAACGCTGCATTAATGGATGTATGCGTGATAGAATAGCATGAAAATATCTCTCGCAAAGTGCCGCAAGCCGATCCCACCCCATTCCCTGTGCACCCCTTAAGGCATGCACTCATGAGATTCAATGCACCGATGAGCCCTTATGAGAGAAAGTGTCAATAAATGATAAAGTTGAAAAATAATGGGAGTGGCATTCATGATTTTGTGGGCAATCGAGATGATTTATTCTAGATATGAATGTACATCTTGTCTTTGAAGTAATGAATGAATGAATATTATATATTTTTAAGTGTTTTATCATTTATAGACAAATATTTTCATACTATGTAGTTTCAAGTGTTTTACTAAAAAAATGAGTTATATATATATATATATATATATATATATATATATATATATATATATATATCCACGATGTATCCAAATCAAGGTTTCCGAAAAATGACATACCCGCGTACTCAAGACGTCTCCGTACCCGTACCCATATCCAAACAACATAGTTTTTAATAAATATAAATATTGATTTAACTTTTCCTCAATATGTCACATTAAAATTTGTATTTCAATTAATTTATTGTCATTATTTTTCTATAAAGTAAATGAATCAATAACAAGGTTCCATAAACATTACGTAATCTAATTGGTGAGGATGATAGTTTGTTACACAATCCATCAAGGTACAAATATTTCTAAAAAATTAACAAGGAGAGTCAAACGAATAAGGCCAAAATAATTTCTTAAGAGCCTTCGACATATTAGATACCTCTTAATCATAGCTACTTAGCTAAAGGAAGGCTCCAATTTAAATATGCACTTACTCAACAATTATAATTTACTATATATTCTAAAAAAATGAACAAAGATACTAATATCTATGTAATTTTAGACTTATACACCCTGTCGCGCCCTCCCCCAAAACACACACACATCATAAGCATTTTTTCGTCTACCCTCTTTTGTAATTTATTATAACTTGAAAATTAGTAAAAATTCCGTTATTCAAACATGAAAAACCATCGTACATAAATACATTTATCAAACAAGATTTCCAAACTACCAACATATAAATACTAAATAGATAATAACTACTTTGATCTTTATTCTATTACTTGTTTGAACTACAATAAGAACCTTGCCTCCTTTCAAAGGAAAAGCACATACAATAAGACACTTGCATCCTTTCAAAGGAAAAGCACATACAATAAAACCCTTGCCTCAAAATTACAATTACTTTGTCTTTGCACCTTGTGTAATAATACATCATAAAGTAAATAATACTAAATACAAGCTAGTCTTTATAAGCTTCCTTGCATTAAAAGAATTATTTTCATCACTCATTAAGACATTTCTAAAAACACTAACATTCCATTATTTTCCCTTTCTCTTGGATACAAGTTATAGCGTTTATAAGCTTAATTGCATAAAAGAATCATTTTGATCACTCATCAAGACATTTCTAAGAATGCTAACATTCCATTATTTTTTCTCCCTCGCACGTAAGTCATTGTCCACATTTAAAAAGACCCAAGCATTTTATATTGGTAAACCATCCCCACCATCCCCATAGAAGTTTAGTTCGGATAGGGGAGGGAATCTCTAGGATTAGACTCCACCTTTCCATCCCGATCAATCTCTCCAGACCCCACATGCCCGACTCGGACCCCCATCCTCTATTCAAACTTGACAAAACTCTAGATAAGGGCTTCGCTGATAGAACGAAGTGACGGGTTGGCCCATCGGTTGACCATATTGTGATCTATAGGGCTCTACTCCATATTGTATTACATAGGAATGCACATCCCCACCATCCCCTCCTAGTTCTTCCCTTTCATCCAAACCTATGTCAAGGGAGAACCCACCGTTGGGCCACCTATCTAGTTCTTCGAGCTAGGCCTCCTTGCTCACCCTTATCCCTATAATAATCTAGTTGCATCAATTCATCCATCTAGTTGAAACTTTCCTACTAACTGGTGATAGATTGATTTAATCTAATTGCATCAACTCATCCATCTTGAAACAATATTTCCTAGGCATAAAAACAGGGTCTAAACTCCGCCGTATGGCTAACATATCTTGATTTTTAATCAAATTCAGCAAGAAGAAATATTATCCAATGATGGTTAAATGGATATCAAATTTAAGTCAAACATTTTTATTGACATCTCACACTATTACACTCCACGACCACCACCCCTAGCTGCCATTATAAAATTTCTTTGATCCTAGTGTTGAGTCCACTTGTTTTGTAACCATTAATTTCTTTGTAACATTGGTAAGATGGTGGTTGTCGTTTTACATCGATGATATTATTATGGTACCAGAAATAGTCAGTGTTCAAAGTCATCAAATCCCAATCCTTCAAACATTTACACCTAATTCTTACTAACCATTTTTTAAGTCAACCGGGTTAACCGTTTGTTGAATTCCTTGCACAAAAAGGGGAAGCAAAATTGTAGATTTAGCAGAATTATTGGCAAATAGTTTTTTCTTACCAACCAAATAGATTGTCATGTAGATTGAACATCTACATGAGTTATTTGATGAGGAGAAGATCAACATGACTGCTAGTTTTTTGGTCAAAATCCATAACAAAAGGTCTAGCATCGAGAAGAATTTGGAGTTTGTGTAGTTTCTTCTTTGTGGTTCTCGGTCCCTTAAACCGTTTGGTCTCATGGACGATATTAAAATCTCTCATTCTCATTCATTCTAATTCAGGCATTAATTGATTTTAAGCTAATAAATAAATGCACCAAACTCACCTTTAAATCCATCATTGTGACTGCAGCCAGTGGTGTGACAGCAGACCTATGTAGAAGCAGCAAGAGGACCACAAAATGATATATATACAATTTGTCCAAAAGAAGCTTCACGTCCAACAAAATGTTTAAAATGCAAATCATATATAAGCGTTTATGACTATAATAAATATCAAATGCCTGCAGTCCTACCAATGCAAGCCATCATCTAGTCCACATATCTAATGAAGCTACAATAGACATGGTGAAAAAAGAGATTAAAATTCCCCGTCTGTAAACAGAGTTCACATGATAAAGATTTGCTTCTTTCAACACTCAATTATATATAAGCCTCTTCTCCAAATGTATCTTTACTCCCGTTTCAATCAGTGTCAAGCAACTTCTGTTACCTCAATGTATATATAGAAAAAAAATGTTTATCTTGGCAAGGTGGCATCTGGGTTCTTGAATGGACCATGGATGAATGAGAATTATGATAGCTAAAATAACATGACTGTTGGAATTGACATAGTAATTGTAAAAACTATGGCTTCAAACCCATTTCAGTTACTGTTAATTGCCTGTGAAATTATCATCTCATATATATGTATATATATAGAGAGAGAGAGAGAGCGAAACACACTGATTGACGGACTGATTTCAAGCTCATTTATCTTATTCCAGTTAAAGTGAGGTGGGAAGAAAACGATACCATATAGTGTGGTTAGTTAGAGAATTCAATAAGATAATTGTGATATGTTTTCAGGACTTCTATATTAAGAAGATCAAAAGTGCTATACAAACGACAGAATATGTTTGTTCTAGTTGAAAGTCTTAATGTTTTCAGGATTTCTCTATTAAAAGGATCATAAATGCTAGAAGTTACAATAATTGCTATACACACCATCTGCATCTCTTACCTGATTATGTTGTAGATTGTCATGCACAATGTTAAAAAGATTGACACAAGGAAGACCACCAAGAAATAGGGAGTTGAGACAGCATAGGAACTGTGTAATTGTGTGCCAAACGAAACAACTATATGGAAATGAATGTTGAGAGAGACAAAAGGGTATGATTTAACACTTTCTTCTCGGATTGAACTTTTCGCTAGGAGAGACAGAAAAGGGCACCGATATCTCATTGGTAGTTGATGGCAATGAACACTTGACAGATTTCTGGTATGACGGTTTCAAAAAGGCATATAATAATAAATGAAATTGAAGTAATTGCAAAGCTTGGGGAAGTAAGATCGTTAAAACCTAGTTTTTCTGCCTTCCTATGGCCCAGAATTTTCTAAAATTTAAACTTAATTTTTCTTTACAAAGTGGTTCGGAATTGGCCATTAATTTTTTTAAAAGTTCATTGCCTGTTGTTACCTGAAAGGGCACTCATGGGAAAATTTTCAGTCGTCACCAAAGGAGTCGAGGGATTCGATCAACAATTGGAAGCAGGAATTGAAAGGGGTATTCAAACATTTTTCTGTTGAAGAGAGTATTTCATGTCCCTTTTCCATTCCAAGGAAGATGGGGACAACAATCAGAAGTGGGTTGAGATTTTCAGTTCTTATGGGTTGTACCTGAAAAAAAGGCAGAACTTAGATGTAAGAGGAAGAAACCCCCACCTCAATTCCAGTATGGCTGTGTGCGCCCTTTCTCCCTACTCACTAGTGAAACAGATCCCGCTTGTTAAGTGATAGGAAATAAGATAGCAAATTTTGGATGCAGCTGGGCCCACGAATGATATCTATATAACTGAGGTTAATCTAGAGCAAAGGACTGACGGGCAATTAATCTGAAGATTTTGTACTAGGAATAATGTTACATATTGCATGACAAACATATCCCATTTAGATGCAATTGGAGTCTATTTATGGCCACTCTACTAGGAATTGCCCCAAAAAGCCAATGAGATGTAACAAAAACAGAAGGAACAAGCACCAGCAGGAGGAGAAGATTCATGGAGTGGAGCAAAAAGTGTACTCAAAACCAGAGGAAAAACCCCTTCCAAGATTTTGACACAGAAGTTGAAAGAGGGGTCAAAGATCAAAAAATCATTGATGAGGAAGCGAATGATGCCAACGAGAACGTACAGACCAATATGACAATTGAGATTTGAGAACAAGCACAGATTAGAAAATCCTTTGACGAGAGAAAAGATACACAAGGTGGAAACTCTCTTCCCACTTCAGAGAGAAAATAATAACAAAAGCCCTGAATGGGGTAGAGGATTTTAAGCATAATGACATTCTTCGAGAACAGAACAAATCCAAAAAACAACAGAGCTCTTCTACCCCTCTTTTGGTGGGGCATAAAGAAGAAAACAATTAGTGAATATGGGGGCAAGGGAAGAAGTCTCGGGAGAAGAAAGTGAAATCTGTAGCTCACCTACTCCTCATAAAAAGGAATAAAGGGACAATCGCATTAAAAGAAATGAGAGAAAACCAAGAAAGACAAAATTCATGGAAGAAAGGGTTCAAAAATTGCAAAAAAATCAGGATCTACAAACGCAGAAAACACTAGACATTTTCATTAATCCTCAGAAGACCTGTTCAGGTAAGTAGCTCTTCCCTACTGCAACAGTAGGAGTTGCGATAGGACCGCACGAGTTAAATTAAATATGAAGATCATGTCTTGGAATGCTAGAGGCTTGGGGAATAAGCCCGAGCTGAGTGAAGGTAAGAGACTAGCAAACTGATACAGGAAAATATAAATAAAACAAAGAGCTTCTTGTGCATGGGTTGTGATGCGTAGCAATTGGGGCAGAAGGGGTATCAGGGGGTTTAATGACATTATGTAAACAAGAAATGCAGGAAACTTATAATTCTGTAGAGACAAGTCATCAGATATGTTCTTTTGTTCACCAATCGTCTGATAACTCTTGTTTATACATTTATTATCCAATATATCTATCAAAACAAAAATAAATATTTGTCCTTAGTCTCTGACTTTCTAAAATATCTATATCCAAATACTATGATTATCAGAGGAGATTTAAATTTTGTTTTACATTGTTCAGAAAAAATGAGTCTCTTAGATATTAATGCAGGGAAATTGTAGAATGATATGATGTCAAAACTTGGTCCTATGGACATCGAACATTAGAAAATGCAGATACACATGGAGCAACTGGAGATGGAGATCAAATTTTATCAATGAGACTGGAGATGGAGATCAATTTTTATCAATGAGACTGGAGACATTCCTCCTTCAAGTTAATTTTTATTTCTGAAATTTTCAGTCTTCTAATATCATTCCAGATCTTGTTTCCGACCATCAACCCATTGAGCTGGTAATTGAAAAGCATGAAAGAAAGCAGAATTGCCCTCAGATAAATCCGGACTGGTTCACATAAGGAAGTTTCAAAGACATGATAAAAAGAAGACGGAATAAGGAGGTAGGAAATGGATTGCAAGCCAGCTTTACTTGGACAGAAAAAACCTAGAGACAAAAATCAGATAACAAAAACTGGACCGACTACAATTACAAGAATCCTTCTCTAATTGTGAAAGAAAAGGAAATGGCTTCCCATTTCAAATCAAAGCCAGAGAGAGAAAATAAGGGCCAACCAAGGATCTCAAGAAAAAAGCACCCTAGAGCTGGGACCTCCTGGAGACAGAAAAGAGGAAAATTTTAGGAGACTCAAATCTAGAAAGACATGGCTCAAAGCTGAAGATTTAAAAAGCATTGCTAAGATGCAAAATTGCAGATATAACATTAACCACATGTCAGATCTTGTCTTAGATGATGGCTCTGTAATAATAGAGTAGAAGACATCAAACAGGGAGCTAAAACTCCTTCCAACATCTCTTTACAGAGGAAAGCATGAAGAAAAGGCTTTCCAAGATGACATGCTGACCTGAATTCTAAGGTTGGTTAACGATGAAGAAAATCTATTTCTAACCAAGCTAGAATCCATGGAAGAGCTTGCAAGAAGTGGTATTCACACACAAGAAGGAATAGGTCCAAAGCCCTGATAGCTTCACCAACAACTATCAGCAAGCTTGGGATATAATTCGTTTGATCTTTTAAAAATGGTAGAAGAGATAGGACAGACAGGTAAAGTTGGAGGTGCCATTGACTACTCATTCACTTCTCTCATTCCTAAATGGATAGTTCCCTGAAACTATTTTGCCCTATTTCTTGTGCAATAGACCCTACAAATTTATATCCAAATAGATAATTAATAGGCTTAAATCTCTGCTTTAAATGCTTGTCAGGCAAGACCAGCGCTATCATGTTCCAGTAGGCAGATTTTTGCAAAGATTCTCATTGTTTAGGAGGCTCTTTACTCCAGCAAACTATCACAGTCCAGGTCTTGCAAATGCTTTCACATAATTAACAGCTCTTTTGTCTTAAAAGTTGCTGGATAAGTTGGAATTCCTTCACTCTCGATTTCATCCACTTGCAACACCTAGAATTGCTGTTTTAATAGATGGCAAGCCATCCAATTGTTATCCCAGCACAGGAGAGGTTCACCATGCATTTTCACTCTGGTAGCTGAATCATTGGGCAGAAAACTGGAAGAGTTAGGAAAGTCCAAGCATATTCTGGGCATTTAATTTAAAAATGGAGCAATCAGTGTAAACCACTCACGGTTTGCACTTGATACCAATTTGTTAGCCAGCACCTCCAAAGTTTTCACAAAAATATTTTGTGAAGCCCTTAACTGCTTTCTAAATGGTTTACATGGACTGTTCAATAGAGACAAATATAAAATTTATGCCATTAACATCCTCCCCAGAAGCTAATAACAATATCCCAGGCTCTGGACTCCTGGACTTTCCGGTAGTTAGAGAAAACAGCTCTTTTTCCCTTGCAATGCCAGTCAGCTTCTCAAGGATCACGGATCAAAATTGGTTACCCGTTCTATAGAGATTTTAAAAGAAAAAATTGCATCTTGAGGTAATGAGTGCTTTCCTTTAATGGAAGGATCACACTCATCATATCAGTCCTCTGCGCAATGTTTCTCCAATGGTTCCATGTTATCTTCCCTTCATCAGTGCTGCTAGAAATTTAAAAATGCAGGTCCTTACACTAGGCAGGAGGAAAAAGTTGCATTGGTGGTGTGGGAAAATGTTCTTCACCCAATCAAACAAAGCACTTAAAGCCAAAAAGGTTTGAAATCTAATTTTCTCCACCTTCCTGCTGGTGGAAAGAAATTATAATAAGTCCATCCTGGGATATTCCAGAAAAACATTTCGCAGAGGCCATGGCCTAGAACAAAAGGAACCTCCATGTTGAATTTGTTATGCTTCACTGAACATCTAAATCTATACAACATCCAAAGAATGCTATCTAAGGAAAATCCATTAATGTTTGGAGAGAACAGTTTTGAAAAGCCTTCAGAAGGGGATAAGAAAGAGCTACAGGATCTAAAAATATGGTTGATTAATAAAGGACGGAACAGGCTCTTAGATCTGGGGAAGCCTCATCTTCTTAGAAAGTGCTTAGATTTTGTCCAGAAATCTATATTACCGCATACCTGTACCCAGGGATGCTGGTCCAGTATTGCACATCCTGGTCCTGGTCGCAGCTTGGTCCCTGGCACCTGCCAAAATTCGCTCAGGGTTCTGTGCTGCAGGTCTGGGTATGCCTGCATTGCATGTCCTGGTCCTGGTCGCAGCTTGGTCCCTGGCACCTGCCAAAATTCGCCCAGGGTACTGCACGTCAGGTTTGAGTACACCCGGATTCATCCCAGGACGAATGCAGGCATACCCAGACCTGCAGTGCAGTACCTGGGCTAATTTTGGCAGGGACTGAAAGGAAAAAAGTGACTTACAAAAAAAATGTTTTCACTTTAAAAAACAATAAAATACAAAATAAAGCATAGGATAATCCTAAAATCAACTCTTACATTCATTTTATCAAAATCAAACAACAATAACAACACATATACCTCTCATTGCATTTTTATCTCTCACTCACATTTTCTTTCTCACCTTCATTTTTGCAATTGCTTAGGGCTGAAACTTCTTTCTTTTGCTAATCCTATGCCACTAGGGCATGGCATTGCTATTGCTTGTGGTTCTAATGAGCCAAATGATGATACTCTCAATTAAAACATTAAAGACCTCCAATACAAATATAATGAATATGCTCATTTGTCTTGATTTTTGTGTATACATTGTAACATTTGCACTATGTACTTGTTCTAAGTTCGATCACTGATTTTCATGACATTTGGCATTGAATTATCAATATGTTTTGTGGTTATTTGGTTTATTTTGTTTACTCTATCCATATTATGTGATTAATTTTGTTTATTTAGCTATTTTTTTTAGAATTATATATATATAGTATGGCTGTACCCAGACCATACCCAGGCCAAAAACAAATTGTTGTACGGATGTACCAACATCATGTACCCGTACCTAGATTCAGCTACTTAGCTAGAAATTCCCCTGAAATCTCCTTAATTTTCCTTCAGTCCTTGTTGATGCCTTCAAAAAGTGCTATAGACTGTTATAATCAATGCCTTGCCTATCTCTCAAACTAAGAAAGATAATCAAAAATCGATGGTCCAATGTGCCCAGTTTTAACACTGCCCGTACAACAATCACAACATGGGAAGCTCTACTAGCATGGGACTAATATTGTAGAGCAACCTCCAGAGTCAGCTGATTTTGTTCTTATTCTAATGCATAAAAAATAAATTGCCAGAGAAAAGGGGAAGACAAATAAAATAAAAATGAGGCGATACATCAGAATACGATGGATTGATTCCTTATCTGAACAAACATCGAGCTATCTAAATATGCAAGGTAGGAGAGTGAGCACGCTGTAAAGTAATAGAATGCAAGAGGTGAGATCTAATCTATACAAGATTAAAGTAGCAAGAAGAAAGTAGAAGAACGGACAATTACATTCACGACTGTTGTTATCAATTGCAAGAGAATTCACGCAAAATAAATTATATTTCATTAAAAGGCTCGAGGCAAAACTTATATAAAAAACAGCTGAGGCTTTTATCTGAATTACAAGAAAACAGGAATTTTGCAAATCCAGAAAAAAAAACCCTTTGCTCCAATAAGCTCATTACATTTATAGAGAAGAAGAAGAGGACAAAGAAATCAATATTCAACTGCCCGCTGCCAGAAATAGACACGAATATTTGATAGAAACGCCTGCATTTTGGTCCTCTGCTCTGTCCAGCTCTGTCTATTTTGCTTGCTCAGCTTCTTTCCAAAATTTTCATGAGACCCATGCTGCCTTAAGTTGATGCTGTACTTGCTTCAGCTTTACTTTCAGCTTATTTAAAAAGTGAGAAGCTCTCTTTTTTAAAAGTTAAAGCTTTTGGTGGGCTCCTTTTGAATTTTCCCCGGAGCATTCCTTTTGACTTTTAAGAGCTTTTAATAAAGCTATCTTGCTTATGTTTTTAGCTGAATCTTTTCATTCATGTGCACCCATAGCTTGTATTTCTATTAGCTAGCTTCCTTAAATAATAAATACACACACATACACAAGCTTTTATACTAGTGGTTTACACACACGCGCGCGCTTTTATACTACTGGTTTAAAATTCAAAACTTTTAACCTTAAAGAAATATTGAAGCTTTAGCTGGACCATTTTCCACAAGGAAAATTAAGCAGAAAAAAATGAGCCTGGTGTGGAATTTCTCAACAATCTCATTTGGAGACCTGATTTGGGGGCTCATACTCCAAAACAGGGTACACGGAGCTGTCAAAGGCTATCAATACTTTTCAAATGCCGCTTCTGCATGGCAGAAAATATGGATTTCTCATGCTGTTCCTAAAATTAATTCACTTATGTGGCTTCTAGCACACAGGAAACCACTCAGTAGGGATAACATTTGGACTTCAAGGTGCATCTTGTGCAAATTCTATGGCATCTCTTCTGAAGTTGCAGATGGACCAAAGATATGTGGATGAGGCTACTTATGTGTATCAACCTTGACGACATCATGCACCCAGATACCTGGGAAGATATGCTTAAGAAATGGTCAACTTATATTCACATCAGTTCAAAGCTAAACCCCTGATCTGCAAAAATTGGACCCTGCTTCCTCATTACTGCTGCTGGAAAAAATATACCACAAGGAATTTGAGGACAGGGAACCCAACAATAACATGGAAGCCATGAAAATCGTTGCACTAATAACACAATTTATCAAAGCAGCCAGGTAACTCCTCTAGCTTACCCACCAACTACCGAGTACTTTCAGGATGCAAAGTGGTTAATAAAACTTTATAGAATAGAGTTTATAAGATCATCTTCAGAATTTCATCTGACAAAATTGTAGCCGAGCCTCCTGAATACAAGATCCTAGATCAACTACTCGGTATTTTGATGGAGTGACCAAAGAGAACCCAGGATCAGCAGGGGTAGGAGGACCGATAGTCGATTCAGAAGGAACCAACATTTTCTCTTTTTTCAGGGGATTGGGAGCAGACTAAAAATGTAGACCAGCTCACTGCATTCAATGTTAGATTGAAGATGGCTCTTAATAAAAAAATTAATGAGCTTCTTTGTGTCGGGTATTCAAAGCTATCCAAAAGGCCTGACTGACAATGTAGATGACCTCACTGCACTCAATGTTAGATTGAAGATGGCTCTTACAGAAGGTTTTAACAAGCTTCTTTGTGTCACGTATTCCAAGTTATCGAAAAGGCATGTGCTCTATAAATTTTCAGCTTCGAAGGATGGTCAAGTGTGTTATATGTCTGAAGCCTAAGCTTGAAAAGTTAGATTAACTTCATATCAGCAGGAAATAGAAAATAGAGATAAACTCAAAAGCAAATGTGATGGTCCTTGTAGAAAAGGACAATCAACCACTCAAAGGAAAAGGGGGAGGAAGATCACAGAGAACGCCTTAGGCTGTACAACCTCCCATTATTAAAGTTAATTTATTTGTTCTTGTAAGAAGATAATAATGAGCACTGTCGATTTAGATCAGGTTCCTGGAATCTCCAGCATAGCACATACGAGGTGGTGTATTCATTTAGTGTCCCATTAGCATTTTTTGCAGATTTTGTTACTGAAACTATTTGTTATGTATTCCCTTTATAATGCCAGAATCAGTTGACTTTCTGCTAACATTAAACCGTGGAAGACAAGCATTCCAGAGGATTGTCTATAAATCACCTATTGTCTCTTGTGACTTTCTGCCTGATATTGTGCTTGGAAACAGAGTCATTACGAATGACTATAATGATGAAATTGTGACATCCAACTTCCTTTAATATCTGAGATATATCACTTATCCTAATTAAAAGGCACATTTGATCTTAGAGATACAGAGGTGATTACTTGAACCAGGCTCAAAGGTGTCACAGTAAATGTCAGAATGAAAATGGAAAGTCCATAAAGATGTTTGCCTCCTTTTTTATGGTTTTAAAAACATCAAAATTGAGCATTGTTTACTAACGCCCTTTACAATTTCGGTTCCACCTCAAACTGTGCACCATTGATCTTCTTCGAACCTCATCTACCATATGTCCCCATCAATCAGCCTGACCAAAGTAGCAAGAAACTAGCTTGACATCACTTACATGCAAGAAACATTATCGTTGTCACTAAATATTGATTTTAACTGTAGCTTGACATCACTTACATGCATGACTTCACTCATCAGTTTGCCCTTTGCCCTTCTGTTTCCTTACCTTGATGATGCCAAAACTATGATGCCTGAGTTTTGAGAATGCCCCATGTTGGCAATTAAACAAGTATATTTTGAAATTTTGTTTAATGGAATAAATTTGTTTAATCAAATTAATGTGTTTTCTGTCTGTTGTTTGTTTTATCTTGGAGAAATTTTAATTGAAACTGCAAATAACAAATATCCTTGGGCATTACAAGCTGGCTAGAGCACTATGCTTTTTTATTGCAGAAATTTTGGTAAGCCTTGTGCATGGTTTAATCTCAGTTCAATTGTAACGAAGAACCTCAACAAGCTTCATCCAAGAGTAAACATGGCTGTGCTGTCATCGACTGTAGCAGCTGATCTCCATAGCAAAAAAGCATATAGGAGCCCATTAATATAACATGTGTTATGAATATAACATGTGTTATGAATATAACAAAGCAGGCAAAGAGGAACCAAAGAGTGCATATTTTTTCCCATTTAGTATCTGTGCTTGGCCTTTCTTAGGCATGAGAAACAGTGCAAAAACTATTCAGATGTCATTAGAAATCGTAAACCTAAGCTATGCAATGAGAACAAATCTTACATACATATGATGCAGACATGGGGCACGAACATCTTCAAACTGCATTCAAGTCCTTACCAGCATAATTTTTTGCCAGTTAGACACCTTAGGAGAAGAGAGCATGAGAAACAAAACAAGAACCATTCAGATTTCCCTATAAAACTTAAATAAAATCCGGCCTTGATTTCACTTTTCCAGTTGTATCAGACACTACTTTCAATTATTGGATCCTCCATTGTTTCAATTATAAGCAAATTTTCACTGATGCAAATATGGATAAAATTCTAACCACAAATGCAACAAAATCAAAACCCTAATCTACAAAAAAAATTGTTGAAAAGAACAAAAAATAGTATAATTTTGTCCACAAAGGTGTTTACAACCCACACCAAAGACTGCATTCCATCACATTGAGTATAAAAGAGTACATCCAATACATATAGGCATTGGCTTTGAAATACATTCGAAAAGAATCAAATCCTTTAAACTCTCACAGCAAGATCTCAGAAGCACAAGAGATTAAAAAACTATATGTCGTACAAGACTAAAACAATCGAAGAAAATCCCCTAATCTAATTCTTTCAAAACCTGAATCCCCATGGTCCTAGCGGTACTAATAATGGACTTACAGATGGACTCCAGCGGCATTTGCTCACAATTAGGATCAGACTGCTTGATCTTTGCAATTTCATATATATGCTTAACACTGAGCGTGGATACAGTCTCATGGCCGGGCTTGCCACTCCCAAACTGAATTCCAGCGGCCTTCTTAAGGTACCATGTGACCGAGGGGGACTTGACAATGAAATCAAAAGTATTATCTTTATAAGCAGAGAGAAGGACGGACATGGGGGTTTCAGGCTTGATGTGCTGTGTGCGGGCATTAAATTCTTTGCAGAAGGTCATGAGATTAAGGCGGTACTGACCAAGAGCAGGGCCTACCGGGGGAGCAGGCTTTGCGCCCCCAGCTGGAACAATCATTCGGATCGTGGCCACCACAGGCCTTCTTACAATTTCTTCTAATGCTGCCATTTAAATAAAGATTTCAAAATTTTTGCAGCCTGATTGAAGAATTCAATGTGAACTTACTTGTGTAGTGAAGAGTTTTTGGCCGGAATATTTTCGTCTCGCCGCTGAAGTAGTGGAAATCCTGGGATTTAATGTGGAAAATGAGAGAGAGAGATAATTTACTAGGGTTGTAGCCAGGTTTTTCTTATTAAAGGAGAAGCCTAGGTTATTTTTTAGCGTTCTCGGGCATGATTTCGGGACTGAAATCGTAGCAACGATGCAGGAAATGCGTGTTATATCGAATGTACACATTTCTCACCGTATACAAGTATTTTCAAGAATATTTGTTGCTTTTATAAATATAAATATAAATATTGTAGTTTTGGGATAAAAATTGTGTAAGTTTTTTAATTTATAATAATTATATTTGGTGATCCATTAAATTTTTGATAAATATATTAGTATAGATATTTTAAATATATTAAAAGATATTAACTTAATATTATTATTTTAAATTTTTTATATATTATATTGGTTAATAAATTTATTTTTTAATATTTTTCATTTATTAATTATAAATTTGAAAATAAAAATTGTTTTTAAATTTTATTTGTCAAGATATTTTTTTACTTTTTAAAATAAAAATAAAAATTGTAATGATTAAATGGACATCAAATTTAAAATTAAAATTAATTTGTGAGAATTAAATAAAAGTCAAATTCAAAATTCATTACATTACACTCTACCCCATCTTTATCATTGTAATAAATATAAAAACATTTATTTTTAAATTTATATTAAATTATACAATTTTAATTTATTTTAAAAATTAATTATCTAATTAATATATATAATTCATTTGGAGAATATAAAACTTTACATAAAATTATGTATCTCTTTAAATAACTTTGTAATTCATAAATGGTTCCTATATTAGTATATAAAATTTTATATGTAAATATGTAATTTATAAATATTATATTATGAAAATTTATCATTATTTTTTAATGATAAAAAATAATAATTTTTAGAATTCAATAAAATTTATAGAAAAAATATATATTTTTTTAATTTTTCTCTTTAAAGAATTATTTATATTTGTAATTATTTATGTAAAGAATAATTTATAATTATGTTTGTAAAATATGATTTTTGATTCTTTTTTTGTTGATGTTAACTTTCATAATTTTTGATCTTTTTTCAATTAAAATGTCAACACATTCTTTAGATATTTCTACATAAATTTATGGTGATGGATAGCGACTCGATGCCCATTGGATATTATGTGGTGACTTTAATATGGTGGCATCTCCCGAAGACAAAATGGGTCACTTGCCTATGAGGTGGGCAGTTAGTGAAAAGGAGTGTGTGGTTCTACATGTGCAATAAATGGGGGCTTTATGACCCCAATTTTTACCACCATCCTGTTGATGGAGTTTGGTATACCTCCAATAATTTCAGGGAAGGCCCCACCCAGCTTCTGAAGCATCTAGATAGGGCAATGATGTCCACCCAACTGTGTTTCTCTATTAATAACGGTTTTTTTCCTCTGGTGCAGGGGCTACCAGATTTTGGGCTTTTCGATCACTCCCCTATTTAGTTCCGAGTGACATGGCAGTTCATGAAACCCAAAGTCCATAAATCGCAATTCTTCCTTAACACCTTGCTCAAGCATGGGCCCACGGTGGCACACATTAGGAGAGTTTGGAATTTAGATCCACATCCTTTCCAAGAATCTAATTGGATTCTCTGATGGAATGACGCTATCAAAAGGACCTCCCACTTTCTATAGATTTATAGTTGCTAGCTTGCCAAAATTTAGAGACACTCATATTCTGCTACTTCCTCAACGCTGAGTCATGCGACTCTAGCCCTGGAAAAAGATCCCTTTAATGAGATCTTGCATGTGAGGGTTGCTTCCTTGTGGCACTGTATTTAGATTGTAGACAATTACAATGTCCAAGAAGCCCAAGTCAAAGTCAGGGTTCATTGGCTTAAGATAGGGGATAAAGTTTCTAAGGAGTTCTTCTAAATGTTGTGAGCCAAGAACTCGAAGTAGCAAATAAAAGTGATTTTTGAGGCTAGCAACAGTCTCTTAGAGACTCCACAAATTGTGCAAGCTTTTATCTACCATTATCAACAAGTGTTCAAAGCTCAAGCATCTTCAGCTGAGCATGAAATTGACCTTCAACAATGTCTTTCAATAGTTTCATGCAAACTCACTCCCGCCCAATGGGTGGTTTACAACAGGCCCCTCAATGTCGATGATTTGCATGAGGCAATGTCTCTCATGGCTAATAACAAAACTCTTGGCATTGATGGCTTCCCTTACGAATTCTGTAAAACTCTTTATGATCTTATGGGCAATGACTTGCATAAGGTTTATCAAGAAGCATTTCATGCGCAATTGCTAGGTAAAAATATAAATAAAATAAATATCAAATTCATACTTAAGCAAGGAGATCCTAAGTTTATCTATAACTAGCGACCCATCACACTCTTGAATGTCTCCTATAAAAGCATTGCCAAGGCTCTAGCAATTCAGCTATGTAATATGTTGTCTCTCATTGTGCATCTAGAACACATGGGTTTCATCAAAAGCCATTATATTTTGGATAACATCATTGTAGCCTGGGAAGCAATGGATTGGGCTAGCCGATCTAAGAAATAGGTTATGTTCATCAAAATTGACTTTGAATAAGCTTATGATCACATCGAATGGCCTTTTATTCTAGCCATACTTTGAGCTCTGGGCTTCAGGCCCATCTTCATCCAAACTGTCCATATGCTTTTTTCTAATGCCTTAGCTATCCTCTCCATTAATGGAGTCACCCCTGAGCAATTTGGCTTGTTCCATTCTATTCGTCAAGGATCTTCACTAGTTTTCACCTTGTATGTTTTTACAGTTGAGGGTTTTGGATATCTTCTTAGCAATGCCCAAGCTAAGGGCCTTGTTAAGGGGATTTATCTCCCTCCTGATACTGTGAACCCACACAAAGATATGCATCTACTTAATGATCATTTTATGAATGATTATTTCCTTACTCTCATTGAGGATGAAACCAATGTGGGCAATGCCTTACAGTGTCTCGATGTAGTCATATAAAATGTTAAAATCGGTAGCTTGAGTGTGGCTTGTGACACCCAACCCATAGGTCCCTCTTGCATGCTCTCACAACCCTTCTAGACACCTTTTCACTTATTCTTAATCATCTGAAGGCTTCTAAACCTTGATTCTAGCTCAATCAAGCTGCATTTCTTGTGATGATTCCATCCCCCCAGGTTCCACACCTATAGGATAATAGTGCCCAAATTGGACTATAGCATCGGACCTTAGGGTGTCCATTTCTAACGCTCTTGTTTAATTGCATTTTTAGCTCCAATGGTCATTTCCTTTCGGTTCCTCTCCTTCTTCTTGTCGGTCTAACATGAATACATTTGACCCATGACCAACAGATCTTTATAAAAGCCCATTCAAAGTTCATTTAGAAGGGGTTGGCGAATATTAAAAAAACAAGCAAGAATACAAGCAAGACCATTGAGACAAACTTCCCTATTCTCTGTATACAACCATCTAATATAGCTACAAGCACATCTAAATCCTCACACTAGTCCCTAGCCACCTCAAGCACATCTAGTTTAGTATTTTTGCATCTTCATAGCACTATTGCATAAAGCACATCAAGTGGGAGAACTACATATAGCTTGATCCCTCTTCAGAGTATTAGTATGTAGACAACGTACCCATACAAGGGGTGTGAATACATGTTTAGTGTATCTTACACACACTAACCCCCTTCTTTCTCAAGATTGATCAAAACACAATGAAGTCTAGGGTTTGAATACTAAATCAGCTCTACAAGGAATTCTGTAGACCTTTAATAGTTGAAATTTCACAAGCAAGCTCACACAAGGACAGTGACCAAAAACTAAAAAACTCAGGTCTCTGGGATACCAGCAATAGAAGAGGACTATAACATCAGACCCTAAGGTGTCATATTTTGGCACTCTTGTCCTTTCACAAAAGAAAAGCTAGATCTTGATTTGTGGCATTGTCTTAGTCTTACACAACAAGTTCCAGACCCTGTCTTAATCATTTCATCCAATTTTTAGCTAAGTCTTATTTTCTTCATATTTATTGCTAGGTATATAAAGGTTTAAAATATAGTTAAATTATATAAATCAGTAGCTAAATTATTACAATATTATTTATTGGTTTAGTCAACTTAGACCCTTAGCTAAATTAAGAATATAACTCCAATATTCTCAAAATAGTTAAATCATTTGGTGACCCTGACTTATTTAATTTGTGCATAAAACTCCTAGAAACTCTAGGGTACATTCCTTCATTATTTTTTCAATATTTTTTTAACTTTTTATTTACACATTTAAATCAGAAATTCACATTAATTTTTTAAATTCTATAATAATTTTAAAAAATCATTTTCTTCTAAACCCTAGTTGCATGTACTAGGTCCTTTTAAATCAAAATTTTCTCTAAAAAAAAATTAATTTTTTACCTGCATATTTAAATTAAAAAATTATATTAATTTTTAAAATTCCTTAGTAATTTTAAAAATAACATTTTTTTCAAACCCTTTGTTTGCTTGAGGTATCACCTTGCATCTAAAATCAGATTTTATATAAATACAAAAATAGATCTCACTTATTTACACATATTTCTTACATTTCTTGCAAACAAGAAGGAGTTCATACTTGGTCCTATCATGTATATGAATGATGAAGTTTACCATATGTTAATGCAAAGCTTCATTCTTTCCCTCTCATGCTTACTTTTTATAATAAAAGATGATACTACAAAATTTATTACTAAAAATGTACAAGATTTCAATATTTCTTTTGCATATTCTCTCTCTCTCTCATGCGGACTAATTTTCAACTCTATTTTGCTAAACATGTTAGAAGTGTTATGTTACAAGTCAATTTTTTATGCATTAGTGCAAAATTTCATGCTCTCTATCCCTTGTTTGTTATCTCTCATGTGAAATATTCTTTATAATCATATTGCTATACAACTTATAACTCTAATTACTTCTTTAACATGCTATCTCTCTATTATGTGTAATTCAATTAAGAATAAAATCCTTACATACTTAGAGGATCCATTGCATAAGCTAACGCCCACTTGTCAAGTTTCAATGTCATATCTTATGCACAGGGAAGAATTTCCTTCTCCTCTCCCCCAAGAGGGTGATAACTACTTTCCCTCTAACCAGCTCCACGCTGTCACCCCTCCAAAAGGTGAGGCAACCTATAGTATTGTTCTTAATGCATACATTCAACCTATAGCTTCTTCAAATCCTCTTCAACATATGTACTTACATGTTCAATCAAAAGTAACTAGAGTTTGCACTTGTGAGACTCTAAGGGATCAAATCACCAATATGAGTAAGTTGATTTCAGATTTACAAACATAGAATCACCTATTACATGTAAAGATCACTACATTGGAAAATTATATTATAATACAAAAGCCTCAAAGGCACCCTAGTGTCAATCATGTATATGCACCTTCACCTAGTCAATTGGTCGTAAGCAATGTTACATATCAAAAAAAGAAATCACAATAAAGTAACTCTACAACTAGTTATTCAAAAAGCATTCAAATATCAAACAAGAGTTCAAGTGAGGTACTAAAGGAAATGGTTAAATATAAATTGATCAAACTACCTACTCTACATCCAGTGCAAAGATCCAGATATTATTGTGCATATCATATAATGCATGGGCATTACATATATTCATGTTTGGCATTAAAAAAATATATACAACAGATAATTTATAATGAAGACCTTATACAAGATAAATCAGTCAAGCAATCCACAGTGACACATAAACACATTCACAAAAGGTCAAATTTAGAAACAATACAATAGTGGTTACCAAAGCATAACTCATAATAATAAAAAGATCAAAAAACAAAATTAGAGTAAGCAACAATACCAGAAACACAGGTAAAGCATGAAAAAGATGCAAATCTATCTCTCCAAATTGAGGCTTAACTTTCAAATCAGTATGGGTTTGGTCAAAAATATCTACAACAATTTGATTATCAAGGTCAAGGGTTGGGCAAGCAGGCTCAAGATATCACTACTATTCTAGTAGTTGATAATGTTTCTCACCAAGGTTTGGGATTTATTAAACATCCTAAGGTAAATCATTCACAGACATAATTTATCAAAGGAAAAGATCCAAATACAACAAAATTCAACACTAGCATTCCATTGGTTCAAAATTAAGATAATAATGATGAATGGAATAATACATGTTATTATGATTTCTAGATACCAACAATGAATCCAAATATTCAAAGTCACACTCTTAGACATTCCCTCATGCTTCACAATCATGCATGATTCCTTTGTTTGATATAAGAAACCATGATAGGGAGTCTCTTATGAGACTCATCGGTTAGTATCGTTTCTTCCTAGTCTTTATTAGACATAATTCTTTTTCAAATTTTTGTACATAAATTCTCATATTACTTGTACATAGTCTCTTTATAATTAATTGTACATAGCTTATTTCAAAAATATCAAAAATAATATAACAATTTAAAATAAAAAAAAACATTCAAATATGTCAAAATATAAAAACATTCAAATATTCAAAAATTTAAAAACTTTTCAATTGTATGCATCATCTATGCTTTACATTTCTACTACCATGTTAAACTTACATTTTTCTATTCTATGCTATTCTTTATCGATTTATCCACATTACCATGCTTCACTTGATATTCTTTGAGTGTGTGCAGTGACATCCAGATCTATGATTACTTCACTCTACTCATTGAGGGGGCATCCTAATTCATACATTCAAGACACATCAATATATCTACCCATTGGGGGCATCTTCTACATGACTACACCATCCAAGTTATGTCATTCCTACACCACACACTCTAAATATCATGATGATGTACATTATTTACTAGCTTACACAGATTACTCTATTAACACTCACTAATATACATCACTTATGTATTTATTAGCATATACCTAGTTTTTTACATGTCTTGCATACTTTCACTTCTTGCTTTGATTAGTTAGATGAGATTGTATTTCCAGTATTTCATACTTTCCTTTCTTGCTTTACATAGGTAGATTTGATTGCATTTCTCAGTTCCTATTTTATCTCCTATATGTGCCTTAGGACATTTATCAATGTCCTTTGCTTCTATTTTCATGTGTGCCTTATGACATTTGCCAATATCCTTTATTTGTACTCTTCTATGCACTTGTGGCCCTCATGCCAACCTTGCTTATTTTAAATTATATGTGTATGTGGCATTTGAACATGCCTTGCATGCTTACTTTCCAGTTTGAGTGACATGCACCCATGTCCCTTATTTCTTGGCCCCTTGGCCACTTTTGTGTGTTTTTTGCTTCTTACCTTGTGTGCTTGTTGCTTGTTTTCTTCTCAAATTATTTGCAATGCCATGATCCATACCATGCATTATATTGTTTTTTTGGATGCCATGATGGACATCATGCTCCATCCATCCTTAACAAATAACAACTAACTAGACTTTTAGTTCTAGTTTATTATATTTCATGTGCTATTATATTGTTATATCTATCTAGGCATACCCCTGTTGATACAAACCATGCTATATCTTGAGATATCTTGTCGATTATCATTGTTATATCATATATTTTCATAGCATAACACACTTATAGAGCTCTCTCTTCCAAGGGTAGTCATTGTAGGGTCTTTATTCCTACCCTTAGAAGAGTAGGAAATGAACAAGGGTTTTATCACAGAGATAGGAGCTTTTACAAGTCAAAAAATTAGCTTTCAAAACACCTAGAATAACAACCAGACTTCAAACTAGGTAGAACAAACCAGACAGATAGTGACAATTATAAAACAATCATCAGAATCAACACAAGATAAGAGTACCAAGATTGGACTACAGTACCAGATAGTAGGGTGTCCAATTTTGGCACTCCTATCCAAACAATAAAAAAACCAATTTTTTCAAAAACACATAAAAAGGTAAGACCAGTTACAGTTTTGTTAGCTACAGTTCTATTTATAATCAACATTTTTAGTACTATTTTTCTCAAAGAATCCAAATATAGGGGGCATCATGTGCAACATGATAGCTCTTGCTTCTAGTTTCAAATTAGGTAGTTGATATAACTTCTAGATTAGAGTCCATGTTTTAGACACCAATGACTGAGGGTAATGTACATAACATATTTGACTTCTTTTCTTTCTAAGTTTAATACATTACCAGGTATTCTTAGTAGTTGTGTGCCTTATTCCATCTTTAGGTGGTTGGCATCATTTTTGAGTGGCTTCCATATAAGCCTATTACCCAGTTTTAGAGTGGCTTTCATACAAGCCTAATCTCCACCTTTTTCGAGCAGCTAAGAGTGGCCTAGTTTTTAGCACACATTTGGCTATCCATGTCATATTGTTAGATTACATATAAGTCATGGGATTCAGGAGCCATCTCATATGACACACATCTCATACTAGTATCGGTTCATAGCTTCACTTCATGGGACAATGATGGATCCAAAGGACTAGCTAGCCTTTGTATTCTTGAGCCACATATTCAGAGGGATTGGACACACAATCCAAATATTGATTAACACACACATGATCACATAGCTTCACTTAGTGGGTGATGATGGAGTGAAAGGGACATCCTTTACATTATTGAGCCACTCTCAAGGAATTAAGCACTCAACTTCATTCATGATATTACTCTTGGTACAATATCATTCAACACATACCCAACATTACTCAGCATCACAATAGGTTTTGTATTGGTTCGCATACTCAGTGAGGTGTATTCATTCCTTTCTCTTCCTCTCTCTTTTATCCAACTTTTGTATATTTTTATTTTAGATATAACATATCTAGTAATAACTAATCTACTCTTTGTTTTCTCTTGTAAATTTACACTTCATAACGTGTTCTTTCTATGCACACCCAACATCACACAGTTTCATGAGCTTCACCATTGCAGGTAAGTTTAAATATGCTTTTAATTTTTTTATCCTAGTATTTCACTTTAATACATCATTAAAATAAAGGTGGGGGAAATGTAGTCATATAAAATGTCAAAATTGGTAGCTTGAGTGTAGCTTGTGACACCCAACCCATAGGTCCCTCTTGCATGTTCTCACAACCCTTCTAAACACCTTTTCACTTATTCCCAATCATTTGTAGGCTTCTAAAATTTGATTCCAACTTAGCCAGGATAAATTTCTCATGATGATTCCATCCCCTTAGGTCTCGTACATGTAGGAAAATAGCACCCAAGCTTGGACTATAGCATTAGACTTTAGGGTGTCCATTTTTAGTGCTCTTGTCCAATTACATTTTTAGCTCCAACAGTCACTTTCTTCTGATTCATATCCTTCTTCTTGTTGGCCTAATGTGAATACATTCGATCCATGACCAACATATCTCTATAAATCCCATTCAAATTTTATTTAGAAGGGGTTGGCAAATATTACAAAAGCAAGCAAGAATACAAACAAGACTATTGAGGCAAACTTCCCTATTCACTGCATACAACCATCCAATACAACTAAAATCACATCTAAATACTCACACCAATCCCTAGCCACCTCAAGCACACCTAATTTAGCATTTTTTTATCTTCATAACACTATTTTGTAAATCACATCAAGTGGGAGAACTACATATGGCTTGATCCCTCATCAGAGTATTGGTATGTAGGCAGTGTGCCCACACAAGGAGTGTGGATACATGTTTAATGCATATTAAACACACTAACCCCCCCTCCTTTCTCAAGATTGATAAAATAATAATTAATTCTAGGGTTTGAAGACTAAATTAACTCTACAAGGAGTTTTGTAGACCTTCAATAGTCAAAATTTCACAGACAGACTCACATAGGGACAACGAACAAAATCCAAAAAACTTAGGTCTTTAGAATAATAGTGGTTGAAGAGGATTATAACACTAGTCCTTAGGTTGTCCTATTTTTGTGCTCCTATCCTTTCATAAAATGAAAACCAAATCTTGATTTATGATACTGTCCCAATCCTACATAGTAAGTTCTAGACCCTGTCTCAGCCATTTCATCCAATTTTCAGCTAAGTCTTATTTTCTTCATATTTATTGATATTTAAACAAAGGTTAAAAATATAGTTAAATTCTACAAATCAATAGTTAAATTATTAAAATATTATTTACTAATTTAGTCAACTCAAACCTTTAGCTAAATTAGGATTAAGACTCCAATATTCCCAGATTAGTTAAATCACTCAACACCTTCTGCTTGGCCTCTAGCTCCAACATCCAATGGTAGAAAACTTGTTGCTATAGACAATCTTACCTCCTTCTACCAGTGTGGGCTACTAAATTCGATTGGAAGTGATCCAACATGATGAAATATTTAAATTTCTTAGCATCCCCTTTGCTTTTGATGCCTTGCCACCTTTGTTGTGGCAATATGTTGTTGATAGAGTTGCTAAGAAGCTAGAATATTAGATGACCAAGTCTCTTTTGTTAGTAAAAAAATTTCAAATCTACTAAAAAATTCTTTCATCCACCCATGTGAACTACTCATCATGTTGGGTGCCTTATAAGAAATCTTGCCAAAAGTTGAAGAAATTGCTCATAGATTTCCTTTGGGCCAATTCCCCTCAAGGTAAAAGATTCCACAGGATGGCCTGGGAATATTGTTGCCTCACATATGATGTTGGAGGGATGGGGCTCATCAACATAGCCTGACAAGGAACTTCCTTATGTTCCAAATGGATTATGTAAGCCATTAAGGGCCAAGAAGTTAAGAAGGTATTGTTCAGACACTATATCTTCTCAAGCTTGCCTAAGGGTAAGAAGGCCTAAAAAGGGCTCAACTTCCCCAATTTACTCTTCATTCAGTCTCCTATCCAAATCACTGGGTCTTTTGTGGCCAAAAGTATCTCAAAGGCTTGAGAAAAGATCAAGCCATGGCTATTCTGGAATGGCTCTAATTTTAGTAATAGGCTCTCTATTAATAGGTTCTCTTTGGTGGTCTCCTATTTTATATCGTAATGAAGTGCCCCTGGTAGAAGTCCCTTAGGTCAATTCTCTCAAGTTTTACCATAGAGGAATTCACTCCATCTAAGATATCTTCTACAGGTACTCTCACTCTTGGCTATCCTAGGAGGAGGCAAAAGTTAAATTTTGGTTAGCTAATGCAGATTAGGAGTCCATAAAATCTTGGTCCACTCCTCTTGGCCATGATGGATGGATTGTAAATGGTATGTTGATACCCCTTTCATAATTACACTCCTTGACTTGGCTATGCATGGCTCACCCCTTATTTTCCCATGGTTGACAAGCTTAACACCTACTAAGGGATACCCTTGTCTATTAAAATGTGGAGCTTTTGCTTCAAAACTATTTGGGGGGCTTGTGTGGAGCCTAAACTTGCTCATTTTGCTTAGTGTATACTACACCAAAGCTTACCTATTAACAAAAGACTCATCCAACTCGGAGTCCACCTACTTACTTGCCCCTTCGGCGGCTATATTGAGATGCTTCCTCATCTTTTTTGGTATTATTTCAAATCTCAAAGAGTCTGGACTTGGATCCATGATCTTTTCAGGCCTTTATAGCCCAATTTTTTTGTTTGGTAGCATAATCTCCTTAGAGACAAACCCATGATGCCCTTCAAATACACAAAAGTCTGGCATACTTTTAGAGTGGAGATTCTCTTCTAGCTTTGGAAAGAAAGAAACAATTTTGTGTTTAATAATGCTTCTACTGATTGTAACATTTCTACTTTACACAAGTCTTTTATCATCTCTAATGTTCTTTTGTAGATTCAAGATGGAGCTTAAGCATCTTCAGGATCTCCTCTCCCATTGGGGAGATGCTCCTTGTGAAATGGCTCAAGTTCTACCTTCTCCTCTCAGGGATCCCAAACTAGATGATAGAGTGCTTCAACCACCTTGTGGTAGGTATTGTTGTATCCGTTTTAGGTACTACTCTCATAACAATACCCTATACTAGTGCATATCCCCCTTGGGCAACCTTAAGGGTGGTAGCCATCACCTCCTTCCCCTCCTAGGTAGGATGGTTTGGGAACTCCTCTTCCTCCTCTATGCCTAAATTCTTGTGGGTGCCACCTAGAGGCCATTCGAACATACTGGATAAGTTCCCCAAGCTTTCTTTGGCCATTTTGCCCATTCGAACACAAGCAGAAGATGATGACAAGGACACTGCTCAAGCTACTGGTTGGGAACCTATTCTAGATGGCAATTATTTACCAAGCTTAGGCTGGGATCTTAATGATGATATGGATCCACTACCTCCTAGTCTTGCTCTTGCTGCATAAAATTTATCTTTTTGATAACTTTATGACTTGTTTTTAGGCTTTGCCTAGTTTATGATACTTTTATTCTTGTTCATAGGGTCTACCTAGTGTGATGTGGTGTGCTTTCATATCACCTATATTTTTTTTGTGAATTATTTGTATATTTATGTTAAGTTAATATATAGATATATTTCATAAAAAAAAAACATTGTAATTGTCAAAAGAAGATTTGAATAGTTAACAAAATCATGTTTACTTGGGCATTTAAATTCAAAATAAAGTCACCAAACTTAGTTTGGTTGCTCTAATTTAAGAGATCATGGACTATGTTATAATTTTTTAAGAAAGATAAATTTTTAATACCTTATTTTACTAATCTAATGTGTAACGAATATTATATTATGTACAATTAAGTAAAACAATAGCAAAAGACAAATCTAACTAAATATAACAATAAGGTACAATTCATATCTTCTTAGGCCCAAAATAAAGAAAATGAAAATATAATGAACTTTTAATAATTACTAGCAATGAAATGAAAGGGAAAGAAGAGAATAAAACTAAAATGGACACACTTGGGTTTTGATAGAGTTTAAAAATGCAAAAAAGAGGACTCAAATGTTGTGGTCTTAGAGCCAAAATTATAAAATTATTTTGGTCATAGAGTCAGAATTGATCACTGATTATGACCATTTCCTATCGATATGTACCTGTGTTATGATTGCATCATCTACTAATTTCCAATACCTAGTACTTTTTGGGATCCTTTATCATTGACATATGAGTAGAGTGCTTCACTTAGATTTGTAAATTGGTTTGAGCATATGTTAAATTTTCTCCTTTGAAGAAACCCTAATCATAATCAAAGATTAAAGTAATGTGCAATTAATTATATCAATTACTCACTTGAGGGTTGCAACTATAAATCTCACATGATCATACTCAGGGTTTAATATAGTTCTGATACTTATGAGTGAATCCCAACCCAAAATAACGATACTAATTCACTTTCTCTTCCTAGATACTCAAGTGCAACTACATGAACATTCACTTATGCTATCTCTTGGTACAAGTATGCAACAAATTAAAACCCTTGAAATCACTTTAAAAGCCTTAAAGATCATAAATATAAAATTAATAATGTGCCTAAGACTTGAAATGACTCTATTCATGTTGACACTTCTTGTTGAAATGCTTATAAGAGGCTTTGTTACACACACACACACACGCGCGCACGCACACACACACACACACACACACACACACACACACACACACACACACACACACACACACACACACACACACACACACACACACACACACACACACACACACACACACACACACACATGCACATGCACATGCACACACACACACACGCGTGCGCGCGCGCACACACACACACACACATGCATGCACACACACACGTATGCACATGCAGACGCATGCACATGCGCACACACACAGACACACACACACACACACACACACACACACACACACACACACACACTTCTCTAATTAGAATTAGGGGCATATTGGCATGTAAATTGATACAATAAAAGAGGAAATTTTCCAAAAAATAGGCCCACACGAAGAGGATAGGTGGAAAAATGGGAGCAAAAGAACTGAAAAGGTAAAAGGATCAAAATAGGTGGTGGTCGATTATGACCCAATCATAGAAATATCAAAGGAAGAGAAGAATGAGGGATCCCCAATGACAAAAACACATATAGGAGAGAGAAAATAATATAAATAAGAGGGGATGGGCCCACATAAAGAATAAAAGCAGAGAAAAAACATAAGGAAGAGTGCGAATAAATACTTAATTTGAACTAATGATTCATATGCACAAAACCCTACTAAAAACATTATAATAATAAATCTTCTACCAAAATTAGTTGTCTATATAATTCCCTACTTTGATGTGTGTGTGTGTGTGTGTGTGTGTGTGTGTGTGTGTGTGTGTGATTTAAGTGTGTGTATCAAATTAAAAACAAAATGAAGAATTGATACTTGCATACTACTTGAGGGATGGAAAATGAACTTTGTGTTTTACCTTATTTTGATTATGTGGACCTAATCATGATAAAATTAAGGATTATTCAAGTTGTATAAAATATGGAATTAATATTAATTTGAAAGTAAAAGGAAGAATATGATTTGAACAATTGCACTTGCTAAAAATATAAATGATCTAAAGGATCAAGATACTTAATGTGTTTACTATTTTGTGTAAGTTTGAGATTGAATGCAAGTGATAGATAAGGTTAAAAATTAGATCAAGAGTCGCTTGGATTAGGAATTGGGTCTTTGGATGTGCTTAGACAAAATTATTAGTATTTGGATGTTATTGAAAGATTTTAGCATATGTCCTTTGTTAGATTCATCTATGTATACTGTGCCTCTTTATTTTTGCATAGCTCATTGCACTTGCTTGTAATCCTCACTATGTAAAGTATCAAAGGATAGTTATGTGTGCAATATCTAAACACATGTCTCCTTCTCTTAAAAACCCTAGGTCCACTTTCGATCCTAGGTTTAAACCTAAAAAATGAAATAAAAATGGGTTGAACTAACCTCAACCACTTCCCAATGAATGGTTGAGATGCTTACATATCCAATACTTTGAAGAGGGAAATCAAACCACATGTAATTCTCTATGTTAGGTGTGTGTGTGCAATGTTGCTCTTTTAATGAATGTAACCTGTAATCTAGTTTTTAGCACTTGACAAATACATACTTTCACTTGGTTTGAGCTCTTTAGACTTAGGCTAGGACCCGCTCCTTATGACTAATGACTAAATTGGAAAGTATAAGGCAATCCATTTGCATGTGTAGAAGTGTATAAATATATCCTTGATGAGTGTTAGATGTTTGCTAGATAGGGAATGAGATTAGACCTATTGTGTATTTATATGAAACTCTTTAGGTAATTTCTCACACTAGTAACATGTGAAACATATGTAGTGACACATGGAGATAATTTAAAATTTAAAAAATGATTGTTATTTGGCACATGGATGAATTTGTTAGAGTTGGATGCCTATAAAATTTCACAAGTGCCAAAGTCTAAAGGACTCATCTAAAAGGCATGAATATTGATTTGATGATCTGGAGACCATATGATTTTGATAATTCATAGGTCAAACATAGAATAGGGAATTATTTTAGGTGATTAATAGTAAATTAGGAAATTCAGACTAATGAAAAGCATGTGGATATGAAAGAATAACGTGTAAAACCCATATGTGTACACACAACATGTAAAATGAAAGTACATCTAGACTAACATTTATAGGTGTCTAATACCATATTTTAATGTATACAAATGCCCCACTTTTATTCTAGCATTGAAATTAAATTGATAGAAAAGGATAAATACATGTACTTGAGTGTGTATAACACACTTTATCTTTGGGAGGAGGCTTCAAATGTGTACATTGCTCCAAGTAAATTTACGATGAACATACAATAATAAATTTTGATATATGAAAATGAAATTGAAACTTTTAAAACTTAAATGGCAAGGATAGAGTACACATGTAAGTGGCTAAACCATGTTTTCCTATGACATGCTGAATATGATAGTTCCTTGTTGAATATTTGGATAATTATGCATCCTACTAAAGAATTTGGATAATTGGGGGTGATCATGTCCCAATCTGTGTACTAAGACAAGACCCATGGGTTGGGAAGATAAATTTATTAGTTTGTCATGTCTTCACTCTAATGTATTACTGTATTAAACACCTCACCATTCTCTCTATCATATTGTGTTTGCTCCTATTATTGATGACTTTTGATAGGGTCAGTAGATGATGTACCTCCAATATGATCTACATGATGTGTGAGTCCCTGAGAAGCTTGATATTCATTATAAATGTTTATTAACTGATGCCAAAGGTCTTCATCATCAACTTGACAATCCATGTCACCATGGTCACATTTCAAACTCTCAACAACTAATTGGGTCTCATGCATATCATCAAATTTATCTTCATAGTAAGGAAGGGACTGTTGGTCTTTAATGAAATTAGAAAACCTTTGATCACATACTTTCTATTGAATTATAGACCCTTAGATATTATCACCTTTAATTTTAGCTTCTACAGACTGAATACATGTTTCATTCTCTAATTCTTTAGTCATTTGATTACAAAGGATGTTTGCCATGTAATGAAGGAGTTATTATTGTTATTCATCTGATATGTCTTCCTTTTATGGTTCATCACACCCCCACAACTTATCGTATATTACACTTTTGAAATTTGAATGGTGTCCTTATTTACCAAAGGGTGTTCCAAGAACAAGTTCCTCCTCAAACTTATCCAAATCATCATCATTAGTTGCAGGTTCAATCTGATTTTGATTACTTACTTTCTTGAGGATAGGTTATCTATTATGATCCACACTTATAATATTTGGAGATAATGTAGAATGTAATGTATATCAAAAAAAAAATATAGGTGGTCCAAGATGCCCAAATAATCAATATATACAAAAATATAATACCCTTAAGGTAGGGAAACACCATACAATACTCCTTTAGGAAGGAATAACTCCATAGTGTCACTTCAAGGGGATAACCTCCAATATAATCTTACAGTAGAATACTCAATGCTTACTTAATTCCTTTATAATGATATTCACCTCATTTATATATACCTCTAAATAAATAACAATGGATGGGTAACCTCTTAATCCCAATGTAAGCTAACCATTACCCAATGCACTAATTCCATAAGTTACTCAATTATCCTAATATATTGGACCTATATAACTAACTAAGGGAGATGTGTGTTATATGTCAGAATATCCATCAACCCATATACATTAATACATCATATCCCTAAGTACATATCATTCCTTCCCTCCTTGACATGATTCATCCCTAAAACATAGGAAGAAACCAAATAATGAGTGTGCTTCAAATCATTGCACACTTTTCCAATCTCGATCATCTAGCCATCTATATGTGATCTTGGTAGGTGATAACTCTCCAAGCTTCTTTATAAATTCCATTGTGATCCTTTGATTTCATTCATGATCATAACTATGCTAATTTGGTGTCCATGCATAAATATTCCTCTTTTGATTCCATGTACCATATTCTATTGCGCTACTCTGATTCCATCCATGACCATAGTAGGTATTCTTCCATGCATAGTCATATTTATTTCCCTATTCATTCCATGTTCCATAGGCCACTATGCTACTTTGATTCCATACCTAACCATAGTATCTATTCTTTGGCTTCCATGCATAGCCATAGTGATTGGAAATCTGATTTCCTATATATCCAAAATAATTATTGTTATGACACTCCCTCACCTGGCTCTATGATTGTTTCCTCTCATGATGATGTGGGTGTCTATATACCTAAATTTTTTCTAATACTTTGAAATTATCCACCTTTTCTTCTAAATTTTCCCCTTTTTCCTTATTTGTCTCTTGAGTAGATGAAGTGTTCATTTCTGATTGTAGTGTCTTTATCTATGTTATCTAAATATTCCTCTTGCTCTTCATCACCTATTTCAATCTCATCCTCATGATCTATCTTGACTGGTATTGGTGCCTTTCCCACTATGATATCAATTAAAGTGACCTTTTTATTATACCAAAATTTCATGAAATTATTATGAAAATTAATATTGATGGTTCCTAAAGTTTCTAACCATGCATATCCCAAAACTATATCCACATCATCCATATCCAAAACATAAAAATTTGAATGCAAAACATATTTTTACATAATGAGATTCAAATATTCAAACCTTGGAATATTATTACCATCCAATTGAACCTCATTTATATTCTTTGATTAAACATTTATATGTTTGTCCACATTTATATTGATGAATTTATACTTATTGGCAGGGTTTATGGACACAACAACCTTCTTCTTTTGAATGCATCCATGAAATTGAAAAATTGACTCAGATTTATATGGAGCCAAATTATTTGAACCATTATCATCCAATTATTCTTATTATTATTTAAGATCATCTACCTCTCCTTCTTCCCTATTTGTACTCTCCTCATTATTATTATGCTTTATTTCTTCTTCATCATCACTTGCATGTTTTTCCTCATTGTCATTATTTTATTCCATTGATTATTATTTTTCATCATTTTCATTCTCGTCTTCAATACCATGATTATTTTATTCCTCTTCTTCATCCTCTTTTTATTTTATATCCTATAAATTTATGAATACTTGTTTCATTTCTTCGCATGAATAATACCTTTGTATGAATCTCAACTGATTAAACCAATGTTGTGCAAACCCAAACAAAGAAAGAGACAAACATGTTTGCCACAAAATTATTTGAGTATTATTTTCCTTAAAAAATATCCACCATTCTCTATCATCAATATCATCCTCCCCTAAATTTTTTTACAACTTCATGATCCACAAAACAAATTAGGGTTAATAAAATACCCTAAAATGTTAATAAATCATTCAAAACTGATCAAAATAGTCCCAAATTTTGACTGTAGCTTTCATTTATGATATTGGACCTTCAGTAAAAGTTTTATGAATAAATTACAAAAATTTTGGCATATAGAGTGAATATATGAAATTTCATAAAATCAAAATAAATCACTCAAAAATTTTCAAAAGATTCTAAAATTTTGATTGTGTTTCTCTTATATGTTTGTACAGTACCAGTAAACATTTAATAGAGAAATTCTTTAAAATTTATCTGATATGATGAAATTATTATAAACCCTAAAATATCAATAATCCATTAAAAAATAATCATAAAGTATTGATTTTTTTACTATAACTTCATTAAAATATTCTTCATCTCCATTAAAAAAATTATGTAAAAAATCATAACTGATTGACAAATATTGATGATTCCATAAAACTAGGGTTTTGTTGCACACAAATTACCCAAAATAAAGCTCTAATACCACTTGTTATGATAGATACTTATAATATTTAATAAATAATGTAGAATATAATGTATATTAACACAACACAAAATATATAGGTGGGCCAAGATGCCCAAATACTCAATATATGCTGAAATAGAATACCGTTAAGGTAGGGCAACACCATACAATACTTTTTTAGGAAGGAATAACTCTATAATGTGTCTTCAAGGGGAAAACCTCCAATATAATATTACAATATAAGACTCATTACTTAGTTTATTCCTTTATAATGATAGTCAACTCCTTTATATATAACTCTAAATAACTAACAATGGATGGGTAACTTCCTAATCCCAATTTAGGCTGACCATTACCCAATACACTAATTCAACAAGTTACTCAATTATACTAATATATTAGACCCATATAACTAAATAAGGGGGATGTGTTCCACATTTATACATCTACATCAACCCATATACATTAATATATCATATCCCTAGGTACATAACATTCTCTCTTATGAGTGGCATAAAAGATCTTTGGAGTGACTCCAAGAGAGATGAAATGTATACCACATTCCTTTGATCTAGATGCTTGTTATCAACAATCACCACTTATCACTTATTTTGCATATCACTCTGGATGGATCTCCATGAGGGAAAGGGATTAAACTCTTGAGGATGGAGGGGTAGGGATTGGGTAACTTTGGGTTTGCTTGATTGCATGATTTGACTCCAAGATGGAAATTTGGGTTCATGATTTTCTTGCATAGTGTGATTTGTGGCTTGAGGAATGAAAGGAGGTATATGTAGCTGAAGTGATGTTACCTTTTAAAATTTTATGGATTGGTGCAAGTTCTAGTCTATAATCTAAATTTTTGTAGTAAGGTACGCTTTAAACTCAAGTCTTGATTGGTCATGATGACTAGTTATTTTAGTGCCTACTCTTCCTTCCTCTTGCACTCTCTTTAGAATAGATTTCCATGAGGGGAAGGTTGAGAGGAGTTAGGAAGGACCTTGATGACTTTGAAAATCACTTAATGAGGGCTTATGATGGTGACAGGAAGATCAATATGAGGTTAACATGGTGTGAATAAGGGAAGACAATATGGGTGATGGGGTGTTTTTTGTTCTTCATGGGCTACCAACTTCTCCTCAATCTTGGAGATGAGTCCATCTATGTCAAGCATGTCACCATTATTTCTAAGATAAACTACCTTAATTAAAGATATCAAACTTTCTTTTACCTACTACACTAAAGTTATAACCCCTCTAAAGACATGTTTTAGAATTTCTTACCCATACCCCTTCAATGTATCAATGTTTATTAGATTCTTTGCTTGGTCTAGTAGATCTTATTTAAGGTTAGATATGGAATGGATTTGGTTATGAGTAGTCTATTAAAAATTTTCATGTTTTTTCCATGATTGATCAAGATGGTAATGAGGATACAAAGGGGGTAGATGAGACTCATAATAGGGTTGATAGTCCCAGTTATAGGGAAACTCATCATATGACTGGTAAGGGGGGGTATATGGTTGATATGGAGTAGGATAAGATTATAAAGGGTCATGATATAATTAGAGAGGGTCATAAGCTAGATCATAAGAGGGTGAGAAACATGAATCTACCTTATATTTATCCATCCATCACCATTAGGCACATGAAGATGAATGAAATCATAAACGATAATCCATCTCACCTCTGAAATGAAGACTTGTTGTGGCTGATGTAACCTTCTGACTGTAACTCAGCTACTATAGTGCTTGAAGTTCTCAAAGATGGATGCAATGTGTCCTTTGAAATTATCAAGAAATGATTCAAGGCACTTAAATTTGGTCCCACTTGGCATACTAGAATTGTTGGAGTTCTAAGTTACACCCTAGCTGAGGAGAGAATTGTTCAGGTCCTCTACTCAAAGCTATTCCAACATGGGAATGGCCTTAGGATGTGGGTCACCTAATACTAGGCCAAACCTCTAGATATTAAGGGGATAACTCCCCTGATTTGGAAATTCAATACTCTTTCTCTAAAATCTAAACTCTATGGGGGGGGGTGAAAAAGGGGAAGAAGATTCCATAAGAATGAAAACCTACTCTAATATGTGGTGATGTACCATGAATCTAGCCATCCAATCATAAACTCACACTCTCAACACACTAAAAAATAGTGCATATAACTAAGAGACTATCTTTAAGGACTCCTAAACATCAATATTTCATCTAAATACTAGTAGGATGATTGAAGTGAGAAGGTCAAGAGAAGAAGGCTTGATTCAAGGCACTTACAATTTGATTGACATTTCAAACCTGAGCTATTCACCTTATAACACACTAAATAACTTATCAAGAGATTAATCATACTTAAGTGTAACTGGGACCTACAAATGTAATGATATGCCACCATTACATATCAAACAAGCATAACACATAAAGTATAAACCATGAAGAAGATGTAATATATTCTATTCATCATTCAAAAGGTGCACAAGTACAAATTCTAGTAGAGTATCCTCATACCAGCCTAAGGGATCCAAATAAAGGCTTAAAACCTTGAATATATAGAAGAATGTCATGAGATAAGGGGGGAATGGTGTAAAAGGATGGAAAAGGGGTCATAATTGACCAAGTCAACTCAAAATTCTAGTTACAAAAGCCACATGATCCTCTCTCTAGCTCCTTCATACATTGGATCTCCTTAATTTCTCCTTGAATTGGATTTTGGCATTAGAAAATATGTAAGGGAGGTTGAGTTAACATTAGTTACATAATGTCAAAGGCATTCCCATGCCTATAATAGTTTATCATGCTCCCTTTGGTAGTTACAATCATCAATTAGGCCACCATCATCATGTATTAGCTAACATTCCTTCAAGATAAAGTGATAGGGTCAAGAAAACTATCTCATTTCTCCATAATAACCATGAAATTCATATTAAATTCCTTCATTAGATTAGTCACCAATGTAAAATCTCTGTATTGACTCATCTCATTGGTCTTTTCAATGCCAACTTGACCTTATTTGGTGATAACATATGTTAATTAGGCCTAATTGGCTAAGTATTTACATTGGCCCTCCATGAAAATTGCAACAAATATTTCCAACCTATATGTGAGTGTGCTCTATGCCTAAAATAACATCTTCAACCATGAAATAGGCTTAGAAATATATTAAGAACTTGAAATTTCACTTCTCCAATTTGATTGGTTCATCTTCCTCTTGCACTGGTAGATTGGTAGTTTTAGATGTACTTTTAAAGACCTCTATAGTTGAATTCTTGATCATGTCATGCTTTAGGAGGCTGTATTAAGTCTCAAACTTGTTATTCAAAGAATTAGAATCACTAAGAACTCTCAAACCCCCTTATTCTACTCAAAACCCTACAAAATAACATATTTCTAAGGATTATGTATAATGTCCATATGGTTAAGTACCATTAGGTTAATCCACTTTGAGTTCTCTTGACCTTCCATAAGCTCACCAAGTCACTTAATGGTGCTAGGTTACTAAAAAGGCCAAGTTTTCTTAGATTGGGTTTGCCTAGGGTTTTAGGGAGGTTTATGACTGGTCAAGAGTCTTAAGGATAGTTCATTAATTAAAGATATTCAAGATAGAAATAAATGGCATGAATCCTAAGGGTATTGACCTTCTTAACTTCCTTGAATTTCTAAGACTACCACTCAGAGGATGGCTAAAGATATGAATGTCTATAGGTGACACTAGGGTGGTCTACATGCCACTTTAAGTGCTTATTTTAGTAGGAATCATTCATAAAATCTAGTACCCCATTACCAATAAAATTTCCATGAATGTTTAGTTCATATGGAGACTTAAATCCCCTTAGGAGCTCTGGATCTGAGGGTGCTTGTGGTAAAGTGGTTGAGCATTGGAAAATAGCCTTTAAACATCTTGTGTGTAAGGTGACTAGTTCAAGCATGGTATTAAGTAATTATGATCAGAATTACCACTTTTTGTCACCTCTCACCTGCTCTTGGTGTCTTAAACATCCTTATACACATTTCATTGACCATTGGACTAGTCATAATAGCTAAAAAGGGGCCTAAAATGTCACTAGTGTCTGTATGCAGGTTTAGATGCTTGACTGTGCTTGCCATCCTCCAAGGATATTGAACATAATAGATGATTAGGATTTTTGATGTGAATGTTGGAACCCTTTACACATAGTATATTAATAAAACATACCCTTTTTAGGTTCTCAATTATTGTCTAGACATTTATATAGCATGGTGCACCTTTGAATACATTAAGTGGTTGTCTTAGACATGCATTCATCTGAGATAAAATAGTGGGTATACCCACTATTTGTCTAGAAAAATTGAACATATTATCCCATTTAATAGGTTATGATAACCATATATACCAAATTTGGGGGGTTGGTTGTGCTTGAAAGAATTTTAAAACACCATTTTGGTCAACAATAGCCCCAAGTTGACTATTAGCTATATATAAGCAAGGAACCTCTGAGTATAATCTATTTGGAATTGTCCCCCAAAGGATTGGTGACCATATATATGTTTATATGTATGATAATTTAATAATTATTCCCAATTTATGGTTAATTTATTCCCCTTTCTTATATATACTACCCTCTTCATGTTTAAGATTCAAGCTTGCCTATGCTTGAATATGCCTGTGGGCCTCAATTCTTTATAGATGTTCCTTTGACTTATATAAGGTGGGTATAATTGGTTTATAAATCTATTTAAATTCAAACCCTAACCAACATTTCACAAACACTACCCTTATATCATGATCAAAGCAAGATCTCTCATAGGCATCAACCTACTGCAAGTGGACATTCCCTCATGTAGATTATATGCTTCAAACCTGAGTAGATGTTATTTGATATTCCATAGTGATTACCATAACTCTCTATATGTTCTCATTAAAAAATTTAACTCAAAAATATTATGTAATCATTATTTTTTGATATAAACAAAGTGTGGTCTTTGGTATACACAAACCTGTTATAGGTATATACTAATGCTACTAAGTGTAGGCTTGAGTATGATGTTTGAATGGATGAATGATGGTAAATATATTATTAAAAACATAAAAACACGTAAATATCTCCATTAATCCCCTATAGTTCATACCTTTTCACTATTATGTCCTTAACTAGCCCAAACCCTACATATCCTACACAGTTAGCTTAGGGTTTTATGCATAGTCAGGGTCATGAAACCTTGTGATTTTAATCATGTTTTATACAAAGAATGTGACACTTTGGAAAATTAATTATTATTCCTTTGTATTTTAATACAATCCATAGATAAATCAAAGGTCTCATTTCCTTAGGAACTTTCAAGGGGGGCAAACTTCTTGTCTACAACCTATTGTTGATCTCACTACATGTTGCCTATAGGTATGTATCTATTTTAGGCTCTCTTGAGTGTGTTGAAGATCCTTAAATGGATTATCTTATTACTTAATAATTACTAACACATTGGACATCCTATAAGGGGATTGAAAGTCTCATGAAGCATTATTTTCATTCAATTTCCATCTCATGTAATAGATGGACTAATTTAGGTGGTTGTAGCTTGATTGTGTTCTATATACGGAATGTGATAGTCCAAATGTACCACTACATTTATATGATTCTTTGTAATAATTATGGTGATCATGTACCATTAGGTTTCTATTTGGGGCTGATCAAAAACCCTTCCATCTTTTTCCTATACTTGCTCTTGGAAGGGTCTACTCAGTGATGCTCTCTTGGTATTATTGTAGTAGGCTACATGAATGGATGTAGGTGTTATTAGGCTTGATATGGGAAAGGTAAATATTGTCTCCAAATATTTCACCCTAGAATAGGTTGTTCAATCCTCTTCAATATTTGACCAACATGGGAATACTTCCAGGTGTGTGGGGGACCTATAGTGGAAGTAAACTTATAGAATTGAAGGGACTAGCTCCCTAGATATGACTTGATGTGATTATGTTACTAAAAATGCCTATTATGGGTGAAAAGGGAGATAAAGATACATAAATTAAACCTAAACTAGGAGGTGATACACTAAGAGTTACTTCCATTCATACACTTGGAATTTACATAATGAACTAAGACAACCAAACTAGCCTCAACACCATTAATGGAGCTCCCTAGCATTAGTGTTTCTCATGAAGGAAAATAATAACTCAAAAAATGAAGGAAAGTGGAGGGAAGGTTAGATATGACACTACCAAACTCATACACACTTCAAGCGTCTATTATAGTAGCATATACTTCATAAAACCTATTAGGAGAGAAGTCATTTACAATAACACATTCAAGTATTGCATGAAAACAAGATGAACTTAATCCATACTTGACATTTGAGATGGATCACTTCAACACATAGTGTAAATGGGCTTAGAGTATAACCAAATTGCTTCTCATTAGCTTAAGTATAAATCTAGGTATAATTTTGGTAGGGCTTCACCATACCAAGAGTTGGAATCCTTTGCAAAGCCAAAATGGCTTGCATTTATAAAATTTAGGAGAGAGAGAAGAGAGAAGTTGAAGAGGCATAAGGACAAGTGTCAAAGGTTAGAATAAATTAAAATTCATGTGGATGAAGTGTAAGAAGAGTCATGAAACTGAATTTCACTTGATCACATCCCAAATTACCTTCTTCTCCAAGTGTGGCATAACAAATCTTCTCCATCATTTTCTCTTGTGAACTGCCTTCATCATAGGCCTTTCTTGTAAGTGATGGAAAAATTTATCATGTGTGATGATGAGAGGGAGTTACAAAGAAGATTCCACCTACATTGGGAGTTTTCTTGATCATGACATTCTCTTACACAAACTCATCATCACTTTGCAACCATGATCACTCTCTAATAGGCTTGTTTTGATACTTAGCACTAGAATCTCTGTATCTTCCTTGAATGATATATACTAGGGGTATTTTGGCACATGTTAGGACATGTCATATGCTTGGATTCATCAGAAACATCATAAAAATCCACCAAACTTGAGTTGCCATGTTGTTTACTATGCCATTTTAGATGTCACTTTAGACTAGCTGAAGAGAGGCATATAGAAGGATTACTCATGAGAATTTATAAGCTTTAAAAATGGCATGAGGTGTTGGTTTAAGTCCCAAGCTACTTCCTAAAGTGATTGGCATCTCATGGTCATCTTCAAGACCTATAAAACATAAGAAAATGTCAAGAAAACCTATTTCTTGCATCACCTGTATAGATTACATACAATAAGTATTCTTGGATTTTACCCTCATGTATTTGACAAAAACTTATCTTCATATACTAGGGGAAAATTCTTCCATATAGATACACTTTTAGGCTCATTTTCATCGTTGGGTCCTAAAATAGGGTTTATACTGATGGAGTCCATAGTTTTTTTGTAGGAATCTGTAGCTAGACTGGTGGAGTCCATAGATTTTTTTATGGCTTCAACATATATGAAATACCCCTAAATCCATGAACTATTCAATTGGAAATCATGGATAAGGTAAAAAATGCACATGATCCTCAATTAGGCCTTTAGGCCTAAGGGTTTCCCTCATACATGACTGTAACCATTCTTGGTTAGAGAATCTTATTTGATTTCAAAGATTATGTCAAGGTGTTTTAGATTTTTTAGGTGTCCTCCATCTTCTCCAATCATCATTTGGTCTTTTTTTACCTCTGGTCCATCCATCTCACCACTTTTCCTTCAAACTGTCTCCTCATGCATGAGAAAACTGCCCCTACTCTGAGATAAAATAGAGAAGGTCTACAACATTATTTTATCAAATATGATTATTAGAGAGTGTTTTAATAGGCCCTTTTTATAATTTTTACCAATGTTTTTCTCTCAATTCCAAGGATAGACTCTCCAACCCTTAAAATTTGCTAGGCAGACTTTTGAGTATGTAGCCTATGAAGGTGGGTAGGGGATGGAATTGTGTTTGGAGGTTTTAGGGATTGAATTAAACTTTTTCATGTCATGTATGGAACATACATGCCTACCATGATGTGTTAAAACCATTTTATAGTCATTTTCACCCCAAACACCTTCTATGCCCTTGGAAAAATGAACTAGGCCACTACTCATGTGGACTGAGATACCTCAAAACTTGCCTGTAGGTTAGTATCTGAGCTTAGTTTGATGTTTATGAACCTTATTTACATTCTCCTTAGGTCATAATACCCTTAAAATGCTTTAATTTCCTCTATAATCCTTCAAAATAACATTAATTCCATGTTTAGGTCCTTAACTAGAATACCCTACCTGATTGTGAGAGTCATGGTTCTACCCCCATTGGTGTTGATTGCTTAGAGGTTGTATTGGAGATTGAGAAACCATATAAAACCTAACCATATATATTCTTACCTTGAAATGGGATAAATTCAACTAAAAATATCAAGATGATAAGAAAACTCATTGTCTTACTTGCCTGGTTGTGAGTGTCAATTCTCAAGCCCATGTACAGACATGGTGTGGGCCGAAAAGGTCATCTCATTAAAGAACACCTTATATCATGACATAAGTGCTTAGTATTTTTATTTGGAAAATTTAGTATTATTTACCCCTCCATGGCATAGTCTAGGATTGATTCCATGAAGTGCAAGTTTACTTTTCAACATTATCCTATAGATATCATTGCCCCTTTTCAGTGGGTTTTTAACAATTTTGAGAGTATGAGATGACTACCTTATATTTGTCTTTCTGACCTCAAACTTGGCATAGGAATATTATCTAGATAAGGATACAAGGTAAACCAATTTTTATACCTTATAAATTCATGGAACCCTTTCAAAAAGACTTCACAAAAGTGCCTGGTGCACTATTTTGGCCAATTTGGGAACACAGCCCCAATTTGCTCAACTTTGCAAATGAGTCTTTTTCAATTCTTCCAATGACTCCAAATAACTTCAACATGATTTTAATTTTAAATTAAACTTTTTCAAATTAGTTAGAGCACATTTAATACTAAAAAAACACACTTTTCTATGGCCCCAAGAAGTATAGGTCGTACAAGTGTTTTAAGTGGTGTTTTGGTGTAATTTGGTGCTATCTTGCTTGGATGAGAGTTTAAAAAGTCATTTTAGGATTCCACCATGTATATTTAGCTTTGAAAACACTAAATAATGCTCAATAAATCCACAAACCGCTTCCTCTTCTCCTATAGCCTATAAATTGGCTTTCAAGCAAGAAACTATCTTTCTCTTGATATGACAATATGAAGATGTTATGACTAATGTTTACACCATGAAGAGGGCATAATATAATCTAAAAACCACAAGCCAAAACCACACAGGTCCAACCATTTTTGAGTTTAAGTAATTTGGACAAATCTGGATCTTGCTTGGTTGCATAGGTAGCTTTGAGGACTAAACCTTCTTAATGATGGTTAATAAAGGAGGAGGAATTAATCTAAAAAAAACTTCACTCAATGGAAGATAAATTAGTATAATAGTATTCCCAAAATCCATTTCTCCCAACTCAACTTGTGTGGCCTATGGTGAGTGAAAGTCTTTAACTAGTTTTAACCCTTCCAAGGAGCAATGGGGAAGGAAAGGTGAAATTTGTAGTTTATTAAGCTACCAAACAAATATAATCATAGAAATGAGTATGGGTAAGATCAAGAGACATCCCTGAAGTGCCTTCACCTGCCAAAATCTGTACAAGTGGTTAAAAACTCCCTTTTTCAAGTGTTTTCTTGATTTTAACTTGCACCTATAGAAGTTGAATCTTCATGTCAGGATCGTAACAAGAACAATTGATTACTTTTGTGCAAGCAACTAAACACGAAATTAAACCAGAATAATAAGTAACTAGAAATGAGAATCAACAAAGAACATGAGATACAAGAAATAATGAAAACTTGTATTAAACTCTTCCAGAAGGAAATACAATTGAAGAAATCTCTCTTTCTTCCACACCTCTCAGATGTACAGACCTCTTTCCCTCAAGAGTTTTCTCTATCAATTACAAACACAATTCAATCCTTGAATTGTCTATCTTACATGTCTGTTACACACACACAAGCTATGAAGATCTATCCCTATTATATAGAATTAGGGATCATGAGCTATGCATTCTCAACCATTAGATATAACTCCTAATCAGTCTTACCAAAAATAGAAATGCAGAATTATAACTAACAATTAAACTTATCATGCAAACAATCTGTTCATCCATGAAAATAGACTTTCTAGAATGCACAGGTGATTGACGTCGGTCCCTGTCAGTCTGCATATGACTGACATCGGCCGATCCATAATCGATGTCGATAGCCTCCAGTCGATCCTTGACTGACGTCGGTGACTGTGTAAATATAGCAACCTTTGCATTCGCTCATTGGTGAAGCTTTTAGTTCCACAACTCAACAATCTCCCACTTGGAGATAAACAGCTACACCTGTACCTGTATAGTAGCATCTTCTAGCTTCTCCATCTTCAAGCTCAATCTTAAAGACCAACAAAAGTTGAATGAAGATTCGACTTCTCCTTTGTTACCAGCTTTGTTAACATATCAGCAGGGTTCTTATCTGTATGGATCTTTTCCAGCTTCAACTCACCATCCTCCAATAGCTGTCTAATGAAGTGGTACCTAAGTTGTATATGTTTGGTTCTTGAATGAAAGGTAGAATTATTAGCCAAATGAATTGCACTTTGACTATCACTGTACAATTTGCAACTCTCTTACTCCTTTCCCAACTCTTCCATGAACTGTGTCATCCATATCATTTCTTTGCTAGCCTCCATGACTGCAATGTATTCTGCCTCTGTAGTAGACAAGGCAACAACCTTCTACAACTTTGAAATCTAGCTAACTGCCATTCCACCAACAATGAAAACATATCCTATGGTGCTTCTCCTACCATCCAAGTCACCTGCCATATCCGCATCTACATATCCATGTAGAGAAGTGTTTGACCCTCCATAGCACAAATGCCTACTGCTGGTCCCTCTCAGATATCTAAGAATCCACTGAATTGCTTTCCAGTGTTCTGTCCCTGGATTGGCCATAAACTTACTAACAACTCCCACTACTTGGGCAATATCAGGTCTGGTACATACCATTGCATACATTAAGCTTCCAACTGTAGAAGTATATGGAACTCTACTCGTGTACTTTACCTCATCATGTGAATTAGGACACTGTTCTTTGCTCAACTTGAAGTGTCAAGCCATAGGTGTACTTACCGATTTTGCATCCTACATATTAAACCTCTCCAACACCTTGTTCACATAATCCTCTTGAGATAAAATCAAACTGTGATTTTTCTTGTCTCTCTTAATACTCATGCCAAGGATTTTCTTTGCTGCTCCCAAATCCTTCATGGCAAATGTGTGAGCTAATTTTACCTTAAGCTCATTAATATCCTACATGTGTGAACCTGCAACAAAGCATATCATCTACATACAACAACAGGATAATATATCTACCATTATCTAATCTCTTAAAATAAACACAATGGTTAGATTGACATCTACTAAAACCATGCTCAGTCATAAACCTGTCAAATCTCAAATACCATTGTCTTGGAGCTTATTTAAGACCATATAAGCTTTTCTTCAACCTGCACACAAGCTTCTCCTTACCTTTGACCTCAAAACCTTCTGGCTGCTCCATATATATTTCTTCATCCAAATCTCCATGAAGAAATGTTGTCTTAACATCAAGCTGCTCAAGATGCAAATCCTCAATAGCAACTAAAGACAATACAGTCTGAATAGAAGTCATTTTTACTACAGGAGAAAAAATTTCACCAAAATCAATACCTGGTTTTTGTGTAAATCCCTTTACTACCAACCTGGCCTTATGTCTCATTTGTCCATTCTCACCTTCCTTTAACCTATAAACCCATTTGTTCTTCAGTGCTCTCTTTCCCGCTGGCATCTCAACCAAATCCCACGCTTGGTTCTCTTTCAAGGAATCAATCTCCTTATTCATGCCAAGCTCCCATTATTTTCGGGTTTCTACCTGTATTGCTTCATCAAAACTCTCTGGTTTTCCACTATCAATGAGAAATAAGTAGAATAATGAAGGGGAATATCAAATTGGAGGTTTACTTACCCTTTTTGACCTCCTCCTGGGTGTTTGAGACTCATTCACTACTTGTTGTCTACCCAAATTCTCTTGTCAGTGACTGATCTCAGTCAACTTCTGGTATGTACCTAATCGATGTCGGTTCCTCCCAACTGACATCGGTTCCTGCCTGACCGACGTTGATCACTGTCTGATCGATGTCGGTTCTTGTATGACCAACGTTGGTTCCTACCTGACCGATGTCGGTGTTTGTGTTTTCCTGAGTGTGAAAATTCTTTCCCACGAGCTCATTTTGGATCATCACCTTGTCCAATTCAACATTGCTCTGCTCAAAATTATTTAGCTTCTTGAGCTGATCACTGTACATCACCTTCTCATTGAAAACAACATCATGGCTTCTAATTATTTTGTTAGTTCCTAGATTCCATAAATGGAATTCGAAATCTCCAGAGCCATAACCAATAAAAGTGCACCTCATAGATTTAGCATCCAGCTTCTTTCTATTCTCTTTATCAACGTGCACAAAAGCTTCAAAACCAAAAACTCTGAGAAATGAAAGATCTACCTTTTTACCTGTCCACACCTCTTCTAGAATTCCACCATCTAGAGCAGTAGAGGGTCCTCTGTTAATCAGGTAAACCGTAGTGTCTACAGCTTCTGCCCAAAACTATAAGGGCAAACCAGCATGCAACCTCATACTCTGTGCACAATCCACTATTGTTCTATTCATCCTTTCAACAAATCCATTTTGGTGAGGTGTCTTTGGAACCATCCTTTCCCTATGTATTCCATTCATAGAACAGTACCTGTTGAACTTATAGCTACAGTACTCACCACCATTGTCAGATCTAAGACACTTCAATCTCAAACCTATTTCATTCTCAACCAAAGCTTTCCATTTCATAAACATGTCAAAAACATCAGATTTCTTCTTTATGCAATAAACCCATACCTTTCTTGTAGCATCATCAATGAAAGTAACATAATACTGTGATCCTCTAATATAAGCTACCTGAGCTGGTCCCCACACATCTGTGTGAACAAGATCCAACTTGTGCTTCTTCTTTGTTGACCTAGTTTTGAGAAATCTCACTCTCTTTTATTTTTCAAAAATACAATGCTCACAGAAATCTAGATCTATGCTTTTCAAATCTGAAAGCTTACCTTTTGACTTAAGAACTTTCATTCCCTTCTCACTCATGTGGCCAAACTTACAGTGCCACAACTTTGCATCTACATCTGAAGTAGATAATACAGAAGGAGAATAATCAGTAATACAATTACATAAATAGAGAGTACCTACTCTCTTACCTCTGGCTAATACAAGTGCACCCTTGGTAACCTTCCAAGATTCAGCTGTGAGAGTTACTGTGCAACCCTCATCCCCCAACTTTCTTGCAGAAATTAGATTCCTCTTCAAGATGGGTACATGCATGACATCTTTCAACACCCATGTGTTGCCATTCTACAATTTCATTTGCACTTTTCCTTTGCCAATAATTTTACAAGTCTCATCATCCCCTAAATAAACTATTCTAAAATCTCCTTGGACATAATCATTGAAATATTCTCTATTTGGGGTAGCAGGGAAAAAGGCACCAGAATCTAAAACCCAAGATTCTATTTTATTATCCAAAAAAAATACAAGAGCATCTTGTGCAACAATACCAACAACTTTTGCTTCTTCTTTACCTTCATGCTGATTTTTTTCTTTAACCAACAACTAACAATCTTTCTTTGCATGCCCTATCTTTCCACAATTCTAGCAGGTTATCTTTCTTCCATTTCTGGATTTGGATCTACCTCTCATCTTTGACTTAGACCTTGATCTCCCTTGCTTGCGCTTCTCTTTTTGCCTTCCCCTGCTTTCAATACTTAAAACATTACCTGATGTTTCCTCTGTACTTTTCCTATGAATTTCTTCATTCAAGATTACACTAACAACATCATCTACTTTCAAGATATTTGTAGCAGATGCAGTATTACTAACTGCCATTACCAAACTATGCCAACTTTTTGGTAAAGAGCATAATATTAAGAGAGCCTTAATTTCATCATCAAAAACTATTTTGACTAAATTTAACTGATTTACTATTACATGGAAATCATTTAGATGACTAGATACAGATCCACCTTCCTGCATTTGCAAATTAAATAATTGCTTCATAAGATATACCTTATTTGAAGCTGAGGGCTTTTCATATAAATTTTCCAAAGTATCCATTAACTCTACCGTTGACTTTGCCTGTGATAAGTTGGAAATCACAGAAGATGCCAGGCTCAACCTTATGGATCCTAGAGCCTTTCTATCAAGAACATTCCATTCTTCATCTTGCATATCTGTGGGCTTGCTTGAAACCCCACCCAACGGTAAGTACAGATCTTTTTGATATAGATAATCTTCTATCTGCATCCTCCATAATTGATAATTCTTGCCGTTAAACTTCTCCATTCTTAGTTTACTTTCTTTTGCCATTGCTATACTCCCACTCAAACAGAAACCCCTGTGAGTGACCTATAATCAACACACACTAAATAGCTCTGAAACCACCTGTTAGTGAACCCAAGCTCTGATACCACTTGTCAATTGGTATCACTTGGTGAACTTGGCTCTGATACCACTTGTTAGGATCTTAACAAGAACAATTGATTACATTTGTGTAAGCAACTAAACATGAAATTAAATCAGAATAATAAGCAACTAGAAATGAGAATTAGCAAAAAACATGAGATACAAGAAACAATGAAAACTTTTATTAAACTCTTCTCAGAAGGAAATAAAATTGAAGAAATCTCTCTTTCTTCCAGACCTCTCAGATGTACAGATCTCTTTCCCTCAAGAGTTCTCTCTATCAATTACAAACACAATTCAGTTACTTGAATTGTCTACAATTTCATGTCTACAAACTATGAAGATCTATCCCTATTATATAGAATTAGGGATCATGAGCTATGCATTCTACACCATTAGATATACGTCCTAATCAAAGGTTCAAATCAGTTCTGCCTAAAATAGAAATACAAACTTACAACTAACAGCTAAACTAATCATGCAAACAATCTATTCATCCCATGAAAATAGACTTCTGGAATGCACAGGTGACTGACGTTGGTCCCTGTCAGTCTGCATATGACCAACGTCGGCCGATCCATAACTGACATCGGTAGCCTCCAGTCGATCCCTGATCGATGTCAGTGACTGTGTAAATACAACAACCTTTGCATTCACTCATTGGTGAAGCTTTTAGCTCCCCAACTCAATAGAAAGGTGAAATTTGTAGTTTATTAAGCTACCAAACAAATATAATCATAGAAATGAGTATGGGTAAGATCAAGAGACATCCTTGAAGTGCCTTCACCTGCCAAAATCTGTACAAGTGTTAAAAACTCCCCTTTTCAAGTGTTTTCTTGATTTTAACTTGCACCTATAGACTTGGTCAGTTACAAATAGTTATTTAAGACCCTTAGGACACATGGAATGTTACATCACCCTTTTAGAATTGAAAAAATCCCAAGAAACCTATACAAATAATTAAATGCCCATTTTTGACCTTTGAAAAGACCCAAAGTGACATGGAACACTAATGCAAAGAGTGACCAAGGCTAATATAACATTTATTGGAATTTAATGGCCTATGAAACACCTAATGATAAAGTTTTTTTTATGTATGGGGTTGACTCTTTTTTATTGAGGGGTAGAAATGGTCAACATTCTTGGCAATTCATAGGGGTGGCATGCTTGCTATGCCTAGGACCAGTTGCCTTACACCTCCATTGGGCATAGAGTCATGCATATGGACACTCTAAATGATTTGATAGGGTCTTGAATAAAAAAATACAAGATTATTAACACTCACACATAAATCAAATACACACACACAATAAGAAATCAAACAAACAACTTGTGCTTCAAGAGCACTTAGGGAACACAACAACAAACTAAAATAAAACCAATCTAAACACACACTATTCTGAAAGAATCTCTCCCTCCTAGATCTAAGGGAAAGTCTAAAACTCTTTTTGCCTCATATAATGAAGGGATACATGAGACATGTTACCATTTGAACATTGACATGGAAGCCTTTATCTTTCTCATGGTGTTGGCCAATCTTCTTATCATGGATTTCAATGCAGTTGAGATAACTTCAAACAAAACAACTATAAGGATGAATTATTCTTGCACTTCAACTACCTCAACTTATTCATAAGAATCCTTAATTGCTACATGATCCAACTATGCTTCATCAAAGCATGTTTCTTGGATCCCCATGATGTCTTGAGAATGGACAAGTGGTTTATCAGCTGCAAGTTCATTAATCTCATCAAGGAGCTTAGTGTAATCTTCCTAATCTTGATCATTATTTCTCATGGATACTTATTACTCTATCTTCTCATATACTTTACCTTCAACCTTGAAAAGTTATTCAAGCTCTTGTAGAAACTCAATCTGTTGTAGCTATTCTTCTTTGTCATCTCTCACATCAACAATCACCTCTTCCTCATGAACTTCTTCAAACATCTCATCTTAATCCCTTGTCAAATGGTCCACTCCAAGTCTATTCCCATCCTTCTTATGAGTAACTATAACTTCATTTGAGTCTTCTTTCTCTTGGTTTAAGAAGGGTGAGTTATGTTTGATAGCTTAAAGTGGAGTTTCAATGATAAATTCTTCTTCATCATTACTTATGTCATCCTCTTTCTCTACTACAAACTAATTTTTTTCCTCCTTTGATGCTTCCCGTAAAAGAGTTTCTTATTCAAGAAGAGATGGGGTGGGAGGGTGGTGAATGGATGAATGAGCTGAAGAAATAATGTAAGGTGTATTTTAAGGCTCATGCATGGATATGGAAGAAAGAGAAATATCTTGAAATGACTCTTGGATAGCAACAAGGCTTTGTTGGCTTGAGGGCACATCAATTTATTTGACAACCACCTCATGAATTTCATCATCTTCTTGGACTTCTCCTTTAACCTCTTTATTTCACCAAGACTTCATAGTTTGGTCCCAATTTGGAAGCTTGGAACTAGTGGGCTCTTTTGAGGATTGAATAGGTTCTTCTTCAAGGAGAGGAATGGTAGAAGAGAGATATATAAGTCTATGGGTTGGGGATAGAGTGTGATATTCATGGATGGGCATAGAGATGGGTGAAACATCTTAAATGGGCTCTTGAGGGAGAGGTAAGATAGGATGAGAAATAGGAAGGAGATATTATTCATACAAGATTTCATCCTCCTCCTCATCTTTCTAAGGCTCTTCATAGCTTTTTGGACATTCTTTTATAGCTACAACTTGTTATATAGCCTCTTGAGTTTTCCATCTCTCTAACCTATCAATCCACCATTGAAAAGCCTCTCTTATAATGGAAAATCCTTCACTAATGACATATTGATTATCTTCCTCAACATACCCCCACATGTCCATTAACAATGCACTTGAAACTCTTAACCAATCCATAAGACCATCAAGAGTTTCATCACAACACTTATCTAGCACAATCATATGATTTTCCAATTCTAAAAACTTTATCATAACTACCCACACATTTTGAGAATGAGAGGTATAGTAAGCTTGGACAAAGTGAGTGGGATATTTAATTTCTTCAATCAAGGTTTTCAAAGCTTCATATTTTGCCTCTCAACTAATGGTGTTGCTTAACTCCACATCATAAGATTGAGGTGAATATGGGTCATATGGGTAGTCAACAACACCATACTCATTTGGAAAGGGACTAGGTTGACCATAGGATTGCCATGACTCATAGGGAGGATGGTATTCTTGATAAGACTATTGAGAAGGATATAAAGGGTCATAAATAGGTTGATAGGAAGGTTTATGGTAAGGATTATCCTCATAGCCATCCATATAAACTTCATAATTCACATGAAAAGACAAGAATTGGTCAAAATATTCAGCAATAGATACCTAGGCTACTTACAACTAGAAATTCATTTGGAGTCACCATTGGTGCTTGCTTAGATTCTTCTAAAAGATGATAAGAGAGAAGACACACAAATGATCTTACCACTATTTGGACCTTGTCCCATTGGGTGTGCCAGAATTGTCGTCTCCAAATCTTGTACCCTAGAAGAGGATGTTCAAGTCTCTTCAAGATTTGGCCAACATGGGAATACTTCCAAGTGTTTAGGGCACCTATAGTGGAAGTAGACCTCTATAATTGAAAGGGATAGCTCCCTAGATATGACTTGATGTGATTATGTTACTAAAACTACCTATTATGGGTGAAAAGGGAGATAAAGATACATAAATCAAACCTAAACTAGGAGGTGATACACCAAGTGTTGTTTCTATTCATAAACTTGGAATTTTCATAATGAACTAAGATAACCAAACTAGACTTAACACCATTAATGGATCTCCCTAGCATTAGTTTTTCTCACAAAAGCAAATAGCAACTCAAAAAATTAAGGTAAGTGGAGGGAAGGTCAAATATAACACTACCAAACTCATACACACTTCAAGAGTCTATTGCAACAACATACACTTCGTGAAAACTATTAGGAGAGAAGTAATTTACAACAACACGTTCAATGATTACATTAAAATAAGATGGAATAAATATATACTTGAAATTCAATATGGATTACATTAACACATAGTGAAAATAGGCTTAGAGTATAACCAACTTGCTTGTCATTAGCTTAATTACAAATCCAAGTACAATTTTGGTAGGGCTTCACCATACCAAGAGTTGGAATCCTTTTCCAAGATAAAATGGCTTGTATTTATAAAATTTGAAGGAGAGAGAGAAGACAAAAGTTGAAGAGGTATAAGGACAAGTGTCAAAGGTTAGAATCAGTTACAAGGCATGTGGATGAAGTGTAAGAAGAGTTATGAAACTAAATTGCACTTGATCACATCCCAAATTAGCCTCTTATTCAAGTATGGCATAATAAATGTTCTCCATCATTATCTCTTATGAAATGCCTTCATCATAGGCCTTTCTTGAGCATTCCAAAGTAGGTGATGGATAAATGTATCATATGTGATAATGAGAGGGAGTTAAAAAGATGATTCCACCTACATTGGGAGATTTCTTGATCATGGCATTCTCTTACACAAGCTCATCATCACTTTGCAACCATGATCACTCTCTAATAGGATTTTTTTGACACTTGGCACTAGAATATTTGTATATTCCCTAAATTACCCATACCAAGGGTCTTATGGTATGTGTTAGGAGACCTCATATGCTTGGATTCATCAGAAACATCATTAAAAGCCACCAAACTTGAGTTACCATGTTATTTACTATACCATTTTAGATGCCACTTTAGATTGGCCAAAGAGAGAGACCTATTATGAGAACGTGTATTCTCTAAAAATGGAATGAGGAGTTGGTTTAAGTCCCAAGCTACCTCCTAATGTGATTGACATCTCATGGTCATCTTCTGAACCTGTAAAACACAAGAAAATGTCAAGAAAACCTATTTATAGAATCAATTATATGGATTTCATACAATATGAATCAATTTATTTTACCCTAATTGAATTTTAAACAACTTATTTTTAGGTCCTAGGGGAAAATTATTCCATCTAGATGCACTTTTAGGCTCATTTTCACCATCAGGTCCTAAAATAAGGTTAATACTAATGGAGTCCATAGTTTTGTTGTAAAAGTTTGTAGCTAGACTGATGGAGTTTTTAGATTTTATGATGGATTTAAAATATGTAAAATACCCATACAAGAATATTTTGAGTCTATCCTTGGAATTGAGAGAAAAAAATTAGTAGGCAGATTGTGAAGGTGGGCAGGGGATGGAACTATGTTTTGAGGTCTTAGAGATTGAATTTAACTTTTTAATGTCATGTATGGACCATACATGCCTCATATGATGTTTTTAAACAATTTTATAGTCATTTCCCCCTCAAACACCTTATATTTTCTTGGAAACATGAACTAGGCCACTGCTCATGTGGACTGAGATAATTTAAAACCTACTTGTAGGTTAGTATCTAAGCTTGGTTTGATGTTTGTGAGCCTTATTTAAATTATCTTTAGGTCATAATACCCTTCCCATGCTTTAATTTCCTTTATCATCCTTCAAACTAACATTAATTCCATGTTTAGGTCCTTAACTAGAATACCCTGCTTGACTGTGAGAGTCATGGTTCTGCCCCTATTGGTGTTGATTACTCAGAGGTTGTCTTAGAGTTTGGTAAACCATATAAAACCTACCCATATCCGTACTTACCTTTTAAGGGGATAAATTACACTCAAAACATCAAGATGATAAGAAAAATCACTATCTTACTTGCCTGGCTATGAGTGCCAATTTCCAAGCATGTGTATAGATAGAGTGTGGGCTTAAAAGGTCATCTCATGCAAGAACACCTTCTCTCATGACATAAGTGCTTAGGATTATTCTTTTGAAAATTTTGGATTATTTCCCCCTCCTTGGTATAGTATAGGATTGATTTCATGAAGTGCAAGTTCACTTTTCAACACTGTCCTGTAGATATCACTGCCCCTTTTCAGTGGGTTTTTGGCAACTTTGAGAGTATGAGATGAATACCTTCCATTTGGATTTATGACCTCAAAATTGGCATAGGCATAGTATTTGGATAGGGATATAATTTAAAGTAATGTGGAGACATTATAACTTCATGAAACCCTTTCAAAAATACTTCACAAAAGTGCCTGGTGCACTATTTTGGCCAATTTGGGAACACAATCACAATTTGCTCAACTTTGTAAATGAGTCCTTTTTTATGCTTCCAATGACTCCAAAGCACTTCAACATGATTATAATATCAAATTAAAATTGTTTAAATTAGTGAGATCACCTTGAATACTAAAAAATACACTTTTAAACATGAGAGTTTTAGAAGTCATTTGAGGATGTCACCATGTATATTTAGCTTTGAACACACCAAATAATGCTCAGGAAATCCAGAAACCACTTCCCCTTCTCCTATAGCGTACAAATTGACTTTCAAACAAGAAACTAACTTTCCTTGATATGGAAATCTGAAGATGATATGATTGATGCTTCCACCATGGAGAGGGCTTAATCTAAGCTACAAACCACATGCCAAAATCACACAACTATATCCATTTATGAGTTCAAACAATTTAGACAAATATGGATCCTACTTGGTTGCATAGGTAGCTTTGAGGGCTGAACCTTCCTAATGATGGTTCATAAAGGATGAGGCATCAATATACAAAAATGTTTCACTAAATGGAAGCTTACTCAGTATACTAGCATTCCCTAGAGCCATTTCTCCCAACTTAGCTTGTATGACCTATGGTGAGTGAAAGTCTTTGACTAGTTTTGACCCTTCCAAGGAGCAATGGGGAAGGAAAGGTGAAATTTGTTATTTCTTAAGCTATGAAATCAATCTGATCATAAAATTTAATATGGGGAATATCAAGAGACATCCATGAAGTGCCTTCACATACCAAAATCCATACAAGTCCGTACAAGTGGCTAAAAACTCCCTTTTTCAAGTGTTTTCTTGAATTTAACTTGCACCTACAAACTCAGTCAATTAAAAATAGTTATTTAAGACCCATTAGGACATATGGAACATGACATCACCCTTTTATACTTTCAAAACTCCTAAGAAACTTGTACAAAGCATTAAATACCCATTTTTAACATTTGAAAAGACCCAAAATGACATGGAACACTAACGCAAAGAGTGACCAAGGATAATATAACATTTATTAGAATTAAATGTCCTATGAAACACATCATGATGAAGTTTTTTAACCTATGGGGTTGACTCATCTTTATCGGGGGGTAAAAATGGTCAATAATAACCTAAGCCATTTGAAATTCTTGTATCATCATCACTCATATTTTTAGGTTGTTTATCCATTGAAACCCTCATCATACTTCTCATGCCTTTACATGGTCTTATATTTTCCTTTAAGTGATCTACTATAACAACTAAATGGTTGGATATAGGTACTTGTTTTTCCTTTTGATTAGGTCTAAGACCAAATGGTCTCAACACTTCATGATTTCATTCCTTGTGAAGGTTTAAGGGAGTATGTGGGTTCACTAGTGTGGTTCATGATGAGGAGGGAGAATAGGTGGATGAAGGAAGGATGTTAATTGAGTGATAAGGATGGAAACATAAAACAAGGTAGAAAACATAGTAAAGTGGTAGTGATGACAGTGTGAAAGACAGAGTATGGATTGTGGTTTGAAATGGATGGTGAGACCCTCCTAGGATCAACCTCATGCACATAGAGAACCTTAAACAAATTATTAAGATAAAATGAATATTTATAGGGAATAAAACATCATACAAGGACTCAATATGAAACATTAAAAATTCCAAAAAACCTTAATTTTCCCCAAGAGACCTTAAATTTAGCTAATGTGGAACATAAAGGGTCTGCAAACAAGGAGATGGATTATAAACCTGCTAAGGTTGTTAAGGAAATGGATAAGACTATTTTAAGGAGCATGAAATTTTTTCATAATTAATTTAATTTATTTTTCATTCTCTTGAGCTATATGTGAAACCTGTAGG